>QEPC01015351.1:3220460-3276720 GCA_003113815.1 Sphenodon punctatus | reverse complement strand
TAGTAGGGGCTGTCGCTTTTAGAGTTCAGCCTCTACCAAATGGAGTTTTTCCCCCTTGGACTTCCAAGATGGCAGTAGTTCACCATCTAGAACAGATCATGGGATGGGTTCCTCCTGGGGCTATTGGATCACTCCAGTTGCTCCCTTCCTATAGATATGTCCAGAGATTTATTGTGTATTTTAGGATGCCATTTTTTGCTTCTAGTGTTCTCTCACAGGCTTATCTTTTATCCACCTGGGGGGTGCATGTGGGGGAAGTTTTTTAAGATCTGGCCGTTTGCCCCCTGTTACTCACACAGCCAGTAGATAGTCAGGACCAGTAGTTTCCTCTGTCTCTGGGTCTGGGAGAGTAGATTCAGGTGTGGAAGAGAACCAGCTGGAATTGGCCCCACCTACCCCTTCTATTCAGGCTAGGTTACAGAACCTCACTCAGGGCATTGAGAGAGGAAGGCGTTGACAGGCGGGACGTAAACTGGATAAAAATATATAGTTTTGGGGAAAGCCTTCCTACCACAGCAACAGCAATAGGGGACAATAGAATAGTCTCGAGTCATCCAAACCCCAGGCTGTTGGACACAAGACACCCAATTCCCCCACATAAATGGCCACGCCCTGTATAGGACACAGCTGCCACCCTGAAAGAATGGAACCCAGCTAATTCAATCCATTCTACACTCCAAGTTTCAACAAGAAAAATAACATCAGAGTCCCTTAGGAACAGGACGAATGACTCATCCTGTATCCGGGAACACCAAATTGCGATGTTCCAAACACAAACCCGAAGGGAGGCCAACTGACCCTGGGCCAAGGGCTGATGTGGAACATCTCAGCATGCTCCAATCCCATCCTCTGCCATCAAAACTTGAGAACTATGGGGAGTGGGGAAGGAGCTACTGTCACAGATGCCTGGCAGATCTTCCTGTTCGAACAGTAAGATAACCCAGGCAATGAAAGGACATTGGTAGGCAAAAGCACAGGAGCCTGGAGGCAATGCCCCAGGACTTATAACAGAATACTTGACCCCAGGGGAAAGGAAGGTACTTCTGTACTGCAAGTACTGGGGTCAAGTCTTCTGTTATAAGTCCTGGGGCATTGCCCCCAGGCTCCTGTGCTTTTGCCTACCAATGTCCTTTCATTGCCTGGGTTATCTTACTGTTCGAACAGGAAGATCTGCCAGGCATCTGTGACAGTAGCTCCTTCCCCACTCCCCATAGTTCTCAAGTTTTGATGGCAGAGGATGGGATTGGAGCATGCTGAGATGTTCCACATCAGCCCTTGGCCCAGGGTCAGTTGGCCTCCCTTCGGGTTTGTGTTTGGAACATCGCAAGTTGGTGTTCCCGGATACAGGATGAGTCATTCGTCCTGTTCCTAAGGGACTCTGATGTTGTTTTTCTTGTTGAATCTTGGAGTGTAGAATGGATTGAATTAGCTGGGTTCCATTCTTTCAGGGTGGCAGCCGTGTCCTATACAGGGCGTGGCCATTTATGTGGGGGAATTGGGTGTCTTGTGTCCAACAGCCTGGGGTTTGGATGACTCGAGACTATTCTATTGTCCCCTATTGCTGTTGCTGTGGTAGGAAGGCTTTCCCCAAAACTATATATTTTTATCCCAGTCAACGCTGCTAGTTTTCGACAGAATTTTTGGACCCAGTTGGAGGAGTTCATTCAAGCCCCACAGGGTAAATATTCCACCACATTTGTCATTCTGGCGGGTGATTTAAAGGCCCATTTAGGTGCCAGTGTGGAGGTGCTATTGGCCCATTGTCCCTCATTAAGCCCCTCAAGAGATGGGGTGCTGCATCAATGCTCCAAGGATAAAGTCATCAATGCATCGGGTATCCAGTGGGCCTCACTTATTTCCAACACTAATTTGCAAGTGTTAAATGGGGCTTTTCCTGGGGATCTTGATGGAGAATTCACCTTTGTATCACATCAAAGGAGAAGTGTGGTCGATTATGTGGCAGTTTCCCCCAATTTGATTCCTTACCTAAGTAATTTTTCTGTGGGCCAGGAAATCCATAGTGATCACCTTAATCTGCTGTTGGAGATGAACCGGGACCCAATGTGGGTATTGGGGATAGTTTGTCTGGGGAGGGTCCTGGATCAGTTAGGCGGCCCTGGACTAACAAATTAAATGAGGCTTTGGGGATAGTTTTATACTCCCCCCAATGCCTGGAAATGAGGAGTGCAGTTATCTGCCCCACAGTTCAGACAGATGTGATGGGGGTGTATGATGAGCTTACTGCTCTATTAAGGCCTAAATTGGCCCAAGTTTCAGACCAACGTGGTAGGCCTGGGAGAAGTACAGGCAAAGGGGCTTCCTGGTATGACAAAGAGTGTAGGACACTGAAGAGTAGGTTGTCACTCACTTACAAATCATATAGGAGAGGGTTGACAGCTGAGTTGCCATCTGACTTTTACAAGCTTAAAGGAGAGTATCGTCAATTAATTAAACTTAAGAAGTCAGCCTAAAAAGTCAAACTATGGGACTCCCTGATTAAAACTGCTCAGGCGAAAGATGCCAGGGACTTTTGGCATATCCTTAATGGGTCCCGTGGTAAGCCCCACAAGCTGTGGTCCTTGCCTGTTTCAGGTGGGGACTGGGTGCTGCATTTTCAAGCCCTCTTTCCAGAGCAGGCAACTATGGTGGCAACGGCCTTGGAATTGCAGGACCTTCCCCCTTGACCTCTGGTGGCAGAGGCAGAGGTGGGAGTGCTCATCCAGTCCCTTAAGACTGGCAAGGCTCCTGGCTTTGATTTTATTCCATCTGAGCTTCTTAAGAATTATGCGGACTGGTGGGTTCCTTTTTTGGGTTCCCTGTTTACCCAGTTGGATCTGACGGGTGTCTTTCCTGTGGATTGGGTCAGGGCTATAATCATGCCTATTTATAAAGGTGACTCAAGGACCATTCCAGGCACTTATAGGCCCATCAGATTTTTGAGCATTTTGGCCAAACTCTATGCCAAACATCTGTTACTATTGCTCAATGGGTGGCTATCTGAGGCTCGTATTTTGCATCAAGAGCAGGCTGGCTTTCAGGCTGATAGGTCAACCTTGGACCACTGCCTGGTGCTTTACCACCTGGCTGAAAAATATGTTAACTCCAATGCTAAATTGTATTGTGCATTTGTCGACCTGAAGGCTGCCTTCGATTCAGTGGACAGGGAGCTACTGTGGGATAAATTGGCTACCCTGTCCATTGATAGAAGGCTTCTCATTCTTATTCGCCTTCTGCATGCAGATTCCAGTCTGGCTATTAGACTTTCTCACCAGGGACATCTGACTGATTGGCTCCCAATCTCTTCGGGGGTGAGACAGGGCTGCATACTGGTCCCTTACTTGTTTAATTTGTTTTTAAACGATCTTATTCCCAGGATGTCTCGCCCTGTATTCTTCCCACTGAAACTGGCTTCACATGCTGTTGGATGCCTGCTCTACGCAGATGATGTGGTTATCCTATCCCAAACTAAGATGGGATTGGATAGGCAACTGCATGAGCTTTCAGATTACTGCAAAGGCAATAGGTTAACAATTAATTACAATAAGACCAAAATCTTGGTATTTGGGAGGTCCAAGAAAGTCTACCCTTGGCATATCGATGTACACCCTATTTCCCAGGTTCAAACATATAAGTACTTGGGCCTCCTGTTTCACTCCTCACTGGGCTGGTCCCGCCACCGGGATTTGGCGTTGGACAAAGTTAAGGGCACGGCGGCAGCAATTTCCCACCTGTTTCACAAGAAAGGGCATGGTAGTTTTGTCCACGCCTTAAGAACTATTGATACTAAGGTTCGAGCCCAGGTCCTTTATGGGGGGGCCATTTGGGCTATCAATTTCCCTGCGGTGCTTAACACCTTGCAGGCCAAATTGTATAGGTCCCTGCTTCATATACCTAACGGGACTCCGCTAGTTGCCATCAGATCTGAATTTGGGCAGCTTGCTTGGAATAAGGTGCCATGGAGTCAAGCAGTGCAACTGTGGATTTGTCTTTATCAAGGCGAACAGCTGGGGCTCTTGGCCCTAATCCCCCTGGATTCTTTTGTCGCGTCTTGGATCAAGTTGGTGCTAAACCAAGTTGCCAGGTGGGGTCTTTCGATTGAACACCTACAAAGGGCCCAGTTTGCCACAGCGCGAAGTGAGGCCCTGGCTAGGGTCAAGGATATCGGATATCAGGAGGACCGAGCAGCTATTGGGGTCTTCGCCTCGTTGGCCCATTATAAGTATGTGGCTCCAAATCTTGGGGCCATGGCCCCTTATTTGACTTCCTCATATTCTGTTACGAGACTTTCTCTTTTTTTTGGTGCCCGACTCAATGCTCTGCCCACCTGTTTGCTTGAGGGCCGCTTTGCGGGTACTCCCTTTGGGGACAGGCTTTGCCCGTTTGATCGTTTAGAGATTGAAACAGTGACCCATATTTTATTTTTTTGCCAGTTATATAGTGTACCCCACGTACAGCTTTTGTCACCATATATGGACAAGTTTCCTGGCAGATCCCCTTTAGAATTATTATGTATATTTCTTGCTGACACCAATCATAACCTATCGGCCGTGGTGTCGGCCTTTTTGGTGCAAGAATTTGCTCGAAGGGATAGGTTTTTGAAGTTTCTTCCAGTAGCCAGTCTGACAATTGTGATTGGAGATGATGTGGATCTGTGCAAATGTTAGCAGGACTGTACACAAGGGATGGTTTAGTAAATTTTTATAATTCATTTGTATGTCTGTTATTTATCTTAGTGGTATAACATATTGTCTCTTTGTTTGTTTGTTTTTATCGTATTTATGACCACGGCTATTTATGTTGTATTCGTTTGTATTTGTATGTGTTCTGTGTTATGCAATGACCTTATGGCCACGCAAATAAAATTTACATTACATTACACCCGCTTTGGGAAGGATCAGAAAGGGGTCCAAAAAGGTGGGAGGAGGGAAATGACCCACAAACGGGAGCCTGGGACACCTCCAACTGAATGTAAGGCATCCCCTAATTCAGCAAAGTTCCCTAAATTGGAGAGGATGGGTTGCTACAGCTGTGGAGATCTGGGTCACATTAAGGCTGATTGCCCTAAGTGGCAGAGCTTACAGAAGTCTGTACACAGTGCAACAGCTGTAGGAACAGGGGAGGAAATCTAAAGCATCTCAGTGTATTGCCTCAATAGCATTATGAGCACGGGGGAAGTGGCGGACTACCTCAAGGAGGAAGTAACTGTGAGGGGGAGGACTATTGTTGGGGAACTAGACACTGGGGCCGGGGTATCTTTGATCGGTGCCAGTCTGGTTCCCCCACAGATATAGTCCCAGGGAAAACCTACCACATCAAACTGGTGGGGTACCCATCTTTTGAGGCGCCTGTGGCACACCTGCCCATAAAATGGAGGGGATGGGGAATGTGCCTGGACATTGGGGTGTGGGAGAATGCCCCTGTCCCTATACTAGTGGGAAGAGATATCATAGGGCCCTGTCGGGTGTCAGTAGGAACCCACAAGCAGAGCTGGGGAAGCCAGCTTGTTCTGGAGATAGAAGGTGGGCCCAGGGGTGAGGTCTCCCCTAGCCATCAGAGCCAGTTGCAGAGTAGGGCTGAGCTCAGGAGTAATTCTCCAAAGGAGCAGCACCCCCAGATAGAGGAGGAGGTTGGGCATGCAGAAAGAATAGAAAGCTTAGGGGTGAGCCTAGAGGGCAGCCCTGGGGTGGGAAACGTGGAACCCAAAGAGGGAACTGGACTCCTAGGGGTGGGCCTAGTGGGTAGCCCCGGAAGGGAAAAGGTAGACCCCAAAGAGGGTGAGGCATGGGAAAAAGTAATTCTAGAGGTGGCCTGGCAGGTAGCCCCAGAACAGAATCTGTAGAGCCCAGAGAGGGGGAAACAAAGGAAGCATTAGTCCTGGGGGTGGGCTGGGAGGGCAGCCCTAGAATGGAAAGTGTAGAGCCCAAGGGGGAAACAGATAAAGGGACCCCAGAAAGGGACAGTGTACCTCTGGGTGGGATAGAGAAAGGTAAGCTGGAGGTTTTTGTATACGCCAGTTTAGTAAGCTCAGAGGAGCTTGAGCCAAAGGCTGTAGAAAACCCCAGCTTGGAGCGGCTCCAGGAGTCGGTTCAGGAACAGGAGGAGGAATTCACTCCTGGAGGGGGGGAACAAGTAATCTGGGAGGAGGACAAAGCAACTCTACAGCCACTCCCAGTCATAGGACCGCCTTGTGAAAGGGTGGGTACAGATACAGGGGGACCCCTGAAGCAGAAGACAAGGGGGAAGCACTCTATTCTGACCCTAGCAGATGCAACAACTAGATACCCTGAGACATTGCCATAGCTTCTGCAGAAGCCACTGTGGTTGCAGATGGCCTGATAAAGACGCTTTCTCCTCTGGGTTCTCCATCAGAGAGATGGAAGGACAGTGGAGGAAATATCCTAGCAGAGGCAGTGAAATGTCTGGGGAAGGACAAGGGTGGAAGTTCCCTACCAGAATTACAGGAATGGCTTGTGAATTACACAGGAGGAAGTTCCCTACCAGAATTATGGGCATGCCTAATTTGGCCCGGGATGAACCCCAAGGTAGTTCCTATAAGCTAGTTCAAACCACACCAGGACAGGGATGGACTGGTATTCAAGCTCTCCCCTGTTGACAGCTTGGAAGGGGGGGATGGGAAAGCAGACCTTCCCAAACTGTGGAAAAGGCACTGGGCCTTAAGAAACTCATTGTGGACTCCGACTAACGATTATATAACTCTTTTTGCTGTCTTCCTTTCAGAAGCAGGAACAGCCTGTAATGAATGTATTCTCTGAGAGCGTCAGGATGTACTGGAATGCACTTCTGACTGTAGAGGGAATATGAGTTGGTAACTGTATTAGTTGTGCATTAACCCCTTTTGCGTTTTCTGTGACGGGACAGTATTGTCTGTGTTTTTGTATTATTTGTGTACTATCAGTCACTCTTCGGTTTTCAATAACTGTTCCTACACCCCGGGGGAGCACGCTGGTACCCTCAGTTTTGGGGGAAACAGTATGTTCCGGCTTGAAAGTGGGGAGGGGGAGATGTGGCAAAATGCCCTTGCCCTGACAAAGACCCCCCTCTGACCCCCCTTCACTGAAACTGCGAACCTGGCTCAGCCAAAGCCCAGACCTCAACAAGCACATGTTCAGGACTTGCTCATTCCTGGAATTCCTAAGGGGGAGGGGGGACTCTACACCTAAGACAGGTGACGTGGGATGATCGAATCATAGAAGGAGAGGAGCTGCTAGACTGCAGCCAGCTGACCCTCCTGGACAAATCAGAACGAAGGTCAAGGATGCCTTAAAAGGATCAGCACAGGCATTTTTACTCTCTCTGGACTCACTGACTGAGATCTCTAGCAAACGCTGCTGGCTGGTGACCTTCCTGTCTGGAGGCACTCATGGACTATATGGCTTAACAGTAACTCTGGCCTTGCCATAAGAAGAACTTGGACCCCATAGGAAAACCATCCCCTATGGAGACCTGATCAGGACTAGTGTGAGTACTTGCGAGCTGCCTCAGTTACAGTTGTAGGAAGATGCTTTCCAAATGGGCTACTATGTCCACAGGACTGACTCTGATTGCTCAAAGGGTTATCACCCCTTAGTTCTATGCTTTTATTCCTTTTTATATGTATCAGTAAAGTCTAAGTTTTCTTTTTACCCTACTGGGTGTGTGTGTGTGTTATTGTTTGAGCATTAAACGCCTCCTTTGGACCGGGTGGCCAAGCCTCGCTACTAAGGCAAGGAGAGAGGGGATAACTCCCCATTTGACTAGAAGCCAGCAGCTTTGGAACCAAGAGAAGCCTTCCTAGGGTGACTCTGCGGTTTGGCCTCCAATGTAGGGAGGAAACCCTGGGAAAAGATTGCCGGGAACAAGGAGAGCTCTTGGGAAGCTGTGGGGTTTATACCTTGTGAGGTTCACATGTCTTGAGTGGTGTGAACGTCCTCTGAATTACACTCAGGTGATGGCAGCGTAATACTAAGTGTTTTGGGGGGTTTGCCAGCTGTGGGAACCTCTGGTCAGAGATTTGGAGAAACACAGTGAGGTGGGTGGCTCAGCAGTATAGCACCCTCTAATGGGGCGTTTCACCACAGGGGCCATAATTCCTCGCACAGAGAACCAATTTTCATTTACTACATAAAGAAGCAGCCACTCCAGCCACAGAACCCACCATCAGGGTTCTGTGGCCAAGTTACAGGCAGGGAGGGCTGTGGCCAAGATCCAGAAGCTGCCACTCTAGCCCCAGGACCCACCTCACGGGCCTGTAGCCATCATTCCTCACACATTCTGATGTCGTTCCACCGCACCAAGAAGCAGCCACTTCAGCCCCAGGACCCACCATCAGGGTTCTGGGGCCAAGTTACAGGCAGGGAGGGACAGCTATGGCCAAGTTTCAGAAGCTGCCACTCTAGCCCCAGGACCCACCGTCATGGGTCTTGGGCCATCATTCCTCACACATTCCTATGTCGTTCCACAGCATGACAAGAAGCAGCCACTCCAGCACCAGGACCCACCAGCAGGGTTCTGGGGCCAAGTAACAGGCAGGGAGGGCTGTGGCCAAGTCTAGAAGCTGCCATTCTAGCCCCAGGACCCACCATCATGGGTCTGGGGAAATCATTACTCACACATTCGAATGTCGTTCCACCGCACCAAGAAGCAGCCACTCCAGCACCAGGACCCACCATCAGGGTTCTGAGGCCAACTTACAGGCATGGAGGGCTGTGGCCAAGATCCAGAAGCTGCCACTCTAGCCCCAGGACCCACCTCATGGGCCTGTGGCCATCATTCCTCACACATTCCGATGTCATTCCACCGAACCAAGAATCAGCCACTCCAGCCCCAGGACCCACCATCAGGGTTCTGGGGCCAAGTTACAGGCAGGGAGGGAGAGCTGTGGTCAAGATCCAGAAGCTGCCATTCTAGCCCCAGGACCCACCGTCATGGGTCTCGGGCCATCATTCCTCGCACATTCCTATGTCGTTCCACCGTATGACAAGAATCATCCACTCCAGCACCAGGACCCACCAGCAGGGTTCTTGGGCCAAGTTACAGGCAGGGAGGGCTGTGACCAAGATCTAGAAGCTGCCACTCTATCCCCAGGACCCATCATCATGGGTCTGGGGCCATCATTCCTCACACATTCCAATGTCATTCCACCGCACCAAGAAGCAGCCACTACAGCCCCAGGACCCACCTCCAGGGTTCTGGGGTCAAGTTACAGGCAGGGAGGGCTGCGGCCAAATTCCAAAAGTTGCTACTCTAGCCCCAGGACCCACCATTATGGGTCTGGGGCCATCATTCCTCGCACATTCTGATGCCATTCCACCGCACCAAGAAGCAGTCACTCCAGCCCTAGGACCCACCCTCAGGGGGTCCAAGCACATGTCCTTCTGGGCTGCCCTTGTTTAGCTCCAACTGTCAAGCACAGTTAAACCTCTCAGACTGCTGCCTGGTAAATTGAACTACTCCACAACAAAACCCCACTCCCAAATCCCCTGGATAAGCAACCTGAAGTCTTTTGTCACATAAGGAGCAATGCATCTTGCTGTCAAAGATTTTCTCCTGGAGAACCCTTGGGGTATTGTGATAAACTTTCCAATCAAGTACTGCGAGGAAGAGAAACTCAGCCATCTCTTCCTCCAGGTACCTGATGTATCTTTCATAATCTGTGAGGGCTTTGAAGACAGAATGTTGCTTGCCTATCTATTAGGATTGACTGACACATGTTCAGCTGATGTTCACATGGAACCCTTCTCCACTTTGGCCTTCAAAGTTCTCCAGCCCCAGGACCCACCATCAGGGTTCTGGAGTCTACGTTACTGGCAGGGAGGGCTGTGGCCAATATCAACATGCTGCCACTCTTCTAGCCCTAGGACCCACCGTGATGGGTCTGGGGCCATCATTCCACTCACAGGGAGCTGTCAATCCTGCTGCTGCTGTCTGCTGTGCCACAGGTACTGTGCCCTGGCAATCCAATGTCTGCCACTGCTGCCAATGCCACCTATGCTGTCTGTGACACAGGTTCTGGCCCAGCAACTCAATGTCTGCTGCTGCTGGTATTGCACGTCAGCCATATGCTCCTAGATCTTGTAGACTGCTATAGCTCAGATGAGTGCACCAGCAGGCAGGGGCTGGGTGAACATTACAATGGGGTGGAATGGGGATGGCACCTGCCCCTGCCCAGCCCCTTTACCTCGTTGGTCTCCGCTTGGGAGAACAAGACTCCCCTTGTTCACTTTTCCTCCAGACCTCTGGCTTTGCTCCTCTTTGGAGGATTGGCTCGACATCACCTCTTAAGAGGCGGAACCCGATGAGGGGAAAGGGGGGGAGTCTAGGAGCCGGGTGGCTGTGGCTGTGGTGGTGGTGGAGGCTCCCAGTCCCTGATAGTGCCCGCTCCTGAGCTGGTGGACATGTTGCTGTTGGGCTCTGGCTGCAACCGATGTGACACACTCCCATCTTCAGCAGGGTTAGGGTCTATGGAGACCTATAGCAAACTCCCCTCAGGAGGCTGCTAGACCCGCTCCTCGGGGTCCCCGTGCCAGATGGGGAAGGGGGGACACCCAGGAAGTCCTTCCCACCCCCTCTCCAGAGGGGGGTGAGCAGGGATTAGCAATCTAATCCAGCGGTCTTAGACTCTGAGGAGACCTATAACGATCTTGGGGCTGCTAGGCCCGCTCTTTGGGGTCCCTGCACAAGATGGGGAAGGAGACACCTGGGAAGGACTTCCCACACCCTTTCCATAGGGGGGTGAACAGGGATTAGTGATCTAATCCAGCGGGGATAGGGTCTAAGGAGACCTATAGCGAGCTCCCCTCAGGGGGCTTCTAGGCCCACTCTTTGGGGTCCCTGCACCAGATGGGGAAGGGGACACCCAGGAAGTCCTCCCCACCCCTCTCCCCTGGCACCTAGATGAAATTTATACTTTCCTTTGTAATTCCTTACATAATTCTTAGCCTGGACCTCAATGCTCTTGGACGTTAAGGTGCTGATGGCTCCCGTGCATGGGACCATCAATAAAGTATGTCACGTAATGTTGATGATGGTCTCAGTCTTCCCTAAAATGGGTACAGCCCCCCTCCCTCATTGTATAATCAAGGGCCAGTAAACTTGGACCAGAAAGGCTTAAAGGGACAGGCCTCACTGGTGACCAAGGGCCGGCAAATGTGGCAAAAGGGGAGCTTGAAAGGATAGCCCCCATAGCAAAGAGGGGCTTGTAAAAAAAGATCAAGCCCAGACACCATGGAACCCAGCAAAAAGTAGGTCGCTCATGTGAAATACCAGCCTGAACCTGGGGGAAGAGAGGAAAAAGGAAAATGCCTAGTGTAAAGTATGGGACCATTAAGAGGTATTCTTCCTATTCAGTAGAGCACCGATGACTGGAATTTGGAGCAGCAACACCACCCCCTCAGGAATGAAGAAATCCAGGTGTTCCCTTGCGCCTTTTGTGTCCCAGGGAGCCAATTGTTAGGCCCCTCGTCTCATCTTTAACTACCCTCCAGCCACTGTTGTTTACTCTTTCCCCCTGTGTCAAAGATAACTTATGCATCTTGTATGGTCCTTTTTGTGATGAAAGTAAAAGTTTGGCTTCGGCCCTTGTTAGCTCATTGTGTACCCCAAATGCCCCATCGTGGCCTCCCCAAATCCTTTGTTCAGTACCCTATAACTGCTCCTAGTTTTCCCCTCAACCTCTGAGAAATCTTTGGACCTAGATATGTGCGGCTAGTCTGTACATGTCTAAGTTAAGGGTTCTCCCAGACCTTGGTCTGCCCCTCCTCCTTCTTCCATTCCCCAAACGCCACTGGATCCGTGGGTCGCCTGTCCTCTGTCAACAGGCTAGGAAAGGTAACCTCAGGTCCAGCTTCTCCAGCCAGGTGGGAAAGCCTCTCTCTCTCTCACACATACACACACACACACACACACACAGAGTCCTTTTGCTGAGCCTTTTCCGGATTCCCCCCCACCCTTCACCTATCTAACTTTTGCTTTCCCAGCCACCGCTCATAATTTTCCCCTTTAGAAATCCTGCCAGCCCGACCGGGGCTGTACTTCTTTGTTTTTGTGTAGCAATAAACTTGTTGTTATTGGACACCTGTCTCTCTTTCTCTCTTTCTATTTGGGGAAGATACATAAACTGCCTGTAGTGTCCTCAGCCTGATCCTTTTGAACACACGGAGACCCCAGTTTAAGTAATTAAGCTAATTCCCCCCTGTAGTAGAGGAACGGTGATTATTGGGGTACATTGCCTTGAGATGTCACGAGTGGGAGGGGGTCACCTGGTAACAGATTGGTGGAGATCGTGGGCAGGCACTTGGTAATCCACCCAGGATTGTCCACAGAGGCATACATAGCTACAGCTAGCCGAAACCTCCCAAATCCATTTTTTTGCTATCTATGTCCTTTCTCTTCTTCTGGACCTGGGGATTTAAAATTTGGGGTCTAGGGTTGTTGGGATGGAATTGTGTGGGGTTGTGGGTTGTTGAAACATGATATCCCAGAGACTTGTGGTCCCATCCATGGGGAGGCGGGTGGTGTTGAATTAAAATTGTTGAAAGTGATATTCCAGAGACTTGTGGTCCCACCTGTAGGGAGGTGGGTGGTTTTGAACTTAGAGACTCGTAGTTCCACCCGTGTGTAAGCGGGTGGTCTTGTATTGTAGGGATTTGTTGTCTCACACCTGTGGGTAAGTGGGTGGTCTGGAATAGGAAGTTTAGACACTTGTGTAATTTAGAAAAATGATTGGGCAATTGTGGTCTCAGGAGGAGCCAGCACCGCTGCCGATCCCGCCCCAGATCTAGCCACAGGCACAGCCTTGGGAGTATTGGGGTCCAGAGCTCGCTGTCCTAAGTGCAAGGCAGTTGGGAAACCTGGATTTTTGGGGTGCATGGATAGTCATGGGATTGTTGTATCTAGGGATCCTTGTGGGGGTGCCTATGATAGTAAAGTGTTGCTTTGGCATTTAGGACTGCTTTGGCATTTAGGAAATTGTATCATTGGAACGTAGAAGTGATACAGGGCCATACTGGGAGATACACCCGGGTAGGGTCAGGAGTGACAGTCAGCAACTGGGAACGTGGGAGGTACACTCCGAAAAGAGAATGGGAAGGTTAAATTGGAGAGATGGGCAGCGAAAAAGGGAGAGTGCCCAGGGGAACCGGGATGTTTTAAGGGGGAGAACCCGGTGGCTGCAGTAAGAGAAGCTTATGCTGACTACTGTCAGAAGTTCAAGCCCCAGTGGAACCAGAAAGATGCTTGTGCAGCTTGAGTCTTGAGGCATGTTTGTGGGGACTTGCAGGATCTGCTGAAGGAAACTAAGCAGAGATGTGAGGCGGAAGGAAAAAGAGCTAAAAAAGAAAGGGAGAGGGTGGCGAAATTGACAATTAGATGTGCTGAATTGGAGAGAGACAAAACTGAACTGGTCACTGAAAAATGGAATCTGACCACATTTTATAGAAAGGCTCAGGAGGAGGGTGCCAGGGCCATTACTAGGGCAGAGTGGGCAGAGAAGGAGTTAGAGGGATTGAAGGAGCAACTAGGGCAAGCCCAATCAGCAGCTCGCTTCCTTGCAGAGCGAACCCAGACCCAGAAAGTCGTGGTGAGCCATGCAGCTTGTGAGGAAGCGATACAAAGGTTACAGGGAGAACTCGACTTTAATAGCCGCTGTGCAAGCCGGGGAGCTTTCTGGGGTGGGGTCCATGTTTCTTAGAGAAGAGCTCAACCTACCTATAGATGCCATCCCCCAGGCCCCCCACAATCCAGCATGGCAAGTGCCGGAGCTTGTCGCTCCTGTTGTGAACCGTGAGGTGGAATGTGTGGGGGCAGGAGGAAGGGCGACCCATGAAGAGATTAGGGTGGGCCCACTGAACCAGGAAACAGCCATTACCTGGAGTAGGAAAGCGGACATGTTAGCAAACTGGGAAGGGGGAGGGGGGGAGGCAAGCCCTGGCGGCTGGGGAGGCTGGGGAGGGGAAGCCCAGAGTGTTTTACCAGTGCAGGGGGGAGGGGGAGAATCGGGCATGGTAAATCCCTCCGCATGGTAAATCAGCATGGTGAGGGGCAGAATCGGGTCCTGGGCTGTCTTGACTCCCGCTGAGAGATCACCGCTGCCGCATGCTCCAGCCGCCAGGTAAGTAGGTGCGGGGTTCCTGCTGCGAGCTCTGCATTGCCATGTTTTTTTTGGGGGGGGCATTCTCACTGCGAGCTCTGCGTTGCCATGTGTTTTTTTGGGGGGTTGCCTGCTGTGCCCTCTGCATTGCCATATATTTGGGGGGGGGTTGCCTGCTGTGCCCTCTGCATTGCCATGCATTTGGGGGGGGGTTGCCTGCTGTGCCTTCTGAATTGCCATGTTTTTTGGGGAGGCGGGTTGCCAGCTGTTTGAAATACCTGTACCTAGAAAAACATTTACTGGGGTGTGTTACCTGCTGTTTGAAATGCCCGTACCCAGAAAGGACATTTTTTATTCATTGGATAAAGGAAATGGATTGCCATCTGACAAAAAACCCAACACACAAAGCTTTGAAAACCACTGCATTCTAACTTGCTGGACTGTAAAATGTGTTAATGAAAATGCGTAAATATAAAGATGTCAGTACTGCAATAAAGAACTCATTTTTAATTTTAGTAGACTTGTTTTGTAACTTTATTGGGTCACAAAATTTCCAATTTTGGGTTGCAAAATTTTGGAATTTTTTTTGCAGAAGAATCAGGGCCCTGTCCATATCTCTCTGCTCTTGTGTCCTGCCATGTTCCTTCCCAGGAGCTTTGTTCCACCTCTGCCCCCACCCTTGCCAGCTGTGCCCCTTCTCCCTTGCTGCCCCTCATGCTTGGAACTTCCTCCATGGATGCATTCACTCTGTTCCCTCCCAACTTTTAGATCCCTCCTGAAAACCCACCTCTTCCATCAGACTCTACCTAGCTTGTCATGAGTGATACTGCAGCCTTTCCTCCCCACTCCGAACCTAATTCCCTGTAACTAAGCAAAGCACATAACCCTGCAATTTCTCAATCTCATGAATTTACTCTTGTCTTTCCTGATGTTCACCTCTCCCTCTTATCCCCCTCCCTTGTCTCTCAGATTGTAAGCCCTTTAGGAGGAGGGGCCTGTTTCTGACTGTGCATTACTTGCACAATAATAATAATAATAATAATAATACCAAGGGACATAAGGCCCCTCCCTTATATTATGGATCATAAAAACAGAATGAAAAGTTTCTCCCTGGCCTGAAGATCTTAAATTTTAAATTATATAAATAAAACGAATTAACTAATCATCCACATACAACTGAAACTTTCACCACTGCTCCTCTGCCCTATCTAAAACCAAGAGCCTCAGTGCTGATTTGTGCATATGGAAATGGAGAACATAATTAAGGCACCCATTTTGAAAATTGACAGTCACGTGATTTAGTTCCAGGTTTTATATTTCTTATGTGACTAATAAGAATGGTGTCTTAGCAGCCTATGAATTGGTAGTTTTGATTGTATCTAATTTGGGGGGTGGGGGGCATAGCTCAAGTGGTAAGAGCATGTGTTTTTCATTTATAAGGTCCCAGGTTCAATTCCCAGTATCTCCACTTCAGGACCTCTGGCAGCACACCTGGGGGAGCCCTCCACTGGGGGCCTGGAGGGGGCCCCAGGTAGCACACCAGGATGGCCTCTGCTAGAGACCCTGAAAGAGCCAGATTTGGACCTGAATTTGAAACCCCTGCTGCCATGTCAGGTTGTGACAATACTGGGCTAAGATGGACCATTGGTCTGACTCAATTAGGCAGTTTAGTTTAGTTAAGATACCATTTTATTAAAATCTTATTTTATTCTTATCTTCACTGTGTAAGAGCAAGCTTCCCTTTTCGATAACTGTCTATAGCAGTTACTCTCCACTGATGGACTTTTTTTTCTGATAGTGTTTTTTTGTAGATTTGAACACAGTGATTGGAGGGTACTTCACAAAAGATATCAGGACTTTTGTGTGTAGTTTACAGGAAGAGTTTTGCATTTGTTTAGGTACTACTGATACTGTGTTTACACAGTCCTCATCATCACCATGGTGTCCAACGACCTGTATGGTAGCATTGGATCTTGTTTAGACAGCTGCCGGCTGTTGAATATTCCAGGTGCATTTCAGCTAAAATTCACCTGCTGTGGTGCTGACTGAGACAAACATTTGTTCCATGTTAATAAAATGCTAATGGATGATGGAAGGACAGCTGCTGTGATGGAAGACTGGGGTTAAATTAAACATAACCTTTAGGTCATGACCTCAGTCATTCTTGATCTTTTAAAGAGCATTCTCTTTCTTTCTTGCAGTAAACAAATGGCCCAAATTGAATTAGTGAGCATCCACTTATCTCATGTCAATGGGACATAACAGAAGGGCTTACCAATTAAGACACCTAAAGGCCTCTTTTTGAGACTCTTCCAAAGGAAAGCAGACTTTCACTGATGGGCAAGCTTCTGATGTTACAATTATTCTGAATATCTAAATGTTGAATAATTAATTATGTGACTCTTGAGAGTTTGCAAACTATTTGAAAATAGGAAAAAGAGGCTCCCTCAGGAGAGCTCTTATAATTACCTTTAATAGCATCTCTTATCGTGTTTTGGCATTGTGGTTCTGGACCCAGAAGAAATCTCCAAGCTCAGAGACTATGAAAAAATCAAATGGTAAAGTTCAGCTGGCCGTGTTACCTTATTCAGATAAGTTAGTGACTGTGCTGCAGAGGGGAAAAAAAACCTAAACAGCAAAGCACAAACTCAATTTTTGGCTTAAATATTTGGGCAACTTTGTATATTTTAATTTTTCTGTTTTGTGTGAAGCTGTAGGTTTATTACCACTGTTATATGGTATAGTCCTATGTGAATAAACCTGTTTGTATTAATTTGATTTTTTTCTGCTGTTGCTATGCTGCCTTATTGTGTAGCCTAGCCAAGAATTAAATAGTATACCTGTGAACCACAATCAACCCACTGAATCTTTCCCTTTGTGTGCCACAGCACTTTTCAAGCCTTTATTGTTTTCACAATGTCACTGGCTAAAATTTGACGTTCTCTTCCATTCTCTTGGTGCATTGGAGCATAGTCTTGTGTATTCTCAGCCAATAATGCACTTGCAGAATAGCCGTCTGATTTTTGCACTAGCATATTACCTTGGTAATTATTTAATTAAGGTATAATTATAGGACTCCACCATATTAAAACACTCAGATGAATGAGCAATTTACTTTCTAGTGTTAAAGCAAAAGCATTTGGACTCAGCTGTGCAAAAAGAAGCAATCTTTTCAATGAAAACACCATAGGCTTTTGGGAATGATGCTTATCAGCATCAACAACATAAACCCATTTGACTTTCAAAACCCCTTTAGAGGTTTCATAGTTATTGTTATTCAAGACATGTTCTATGATTATTTTATTAAAGGGACTTGTCAGGCATTAAATTTTTAAATTTAAGAAGAATTAGATTGCTGGTGGACGGTATCTCCATAAATCTGGATGTCTTCAGCATTTGGAAAAGTTGGGATCCATGTATTTTGGTTTTGGGTCACCTCTAATTTAAGTGGCTTCGTGTTGGCAGGCACTTAACACAAAGGGGTTCCTCGTGAATAGCATTTGACACTGTTTACATGTATGTATCCCCAAATCAGTGGCATAACCAAGGAAGGTCTAGAAAGGACTGTGTACCTGACATTCAAGGTTTATGTTTCCCAGGTAGCACCAAATGTGCTCCTTTCTTCCAGATGAAAAAAAATACTGATCCTCACTCCCCACCACATGCATCTCCATCAGTAAGATATTGTTTATGCTACTGCTACAAATGTAGATGTGGATGTTGATAGAACCAGAACCAATTGCAATAGCAAGCACCTGTGATGTTTTTGCACTTGGAATGGGAAAGAATCTTATTTATTAGGGGCAAATAGTATTATTAGATAGGATGTATAGTAGAGATTAAACCCTTTGGTAAATAAAACTCTTTAAAGAAATGGGAGTTTGTTACTGGAAATTGGTGTCATTATTATTATTATTATTTATTTATTTACACAAGCAATGTACTGGGTGCTGTACAATCAATTGTTGTAGACAAGCCCCTACCTCAAGGGAGGGTAGACAAGGGAGAGGTGAACATAGAGAGAGACGGGGATACATTCATGAAGCTGAGAATTTGCAGGTGCACGTACTTACAGGGAAGAGGATTCTGAGTAAGGGTGGGAAGTGGAAATTTCCTCCTCATGACAAGTAATGGAAAGCCTGATGGAAGAGGTAGGTTTCCAGGAAGGATTTGAAGTCTGGGTGGGAGGGAGCAGAATGAATGTATCCAGGGAGGAAGTTCCAGGCATGGGGGTATGAATGCAAAGAATGGTCCGGATTCTATTTTGCACATGCTCAGTGACTTTTTTTCCCCATTAAAAATTAAAAATCACTGTGCATGTGCAGAATGGACATTTTGGGAAAGGGGGCGTGTGTGCAAAATGGCCATTTGGGGAAAAGGGGCGTATGTGCAGAATGGACATTTTGGGAAAAGGTGCGTGTGTGCAAAATGGCCATTTGGGGGAAAGGGGTGCTGTGCAGATTGGCCCTGGTGGCCATTTTGTGCTTGCGCAGTGATTTTATTTAAATTTTATTTTTATTTTTAAAACAAAAATGGATGAAAGCAAATGACAATCATTTGCATATTCAGCTGTTTTCATATCTTTAGTTACTTAAACGAATAGGGCTCCATTCGTTTTAGTAACTAACAAATTGCACACCCCTAATACCTGAAAGAGTGGCATGCAGTTACATAACGTGTGAATTCAGTACAAGAGTAATTTCTTAAAGGTTTCTCTGTCCTTTCCAACTTTTTTGTCACTTTTTAACTAAGTGTATATTTTTTAATGTCCATTACATCTTGATGTCTAGTTGGTTTATTATTGAACATTTCTCCAAATGTATAATGCTGAGAAAAGCAAATGGGGATTTGATTTAAAATTTCAGAAGGATTAAACTACTTTTAATTTTTATGTAGGACAACAGTGGGGTATGATTTCCTCTGTTGAACAGTTATGCTCCTCTGCACAGTACACACTGAAACTGCAACTCTTAATTGCTGTAAAGTATAGATTCACTAACAGCAGTGCATAATCTTTTCAGAATTAAAAGCAAGCTTCCTGGTGTGATCGATACAATCTTCATAAAATATTTTGGCATGACGGATGACAATTTAATTTTTTTTTAAATGGCATTAGAAAAGATGTCCATGAAATCAAGTGTGCAAAATAGTTCAGTTCCATTTAATAGGAAGAAAACATGATTCTGAATATGCAAATAATACAAATGAAAATGTATAAGCACTGTACCCAGAGACTCTAATGGATGAGTTGGAAATGTGTGTGATAATGAGTTGTCTTGTCTAACACTAATAACTGTTCATACACTCAGTACTGCCCAAAAAACAGCAGGTGCTTTGTTGGATAGATTTCCTTACACTTTCTTCCAACAAAGAGAGTGACTAAAAGCTTGTCAGCTAGATTCTGAATCTGTTATAAGAACCATTCGCTGATTGAGTAAAGAAGTACATGCAAAACAGAGATCTGTATGAACAAATATAGCTGTAGCTAGAGCATACAAGATCCTGAAAGTTGTTACCATAACTCATCATGCCATTAGTCTGTCAGATCGAATATTCTTGCTTTAACACATGAAAATAATTTATTCCTAAGGCAAAGTAGAAGAAGATTAGAGCTGAAATTAATTATTCAACAACTACCAAATTCAGCCAGTTCAAAACTTTTTCTAGCAAAATCAGATACAAAACAATATTTGCTTCCTGCCAATTTCCCAGAACAAATATTTATTTCAGATATTTGGTTTCTCTTATGGTAGCCATTTCAGTATTTTGTTTTGGTGTTTTAGTCACTGTGAATATTTCAGTATTTGACACTTCAATTCTATCCTATTTAACAGTGTTTTGCTTCAATTTATTGTGCAACACAACCTAAATACAACTGAAATGAAGTACTAAATAAATACCAGACTACTGAAGTAGTTGAAATACCAAAATGGAATATTATTTATTTATTTATTTATTTTATTTTACAGATTTATATCCCGCCCCCTCCTGCAATGCAGCTCGGGGCGGCTAACAACAACAATAAAACATTAAAATTCATTTTAAATATAAATATAAATATAAAATACATCATATAAAACACGGCATATAAAAACAGGGCTAGAAAACACATAAATAAATGGGCGGGGGATTAAAATCACCCCCCCACCCTCCCTCCCGAAGGCCTGGGCAAACAGCCAGGTCTTACAGTTCCGCCGAAATGTCAAAAGGCTTGGGGCCAGGCGAGCTTCCTCCGGAAGGGAGTTCCACAGCCGCGGCCCTACCACCGAGAATGCCCGCTCCATCGTGGCCCCCCGCTTAACACGGGGGACCTCCAGGAGGGCACCCCCGGCAGACCGCAGGAGTCGTTCCGGGGCGCGAAGGGCGAGGCGGTCCCTAAGGTAAGAGGGGCCAAGGCCGTATAGGGCTTTATAGATCATTACTAGGACCTTGAACTTGGCCCGGCACACTATCGGCAGCCAGTGCAGCGCTCGGAGCACCGGTGTAATGTGCTCCCGGCGACCCGTCCCCGTAAGAAGACGGGCCGCCGCATTCTGCACCAGCTGCAGCCTCCGGGCCAAGAACAAGGGAAGCCCCACGTAGAGCGCGTTACAGTAGTCGAGCCGCGAGGTGACGAAGGCATGGATGAGGGAGGCCAGGTCCGGGCCAGAGACATACGGACGCAGCCTACGTACCAGATAAAGCTGGCGGAAGGCAGCCTTAGCGACTGCCTCCACCTGCCGCTCCAGCCGCAGGTCTGCGTCCAATATGACCCCCAGACTCCGGACCTGCTGAGCTACAGGGGGGCAAACCCCCCCAACCAGGGGGGCCACCACCCCCTTCGCCCTCCCCACCACCATCACCTCCGTCTTATCTGGGTTGAGCTTCAGTCTGCTCCGCCGCATCCAATCCGCCACGGCCTCCAAACATTGGGATAGCACCGAGACAGCAGGGTCTGGGTCGGTAGAAAACGAGAGGTACAGCTGAGTATCATCAGCATACTGGTGACATCGCACCCCGAACCCTCTCACGACCTCCCCCAAGGGCTGCATATAGATGTTAAATAATAATGGAGACAAGATCGATCCCTGCGGAACGCCACACGGTAAGGCGCGGGGGCTCGATGTTTCTTCCCCCAACACCACCCGTTGGCTCCTCCCCGAGAGGAATGAACGGAACCATTCAAGAACAGTCCCGTCCAGACCCCCCCGGTCACGCAGTCGTCTCAACAGCAGCCCATGGTCCACGGTGTCAAAAGCGGCCGAGAGATCGAGCAGGATGAGAAATGTCGAACATCCCGCATCCATCTCCCGGCGGAGGTCGTCCACCAAGGCCACCAACGCCGTCTCGGTGCCATAGCCGGGGCGGAACCCAGATTGAAAAGGGTCAAGGAGCCCGATATTATCTAGATGACCCTGGAGCTGGAGCGCCACTGCCCGCTCAATAACCTTCCCTAAAAAGGGAAGGTTAGAGACAGGTCGGTAGCTGGCGAGCGCGTCTACGTCCAACGATGGTTTTTTCAGCAGGGGGCGCACCACAGCCTCTTTAAGGCAAGGCGACAACCTCCCCTGCCGAAGGGACGCATTCACTACCCTCGCCAGCACCGTCCCCAACGTCTCCCCGGAAGCTTTTATTAACCAGGACGGGCACGGATCCAGTTGACAACACGTGGCCCTCACAGACCCCAGGACATCCACCACATCGGCCGGCGTCACTTCCCGAAACTCACCCCACAAAGATGGACCAGACGGGCCCTCCGCCCCCCCGCGCTCTTCCCCTACTGCCATCAACCCAGCGTCAAAGTCGGTCTGAATCCGAGCAATCTTGTCTGCGAAGTAGATGACAAACTCCTCACAGCGGGCCCGGGACAAGTCCCCATCCAGGCGGAGGGAGGCCGGACTAACCAGCCCCCGCACCACCCGAAACAGCTCCGCTGGACGCGACTTCGCAGACGCTATGAGGACCGCGAGGAATTCCTTCCTCGCCGTCCTCACAGCCTCAACATAGGACCGCAAATGGGCCCTATGGAGAAGATGATCGGAGTCAGATCGAGTCCGACGCCAGCGTTGCTCTAGCCTCCTGCCTACACGCTTCATACACCGCAGCCCCTCAGTAAACCAAGGGGTCCTGCGGTGACGAGACCACGGCAGAAGGCGCCTCGGAGCCACCCTGTCAATGACCTCCTCCAGCAAGCTGTTCCAATGCCGGACCAACTCATCCACAGAGTGACCGTCCACGTCCAGGGTAAGCTCCCTCAGGACCTCCTGGAAATGCTGGGGTTCCATCAGCCTCTGAGGGCGGACCATCCTAACAGGTCCCTTCCCCTTCTGGAGGGGGCGCGCTAAAAGACTGGCCTGTAAATATGAATAAATGAAAATGCTAATATCATCTGGGTAATGAATATTCTTTCAGCTATTTGGTGGATTACCAGAACATGTAAATAATATTTGTAAATATGGAAATGCATATTCGTTTCAGCTCTAACAAAAATCCATGACTATTCTGCATCTGGCTAATTGTGAGGCATTTCTAGTTTTCCGGAAGTCTACACTCCTCTTCTCCCAAACCAAGAATTTTTCAAGGCAGCCAGTAAAAATGCATTGATAATAATCAGAACTATGTTCTGCAATGTTGTCAAGTAACTTTTCAATTACCAGAGGATTAAGTTAATCACAGCCCCAAAGTCTGAGCTGCTACACCCAAATGGAGATTCATTTGTGATATGTTCTAGATTTGCAATCTATTACTCTAAATTTGGTAAAACTAGTCCCACAGGCTGTGGTCAAATGGAAAAACTGAAAATTTAGTTCAAAACAGATGAAAGCTACAAGGACCAGCACTTGACAAATAGCTAGCAGAAGATTAAATTCAAGTGAAGTGTACTAGGCAGGCAGGAAAGCTCTGTGATATAAAGTCTCTAGGTTAACTCACAACATCATTACAGGATTGATGCAAGAAGAGATTTAAGGGCTTCCTATATTTCTCTGTCTGCCATTGTTTCATAGGAGGGAGATGAAACAGAATTACATAGAGAATAAGTGGTATGATAAATAAGTGGGAATGTCAAATAGTAAATAGTATTACTATTGAATTTATATTTAGTTTTGTAGCAATGGGTTACATGTCTTAAAGTGCTTGGGTGATGAGTTCTTGTCAGGGCTGGATCCAGGGAAGTACAGATGCTGTAACTGTAAAGGACCCCATTTGTTGGAGGGAAGACTCGCGTGAGCTCTCAATGGGGTCTGTGAATAAATGTGAAATAGCAACATGAGTGTGAGACGTACTGGTGTAAAATATGGGCTCACAAAGCCTTAAATGCAAGGTGCCCTGCCCTGTGAAGGACCTGTGGTGATTCAGGAGGAGGCTCTCAACACATGGACAAAGCGTAAAGTAAAAACAACAACACAGGCCATTTTTACATGAGACGCTCCCCCGCTCGTCCAGTGGACACATGGGGGAGTGCTCATTTAAAAGTGGTGGTCGGTGGGCACGCACTCCTGTGACCCACCATTCACTACCCTCCTCCACCCATCTTCACACGTTGCTCTGTGTGTGGAGGTGGCTGGAACTGGGAGTGTGCCCTTCTGATGCCTCCCCGCACCACACAACCTCAGGAGTTTCATGCACATGGACCATATCCCCCCCCCCCCCCGAATGGTCCATGTAAAAATGGTCATAGCCATAACTTATGGCCCTGTAATACAAAGAGCCTCAACTCCTGAAGAGGAAGTTATGTTTAGCTGAACATCAAAAATTAATTACAGTAACATTTTCCTTTTTCTAATGGGTGAGACTATGAGGGGGTTTGTATTGGTGCCTGGGGCTGCATCAAATTCCTCCCACCTGTGGCTGTCTTCTTTCCCTCCCCCAGGTAACAACCTTTATAAGAAGGTCCTGACCTTAAGGCGGCATCCAAACGGTGGAACAAAAGAGCAAAGGCTCGTTGATGAGCTGTTAGTGGGCCACTGTGGTGGTGGCACCCAGAGTTTTTCCATCTTCATCTTGGACTACATAACATCTGGCATCATCCCCCCCTCCCCTGTGGGAGGAGAGGGGATGGGGAACGCCACAGACTTCTGGGACTGGGGGTGATTAGCAACATGCTGCCTGGTAGTGCTGCAGGAACATGCCTAAGGGCCGAGTCAAAGGGACCTTTGGGGAGGCCCTAAGGGGAGGGGGGAGGACTCTGGTGGTGGGGTGGCCATCTTAACTAAGGGAAGGTTTGTGAGGGGAGGTTATTTTGGGGAAAGGGGGTTATTGAAGTTTATATTTTTGTTGGGAGGTTATTGGGAAGATCTCTTGCCCCGGCGGTGAGAGGGGGGCTGAAGTGGGATTGGGTTAGGGAGGGGAGGGATCTTTCCCTCAATGTGAGGGGAGGAAGGTCCTTGGGGTGTGTGTGTAAATCCCACTTGGGGAAAGGAAGTGGGATTGTGGGTTCAGGGGGTTGGGGATCTCCCTTGCTGACTGGGCAGAGCAGATGAGAGGGAGGGATCTGGCTGGGGGGGGAGCACAGTCATAGAGGCTGTGATGGGGCTGGGGAGATATGGTCACTTTGGTGCGGGGTATGAGATCTGTGAGGGTGGGCAGGTACATGGTACCTGTCCCGCTCACTTCCCCCTAGGCAGGCGATGAGTTGGTTCGAGACCAGATGACCGCTAGCCTGGGTTTGATGCTGCTGAATGAGAGTTCAGTGATTAATGCATCTTCCACAGTCTGGGAGTTAGTCTTGGACTGTGATGCCGACCTCGTGTGAAACCCCAGAGACCTGACTGGACGATGAGTCTGGGCCTATTTTGGCTGATCTTGTTCCAGCTAGGTACTCTGTGCAGCACCAGCTTTGGTCGGAGGGAGGGGGGGGGGTGGCAGTGTAACCATTGTTTTTAGAGATTCGTGGTCTGTCAGGAGGTATCCAGTGCAGGCCATATTGGGGGTAGAGGGCCTCCATCTTGTGTATGATTTGGCGGAGGACAGAGTGGGGGATGCTGCTGGTATACTGTGCACCTACCTGTATGGTGACATCCTTACACGCTCTGATGGAACTGGTTTCAGATGTAGTGTTGCACTCCCTGAAGACTTTGGTCTTGGGGGACTTCAACATTCACGCTGACGCCGGTCTTGGGGGGCGGAGCGTGAGTTTATGGCCTCCATGGCAACCATGGGCCTGTCCCAAATTGTCAACGGCCCAAAGCATGATGGGTACCTGGACCATGGACCTGATTTTTTGCACTGGCCTTGAGGTAGGGAATCCATTGATAGGGGAGGTGTCAGCAGAGACCTTGTCATGGACGGATCATTACCTCCTGCAAGCATGTCTCCTGGTGCATGTCTGTCCCCATACGGGTATGGAACTGATTTGGATGGTTCACCCCCAGAGACTAATGGAACCTGAGTAGTTCCCGAATGCTCTTGGGGAGATATGCTATGATCTTGAAGACCGCCCACTCGATGACCTCGTGGAGCTATGGAATGCCTTTTTGGTGGAGGCCATTGATCAGATGGCTCTGAGGTGTCTGCTCCCCCAGTGGCTCCTCAGGCCTCCATGGTTTACGGAGGACCTGAGGTTGCTGAAGCATGAGGGGCGGCGATTGGAGTGATGGTGGCACTGTTTGCATTTTCCGGGTGGTGAGGGGGTTGGTCGGTCCTCCCTCTCTCTGTTGGAATTGGAGTCACCTAGTGCCCACTGTGATATGTTTGTTGATTATTTTGCAGAGAAAAATCACCCGGAATTCACCACGGCTTCGACGCTTCACTTATTGCAATGGGTGAACCAGAGGTTGTGGAAGTCACGCCGTGTCCAGTTTCATGGGATCAATTCCAGTCAGTGTCGTCCACCAAGGCGGAGGATGTTCTTGCAACTGTTAGAGACACTTTTTGTGAACTTGACCCATGCCTGTCATGACTGGTTAAAGCCAATCGGAAGACAGTGGGGCCTCTACTGGCAGGGGTGATCAGTGCTTCCCTTTGGGAGGGCAGAGTGCCAAGCTGCCTCAAAGAGGCAATGCTGTGGCCTCTGCTAAAAAAACATCACTTGACATTGATTTTCTCACCAGCTACTGGCAGGTAGTGGCTCAGGAGTTGCAGGGGCATCTGGACTGCACCAGTTATCTGGACCCCAGAAAGCAGTCTGGCTTTCATCCAGGCTATGGCACAGAGAATGCGCTTATAGCCTTGGTTGACAAACTTTGCCGTGAATTGGATCAGGGACATTCGACCCTGCTAATTCTGTCAGATCTGCCGGAGGTTTTTGATACAGTTGACCATGACATGTTGGTTACACACCTGCAGGACCGAGAAGGGGTGGGTGAGATCATTCTTGAATGGTTACAATCCTTCCTGGCCAGAAGAACTCAGTGTGTGGTGCTCGGGGACTGTTCTTCGTCCCCTCAAGATCTCAGTGTGGAGTCCCACAAGGTTCCATTCTGTCCCCTCTCCTGTTCAACGTGTATATGCAGACACTTGGTGAGGTCATGAGATGGTATGAGGTGCATTGTAATCAATATGCTGATGACAACCAGGTCTACCTCTCTTTTTCATCTGCCCCAGGCCTGGCAGTCTCGGTGCTTATCCAATGTCTGGTGGCTGTGCGGGACTGGATGAGGGCGAGCCAACTGAAGTTGAATCCTGGAAAGATGGCGGTGATGGTAGTAGGTAAGGCAGTGGATGTGGTGTCTCCCATCATTGATGCAATTTGCCCTCCCGTGGCTTTCCAAGTTTGCAATCTGGGCGTGCTTTTCGCAGCTACGCCTGGACCTCCAGGTGGGTTCTGTGGTGAGGAGTGCATTCTTCCAATTGCATCTGGTGTGATGACTTTGGCTGTATGTTTCAGATAGTGACCTGGCTACTACCATTCATGCTTTCATTACCTCAAGATTGGACTATTGCAACGCGGTCTACATGGGGCTACCCATGGTGATGGTTCGGAGACTGCTGCTAGAGCAGAATGCAGTAGCCCATCTCCTTGTGGGGTTTGGCCACTGTGAGCACATTATATTGGTGCTCTGGGCTCTGCACTGGCTGCCAATAGTCTTCAGAATTCTCTGTGGCCGCACCTGGCTGTGGAACTCCCGGCCGAGGCCTGATTGGCCCCAGATCTCCCTTAATTCTGCCGCATGTGTAAGCCCTGCTGTTCCACCTGGATTTTGGCAAGGGAGATGGGGTGTAGGGTGGGGGTNCTGCAAGCACAAGATGACATTCCTAGACTAGCTCACTCCCATGCAGCCAACTACACTGCGATGTACTCTACATGGGGCTGCCCTTGATAGGGTTGCCAAATTTGCAAATCGTTTTTATTTGGAACTGCTGTTCCACCTGGATTTTGGCAAGGGAGATGGGGTGTAGGGTGGGGGTATGGGGGTTAGGGTTGGGGGGGGTTGGTTCAGTTTCCCTTGTCTTTTATTGCGTTTGGGTTTCCTGGGTTTTTATTATGTGAGCCACCCCGAGCTGCCTGGAGCAGGAGGGGCGGGATAGAAAATTGTTTAAATATTTTTTTATTTTTGTTAAAGGCACAAGAAACATTTCTTTGTTAGCAGGGGGCCAAACCCATCATTCTGTAAGGGACCCAGCTTCCCTGGATCTTACAGTGCTTCCAATCCTGCTTCCAATAAAGAGAGTGGCTAAAAATGTCTTGGACTTCACTGCATTAACCACACACTCACTCTCTCTAGACTGGACTTCAGTGTCCCAGCAGAAATCTATGCTGACAGTGAACACCCAGTCCCACCCCTTCCCCAGTCCTCTCAAGGAAAAGGTTCATGTGTGTAAAGTATGATAAAAGTGATAATGTATGCAGGTTTCAATATGGGCTCCTTCTGAAAGACTTTGCCTTCTTCAATATTCTGTCCTCTCCTGTAATAGGGAGTTGTCACGACTCCCTCTTGTAGTACTGGAGCTCCACTCTGGTGGCCACTGGCATAGTGGCTTCAAATGCTAGGTGCCCTGGCCTGTGAAGGGCCTATGGTGATTCACTGCCTGATGACAACCTAAATACAGCTGTGTGCTTAATCTATCAGGCTAAAACAAAACAGCAACTTCAAAAGAGACTGCTTACCCAGGCACCTGGATGACAGATAAAAGGCTGTAGTGTTAAGTGACAATGGCACTATTTAAAGTCAAGGACTCCATAAGAAAAAGTTGTGAATACTACCAGATCATGCAAACAATCCAGCTCTCTTATTTAAAATGAGACCTCTCTGTTTAATGAGCTCATTGACAGTAACTGCAGTGCCACAATGTATCACATTGAAGTGAATACTGAGGGTCTGGGCAAATAAGATAACATGAGTATACATGAGTCAACCTCTGAGGCAGTTTGTCCTGGAGGAGTTTAACCACAGGCCAGACTGTTGATACTCCAATGTATAAATCTGAGGTAAAGAAATATAACCATTACCAGTCTTGCAGAAAATAACCTTAAAAGGGGAATTTGTTTACTGAGCGTCTGTTCTGGGAGACTTTCATCCTTAAAGTATAGTACAATGTAATGTTTTCTATATCATCTTTCATGCAAGCTCTGTCGTAAAATGTTTCAAAGAGCTGATACGGTTAGTTATTTTATAAACAGCACAGGAGAAACGAGCCAAGGTAAAAGAAAAGGCAGAGAAGAAAGGTTTTAGACTGAGATGGGGAATTGATTTAGTTGTGTTTCAGGTTGGTCGGAACTGGAGATGAGAAGGTGCTTCCTCCTTAGTAGGGATGGGTGAACAGAATGGAGTTCGGAAATTCGGTTCGGTTTAAAATTCGAGTTCGGTTCGGAAGTTCGGTTTGGTCGACCGAACAGACCAAGTTTGGTCGTATTCCAAACTTCCGAACCAAGTTTGGCCATTCAAAATCAGGTGTTTTTTGTGTTTGTTGCCACTAGGGATGGGCGAACAGAACAGAGTTTGGAAATTCGGTTCGGTTCGGTTTGAAATTCAAGTTCGGAAATTCGGTTCGGTTCGGTCGACCAAACAGATCGAGTTCGGCCGAATTCCGAACTTCCGAACTACGTTCGCCCATCCCTACTCCTAGCACTTAGATGTTATGAAGGGATAGAGAGGAAGCAAGTACTGAGGGAACAGACCAAGGAATGGGAGTAAGCAGTGGCAAGCCAGCCAAGTAGTATGGAACAAGCATGGTTGTGGAATCTCCTTCCTTGGATGTTTTCAAGAACCATCTGGGCAACAATCTGTCTGAAGTGCTGTAGGCAGAGGATGTTCTGCTGTGAGCAGAGGGTTGGACTAGACAATGCTTGAGGTCCTGTCCACCCTAACATTCTATAATTCTGAGTAGGTTTAAAGAAAAGGTTTCTATGGGCACATAATAAATGCATTGACTCTCATTGTGTTCCCGCCATCTTTCATTCCCTCAAGTGCTTGTTCTAGTTTGTCATATTTTTGTGAATGTTTAGAAGGTAAAGAAATAATTTGAAGTACATTTGTCTCAATGGCCTAGGGAAAATGAGGGAGTAGAGATGCTAAGTGGAAAATTGCCTGAAGGCTGGAATTTAAAGGCAAACTGACAAACTATCAACACCTAAGCCTAAGATGTAAACCCTGTCTTTTGTGGGTCAGAACTTCCTCAGCCAGAGGTCTGAAGGGCTGAGCTACAACTTAACCTGTTTATCTTGTTTGTCTTCTTAATAAAGTCTCATTTAATTGAATGAATATAATGCAAGAAAGTGAAAATAAAGTAAGCAGTGCAGCTATTGTGCAAGCCAATAAGTTTGGCTAAGGAAGGGTTACATAGTGTGTGTTTAGACGAGTGAGCCAATCTAGCGTATTTACAAATCTGCTTTTAGAAACCTTGCTCAGGTGGTGTTTAGCCGCAACACTCCACACCAGAAGTTGCCCGGCTGCCATTGGAAACATCAGTGCTGGGCATCTCACACATTCTTTTTGAATCCAGATATATCAAACCCTGATATCAAGGTTTGACATGCGTGAGATGCTCAGTGCCGCTGTTTCCAAAGGCGGCTGGATAACATACAGTGTGGGGAGGTGTGTCTAAACACCACCCACAAGAGGTTTCTAAAAGCAGATTTTTAAATCCGTTAGATTGGCCCTTAAAAACGGCTTAGGCTCTTACTTGCCAGAAGCACATTTCCCAAAGAAACACCTTTACTCTGCTCACCACAATCACAGAAATTGTCGTGCACTTGAATTAGTAGATTAGGAGAGCTAGAACCAAGGGTAGGGCACTTGGCAGCACACACATACTGTATAAAAAGCAATGCATGATAAATAAAATGAATGATAGTAGTTTGAGCTTTGTATACAAATAAAAATAATGTACAGAATTATGTACATTTTGTTTTCGAGCCATTGAGATAATGGACAGGTTAGAGACATGGGACTCAATGAACAGCTGCACATTTAAAACCCATGCCTGAAATTATGGAAGTTGCAGATTGGTTTTACTGATTTTACTGTTCATCACTGTGACATCTGCACAATGCTCTCCTGATAGATCTTCCTAGCACATTTTCCAAAGGTTATTAATGTTTGATTGGTATTTTATGTCTGGGTTTTTCTTTTACTCCGTTTCTGTGTTTTTTGATTTTATAGATTTGGCACCTACAATCCCAGGTCAGACTTACCTTTAGTGCACCTTCACTGAAACAAACCAGATGAGGAATGGATCTCCTGACAGTTTGTCATGTTAACAATCATCTGCCAGCTATTGGCCTGTTTCTAACCTTCCCTTTTGGGGGGAAAGTTATTGAATGGGTGGTGGCTCACCAGCTTCAGGTGCAACTGGATCATGTCAGTTTTCTGGATCCCTCGCAGTTCTGCTTTTGTCTGGGTTTTGGCACTCAGACTGCGCTTGTGACCTTGGTCGATGACCTGGGCTGTGAATTGGACCAGAGTTAATAGGTCTTGTTGATCCTGTTAGAACTTTCAGCTGCATTTGATACTGTTACCACGAGATGTTGGTGAACTGCTTGCGGGACCGAGCTGGGGTGGGCAGGACTGTTCTTGAATGGTTCCGTTCCTTCCTGACTGGGAGAACTCAGTGTGTGGTGCTGGATGATTGTTCATGTGGTTTCATGTGTGGAATTCCACAAGGTTCTATTCTGTCCCCTCTCCTGTTCAACATGTACATGCAGCCTTTGGGCGAGGTCATTAGAGGGTTTGGTGTATGGTGTCATCCGTATGCTGATGACACCCAACTTTACCTTTCTTTTTCAACTGACCCAGACTCGGCAGTCTCAGTACTTACCTGGTGTTTGGAGACTGTGGGGGACTGGATGAGGGTGAACTGTCTGAAGCTGAATCCCAACAAGAAGGAGGTGATGCTGGTGGTAAGGGCTGAGGGAGTGGTAGCACCCATCGTTAATGGGGTCTACCCTTCATTGGTTCCTCAGGTCCATAATCTGGGGGTGCTCCTTGACTCACGGCTCCGCCTGGATGCCCATGTGGTAGCTGTGGTGAAAGGAGCATTTTGCCAATTACATATGGTGTGTCAGCTTTGGCTATATGTCTCAGACGCAGATCTATCCACCATTATTCATGTTTTCGTCACCTCAAAACTGGACTATTGCAATGCACACTACGTGGGGCTACACTTGGTGATGGTCCGGAGACTGAAGCTGGTGCAGAATGCAGAGGACCATCTCCTTATGGGGATGGTCGTTGTGAGCTCTTTACACCCGTGCTTTGTTCTTTGCACTGGCTGCCTATAGTCTGCTGGGTCTGATTCAAGGTATTGGTTTTGACCTATAAAGCCCCAAATGGCCTAGGGCCTGCTTATCTGCAGAACTGCTTCACCCCCTGGGTCCTAGATCAACTCCTGAGGTCGGCCAGGAATGCCTCCCTCAGAGTCCCCCAGGTCTCTCGGGTGACGACGATGAGGGTGGCGTTCTTGGTGGTTGCACCTTGACTGTGGAACTCCCTCCCAACAGAAGTCTGCCCAGGCCCCAGACCTTCCCTCTTTCTGAAGACAGTGTAAGACCTGGCTGTTCTGCCAGGCTTTCGACGAGGGAAATGGGCAATGTGTGGAGCATTGGATGGGGGTAGGGGTGTCTTTTTTTTCTTTTTTTTTAAACTTCACCTGGGGTTTATTTATTATCGATTTTATATTGATTTTTGTATTTTTATATTTATTGATGACTTACATTATTATATTTGTATATGTTTTTAAGTATGTTGTGAGCTGCCCCGAACTGCTGTAACAGGAGGGGCCGGCCAAAAATAAAAATAAAAATAATAAATGTAAGTAAATAAACTTTGTTTCCTGATGTCCCGTTGATAGGTTTGGGGCCAAAGCAAAACAGCTGAGCCTGAAAATCTTCAAAATTTGGAATGTTGGAAATCTAGTTCCAGATCTATATTTTAGATGTTTGTGCCTATGAGAAAACTGATGTAACAGAGAAGCGAAATATGATCATAAAACATTATCTCTGTGCAAATTTAGTAATAACCTCAGCCAGTGGATATCACATGATTTAATTGGTCTGATGCATCTGTTTACTATGTAGGCCCTGACCCAAGGTCCATGCATTTGGTATGCACGTCATATACTGTGCTGCATACGCATATGTGTGCACTCAGTGTGTGTAATGCGCACAAACAGTGTGCACCGAGTCTGTGCAATGCACACACCATGCATGCATTACATGTGCACAGTGCATGCACATATTGGATGTTTTCAGATGTGACGGTGGCACAGTTTAATCTGCTTTTGCACAGATTAAACTGGGTGCTGCCATTACACCTGAAGGCACCTTCCAGATGTTTGCCCGATCTGGCTCCTGACCATGGTTGGGGCTAGCCTGGGCTGCGACTTGGGGATCAGTTATTCTGACTGATACAGTTTTTTAACTTGCCACCCCAATTCATTTGTAACACAACCATAGATTTATGTAAACTGTCGGATCTCACAGAGTCCTTTGTCAGGCAAGTCAGGAGCTGGAATTGTAGACTGAGCAAAGCAGTAAGGAATATATGTTTGATTTTATGGAATTGGCACCTACAATCCCAGGTCAGACTTACCGTTAGTGCATCTTCACTGAAACCAAATGAGGAATAAACCTGCTGACAGTTTGCCTTGTTAACTTTGTTTCCTGTGACTTCATTGGTATATACCTCACCGCTTTTCTCAGTCTACAGTTCTGACTCCTGATTTGCCTGATGAAGCATCCTGTGAGGTCCGAAAGCTTGCATACCTCCACCAGATGTAGTTGGCCTAATAAAAGATTTTGCTGTACTATTTTGTCTCTATTGCCTATATTTGGGACCAGCACAGCAACCTTACTTTCTCTACATAAACATAGATTTAACAATAGATTCATTTTAAAAAGCACTGCACTGCTTTTGTATTGGGGTCTAAGTGACCCCAAGTTAGTTAAATTTTAAAAAAATAACCAAAAAAAAAACCCCTCTCGGAATGCATTCAAATGATGTTATATAAATTTAACTTCAAACTTATTTAACTGTTAAAAAGTTTTTATGTATACAAGTTTTTATGAACACCTCACATTAACTATATGCAAAATCTAACAGACCCTAGCTCAATATACATTTTAATAAACTGACACACAAATCACAGGCCATTTTCACATGGACTGCAGCGATAGCCCCAGCCATGGTCAGTGGGATCCAGAGGGGATGGGTGGAGGCAGCGGTGGGTGGGCGGTGCATGGACAGTCCATCCCACGGACGCCCACCCATCTCCATGCACAGAGCATCCACCTTTGGTGCCCATTGCTCCATGCATGGGCGATGGGTGGCGGTGGGTGGAGCGCGGGAGTGCACATGCATGCACCCCTACCTACCCAGCCACCATGGCAATCCCATGGACGTCCCTCACCCACACATGTGGGCGAGCATTGGATGCAATGCAATTCATTCAAAAAGGGCCACGGTTGCAATTTTCACCTGACTCACAGACCCCAATAATATTTGGTGACACATTTTAGTTCAAATGAAAATCACTGACAATATGATTTTGCATAACATAAAAACCATAAGAGATATGAGAAGTTGAACTAAACCAATGCGATGAAGTCATCCTCAGCATTCTTTGAGAATACTTAAAACAAGAAGAGGCAATGGCTTGCCTATATTTTATTTTTTCTTTTGGTATATGTTCAGGATCTAAAATCCTTGCTTCCAGTGAAATTTCCCCACTGAAATATGAATGCATCTAGCCAGCTCGGATATATTTGTATTATTTTTTTCTACTCAACTACAAGTCATAACAAGACATAACATGATTAAATGAATGCAGAACCCTTGACTATTTCCTCATTTGTGAATGCCTTGAAGAGGAACAAGATCTCCCCCCCCCGGCAAAAAAAATTACATCAATGTTTGTAGCCTATAAAGAGCCATTATCTCCTCAGCATGCTGAGCCCTAATGGACCCACAAATGGGCTTCTAGTGAACTGTTGACCCTGCTAAAATAATAAGTAGCAGTTTTGGACTGACTGTGGATTTTTTTAATTAAATAGTTAGCTTGGGCTAAATATGGTTTTGGTTATTAGCAATGGACACATGGAGGTTTGATAGTACTGTAGGCCAGAGAAATTAGTAACAAAAGGAAGTATGATTAGTGGACTAGTTAGAATTAACATTTCCTAGTGCTAAGGGTTACATAACCACTGAAGAGGATAAAAGGAAAGTTTAAATTTTGTATATTATAGCTTCTAAAAAAATTGTTTGTGATTGGATAACGTTCAACAGATTGGGGAAAAAATGTCACTGGAAAAAAAATTGTTCTTAGACCCCATCTTAACATAAAGAACCTGTTGAAGTTTTGGGAGCCTAGTTCTAAACACACTGGGTTACATGCTAAACACCATTTGAATAACCAGCTCGTTTCCGACCTTTTCCAAATATTTAGTTCCAGAATGGACTATGTACTCTGTCATCTACCAGAAATGGGAGCTTGTGAGTATGAAGAGGTGAAATAAACTGTAATCTTGTGTTTCTGTGATGCTATGATTTTGATTGGATTATGTACTATGTAGTTTATTTTTTTGTAAAGTATGTGCATATTAACAAAATATTCTATGTTTCAAAACACTCCAGTACTACTCTAAATAATCAAAGTTGTTAGCTTGAGGAAAATCTAAAAACACAGTTTAAACCCTAAAACGAATAGCTGACAAACGTTTTATAAGGCAACAGAACTAACAAACCCTCTTGCAGGGACCTGCAATAAAACCACAGACACATAACATAAAAGAAGTTTATTTGCAGGGCACAGCCCTTTAACAAATTACATGACAATAAGTACAAAGATAAAAAAAACAGCATACAATATACATCGAACATAATGTTCAGAATCCGAATAGTAGGCAGGAACCAGCTTAGATAGGTTACCTTGCATCTATTCCTATTATCATTCGATCTTATACAGAGGCCCCCCCCAGAAACCAGGCCACTTGAGGCGGCGAAGAATGGGCGGTGGATGTTGCAGACTCCCACTCCGAATCTTGCCACTGCTATGGAGTGTACTGAGGCAATAGGCCCGAGTAAACTCTGGGTGTCTTTACGTAAAAGAAGGGAGTCCAAGAAGGGGCCCTTTTAGAATTTGGTTCTGGGGCCTATAAGAGCAGGGCAGTGGAAAAAAACATGCTCAGTTGTGTCCACCGCCTTCAGCTGGCATAATGGGCATAGGCGCATGGACCATGGAGTTTGCTTATATCTCCCCTCCATAATTGCCGAAGGGAACGTGTTGGTCCTCAATCTAAGATATGCTGTGCGTTCTTTAACATCCTCCCAAACAAAAAGATAATAAGGGTCAGAGCACTGGGGATTGGGAGGAGTATATGCGGGGGCTATCTTTTGAGCAGACAAGAGAGCCACCTCCAATTGGATCGTCTGGTCCTGGATACGTCTCTTTATCAGAGTCCTTATAGCTACCTGGCCCAGGTTAGCAAGGACTTCAGGGGAAAATCCCAGCAGGGCAACTTCTTGCTTTGTCTGACGTAGCCAGGAATCTCCCAACCCACTCCTCAGTGCTAGGGAAAAAAGGGAGCCCTCTTGGTGGTAGAGTAGCGTTGCTTTAGCCCAAAACATAACCACCGCTTGGAGGGCATATGCCCTTAATGGAAGGCACCGAGCTTCAGCTCGCAGGATAGTTTGGGGAGTACCCCTAGGAGCTCCTGTTATGCGCCGTAAAAAATCATTTTGAAGGGGTTCTAGAAGATTGGGGAAGGAGAGGCCCCAAATGGGAAATACATATAGTAACTGGCCGAGAACCTTAGCCCTAAAAAGGTGAAGGGCCGGTAGAACTAATTTCCCCCCTTTACTTAGGAAGAACCTCAGAATTGCCAAGATGGTTTTTTTGGCAAGTACCTGGGCTGCCGCGAAATGTTCTCTCCAGCCCCCGTTAGAAGCAAATATTACCCCCACATATTTGTAAGACCGAACTTGTTCGATGGAATTTGGGCCAATAGACCAAGAGTGGCGTTTCCGATTTCCCCTGGCCCCTACCACCATAACCTTCGTTTTAGTAAAATTAATTGATAATAATTCGGCCTGGCAGTAGTCGCCAAAGGATTGCATAGCCCGCCTCAGGCCTATTTTTGTCTGGGAAATTAAGACTGTATCATCAGCATAAAGCAATAGTGGGATCTTACGATCTCCTACTTTAGGGACATGCGTATCTGTTTGCTTTAAGATGTGCACTGAATTGTTTAGATAAAGATTAAAGAGGGCAGGGGTGAGCAGGCACCCCAGTCGCACTCCTACTTGCACCTCTATTGATTGAGACAGAGACCCATCATTGTTATAACGAACCCGGAGCGAGTTTCGTTCATGTAATTTCATAATTAAATACAGAAGTCTGGGTTCCATATCAAGGGATCTTAGTTTCGTCCACAGGCGCTCTCTACAAACTGAGTCGAATGCTTTCTCAAGATCTATAAAGCATAAAAATAATTTCCTACGGTGAGAAGTATATTTTGTCATTAAGGTGGATAGAGTAAATATATGGTCGGTAGTAGCCATCCCCCCATGGAAGCCTGCTTGCTCCGGCTCAATAATAAAGTTCTTATCCATCCATAATTGTAGTCTGTTCAGTAAGAGCTTAGAATATAATTTAGCCACTATGCTGAGGAGACTTATAGGCCGGTAGTTCTCTGGGAGTTTTGAGTTCCCTTTTTTATGGATGGGGACTACTATACTGGTTGTCCAAGTCTGTGGAAGGGCACCCGTGTTGTTAACAAAGGAAAAGAGAGGGGCTAACACCTTATCCCACCCCACTGGGTTACTCTTTAACACCTCTGGGGATAGAAAATCTGGGCCAGGGGCTTTCCCTGTTTTAAGACCAGCTATAAGCTCTATTACTTCTTCCATGGTGACCGGAGGCCATTCCTGGAATCTGCTTATGGGGGCTGTATCTGGTTCTATGCCAATGATCTTAGTATGGGAAAATAAGACCTCATAGTAGTGTTGCCAAACCTGCGGATGGAGACTATGTCTACCCAAGTTGGTGCCCCTAGACTGGGATGATCTTATGAAAGTCCAGAATTTACGAGAATCCCCGGATGTGGCCGCCCTAATAAGGCAAGCCCATTGTTCTTTATTGTAAGCACTTAGTTTAGATACTAATAACCTCCGGTACTCACTGCGGCAAAGAGAAAGTTGTGTTCTTGCCGCACAACTAGGATCTACTTTAAGTCTCCTAGCCAAGCATCAAAGAACTGCCCTAGCCCTACGGCATTCTCCATCAAACCAGCCTGGAACTGACCTTCCCGGCTGGGGCCCCTTTCGGGGATCGCTATGTATAGTAATTAGTGGGATCAATTCCTCGAGAAGGGACTCATACCAAGTTATGATATTTGCTCCCTGTTCCCCAGCCTTCTCTATGAAAACATTCCCAGGGGGGGCATCCAGGAAAGCCGCCACCGTAGTTGCCTGCTTATCTGTCCATTTAGCACGGACCAGGGGGGCGGGCTCCTTCCACAAGTCCCCGGGCAACTCAGAGATAAAGGGAGTACCTTGGGTGAGCATGAAAGTCAAGGAGAGACTTATAGGGAAATGGTTAGTTAGAGACAAAGGCACCACCTCTAGACTTGATACTGCAAAAAACATGCTTGGGGAGATCAAAAAAATATCTAGAACACTAGATCCTCTAGGAGAATGGAAGGTGAAATTACCTTCCCAATCACCCCTGGCTCTTCCATTAATGATAATAAGATCAAGATTAGTCATCAGGTCCTGCATAAGGGCCTTCCTGGGGCCAACTACATTATCCTTAGAGTGACGGGGAGGAATATCTAGAGGATCTATTGATTCCTCTAACACCAGAGTATGGTGTAGAGTAGCTGGATTCCCCAAGCGTGCATTAAAGTCTCCGCCGCAGATCAAAAGAGTGGTGGGGAATCTATCAGATGCTGCCTGGACCAACTCTGTGATGTTAACCCAGATCTCTGGCTTGTAATAGGAGGAGATAGCGGGGGGAATATAAGCATTAGCAAGTAGCATTTCCAGTCCATCATTGAGCTTACAATAAAGTAATAAAAAATACGCTTTAATTGATCCCAAACACTCAATCACTTCAGCTTTTGTAGAGACAAACAAGCCAAGTCCTCCACTAGGTCTCCCATGCAAATCAGAACTGCTCGCATCTGCCCAGAAAACATTAAACCCTCGCCAAGTCCCAGCAAATGGGGGTTCGGTCAGCCAAGTTTCTTGCAAAAAAATTATGTCCTATCCTTCAAAGAAACGGATGAAATCGGGGTCAGGGTAATGTGATTTCCATCCTGCAATATTCCAAGATGACAATGCCCAGGTCCTTTCCTCTAGTCACTGATTATTAGTGGTCAGAGGTTCGGGTCTTTGCCTTAGTACTCTGCCTACCTGCGGGGGGGATTTTACAGCACGCATTTCCAATAAATTTCTTGGTGAACTTAAGGCAGCCTCTATAGGGGGCGGTCTTACTATTATGGGGGGACTAGACAAAGACAGCCTCCCCAGGGCAATCTCCTTGACTGGTCTGACCTGGGAGTTCCTCAATGAGTGGTGGACAGAGTAGGGGAATTCCTGGTCGCTACCTGATATCACATAAGGGGATCCCAGTAAATTGGATATGTCCACTGGCAAAGGTGGACGCTCCTCATCTAACATTATTCTCACTTCCGTACTTGTCCCCTGCAGAGGGAGACAAGGAGGGGTGTGTGTTACCGATATGCGGCCCACAGGAGAGGTTGGAGCACCTTGAGAGTTTGAGGAATATTTAACCTGGACCTTTTTTGAGGCCGTTAGGAGGGGACCAGCCTTAAGTTCCCCCAACTGAACATACAATGCCTCTAGGCGGTGCAGGAATTGGGCCTGAGGAGAGCTTAAGGATATGTGAGCTACTGCTAGCTCTGGTTCCAGCTCTGGCTCTGGGTCCAAATCTGGCGGCTTCGTAGGGGCCGGGTCCACACCTGTGCCTCTTCGAGGTGGTCGCGTGGCCGATAAAGGTAAAGAGGGACAGGAGATCTGGGACAACTCAGTGCCAGATGGATGAGGAGGGGTGCGTGCCGCCAACTTCTGCCTTCTAGCTTTAGAGTGAATGGCAGGTGTCTGGGGGGGCTTGTCCCCAGCTGCTTGAGATGAGCGTATGGGGGCTTGCATAGGGACTACTGACATTCCTTCCCTACCTTCTTGCATCAAGGCCATAGAATCCTGAGCCCTCCCTCTAGCCTGATTGGGGAGCACCTGGTACACCCGGCTAATTGCAATTGCTTGGGCCTCAAATCTGGGTCTGTGTTTTATAAGTATAGGGGAGAGTCTTAGAGAAGTAAATGTAACCAAGACAACCTGCCTGTCTGAGGAATTTATTAGGTGATCTACTGTTAGAATGTCTCTACTGGTAATCACCACCTTCTTAAAAAAAGGTCTAAGATGTTTGGCTACATCCCGTGGGGAGCCCCAAATGGGGGGTCTACGGCCGTGGAGGGGAGAAATAGAAAAAATTAAAGAAGAAGGTAACTGCTCATAGGACTCTATCGTCTCTGAGCACACTATGGGTGGAGGTTCAGGCAGGGTTAGGTGGAATTGGCTTGGGGGTAAGGCAGGAACATACTCCTGCCGAGCTTTACTGCCGGGACTCTCGTTCTGGGGTGGAGGGGGCCCTCGTATTTGCTTGCAAGGGTCTGGCATCCTGTCCTGGTCTTTCCCCTGTAAAAGCCCCGTCATGACATCCAGCCTATCTTGAATTAGCGACATTTACCAAACATGAATTTGAGAGTCTCAGCGGTAAGGAGAACATGGTCTGTCAAGAAAATCGCTAACTTCTCCCCCTCCTTAATTGCCAATTTCTTGGATTCTGGTTCAGCAGACTCCTGCTGGGACGATCTTTCTCTAGGGGAAGCATCCAAATGGGTGGAACTTAGGTTGGGGGGGCCCACCAGGAGTTGGAAATAATTAGAGGAGGCAATAGGAGCCGTTGTTGTCACGGCCTCAGTACCTGAGCCCCCTACAGTCATAAAGTTTTCCAGCCTTTGCTGCTTCAGGGCTCTCGGGGGTCGTGCTCCTCTCTGCATGACTGGGCTATTTTTCTAGAAACAAGCTGGCAAAATACCTGGCCCGGGCTCCGGGACCCGCCGAAGGGCACGCCAAAGGGCTTGCACCCTTTTGCGTGCTACCCTTCGGCGTGCGCACTAGGCTCTCGCCTATGGTGCTGCCGTAGGCTAACCTGCCTTTTTATACTGTCCCACAGGTCGGGGCTCTGCCCCTTCATCGGGTCCAGCTGCTGCCGGAGTGCTGTCAGGTAAGTTGCAAGATTGTAGCAAGCTTGTAGCAAGTCTTGAGACCCCGCAGTCCAGGGAAATGCTGCCTTCCCCCTCGCGCTGCCGTAGGCTAACCTGCCTTTTTATACTGTCCCGCAGGTCGGGGCTCCGCCCCTTCGTCGGGTCCAGCTGCTGCCAGAGTGCTGTCAGTGCAAGATTGTAGCAAGCTTGTAGAAAGTCTTGAGACCCCACAGTCCAGGGAAACGCTGCCTTCCCCCTCCACCACAGACACACCGGAGGCTAATCTGTGGGTGTTTTTAGGCAAGCACTTCCCCGCCTATTACCCACCCAACGTGCATATTGTACGGCTGCATAGGGTGCCAGTTCAGCCTTGCAACATGCATGGTGGGTGAGTGATTGGTGGGTAATAAGTGAGTAGGCACTTGTCTAAAAAAAACCTTAGGCCGCTAGCGTGACCCGCTCACATGGGCTGGGATTAGACAAGACGTTTTGTGCGTTAAAGCTGGCCTTGCATTCTTTTAAAAACATGAAATAAATACCTCGACATTGAGGTATTTAGTTCACAGTTTAAAAGAACACATGACTGTGGGATTTTCAAAAGTCACATGAGCGAGTTTCACAAGCACGACCCGCTCTTCTAAAACCGGTCTTAGTCTTCCTGGGCCCCACAATGGGTGTGTAAGCAGCCTTTCTGTCTGGGTTTCCTTGCTAATGGTCTGTGCTCTCTGATGATTCATCGTGGCATGTGCATATTTATGACTGGCTATGCAACATGCTTGAGGAAGGGCCCTGTGATGCCTGAAACTTGCTCATTCTAACCAACAGCACTTGGGCCAATAACAGATATGATATGGACCCCTTTTTCACCCAGACTAATTTCTAGTGATGGGCTTTTGGATGAAATTATGGATTCTATTCCATTATGGATTTGGATCTGTAATTTCTGGATTTAATTTCGGATTTGTATTTACATATTCACATTTTCCCACTGAAGTCAATCAGAAATTGATCCATAAACCCATCACTGCTAACCCCAGGACAGGGGGTCTGAGTTCCCCCACTCCTATTTCCCATGGTCCCAGAGTGGTACTTCCTGCCCTTGGAAGGTTTAACTGAAGCACTACTGCTACTGTGAAGGCTCTGTCAGGTTCCCTTGCTACAGCACACTCTCTGCTCCAGATCACGCATGTGAAAAATGGTCACTGGGGCTATTTTGCACATGTACAAAATGGCCACCACCCTTAACTAAAATGGTGGCAATCAAAATGATGTCACTGCCATTTTGGTTAAGGTCAACGGCCATTTTGCAAATGCACAAAACTTCCCTGGTGGCCATTTTGGACATACGCAGTCTGGAACAGGAAATGTACCACAGCGAGGGAGCCTGCCAGAGTCCCCACAGCAGTGGCAGTGCATATGTAGGCCTCATATGACCCAAGACATTGATGGTACTGGTGTGATGTACTTGCACTGGGATCAAAGCACTCTTGTTCGGATGCCCAGCACACATTTCTAAAGGGGACAAGCCTCTGAGAAAGGGGATGAGCAACAACAAAATGAAACCATTTCTAGTAACATGCACCTATTGTAATCCAGACTAGACACAGGTAATTGTGTCAAAGATCATTATTCTGAGCATACCACTGTAGATACAGGATTCTTGAGGAACGGAGTCTGAACTCTTTAATGTTCGCTTTAGGTTATTCCTTTATCTGTATATATTATTACCTAGTGTCTCTTGATTTATTACACTAATGCTTTTTTACAGCGTTTTAAATGTTTGACATCTGTCTTTTCCCACCTGTAGCCCGCTTTCAAGTTTACTTTTCCCTTTCTAATTCCACCCAAGTCACTTCCTCCTCTCATATTTATTGGTCCTGCATTTGCTCAGTTCTAACTGCTTATATGCCTGAAAAAGGGCTTGTGTGGCCCAAACATTTGCATATTCTCACCAGCTAGAGTTGGTCCAATAAAAGATATCACCTGACCTACTTTGTCTCTTCCTCTTTGGGGAGAGAAACAGACTAGAGACTTATGGTGCATACAGAAATCTGTTTATTTACAGATTTTACCAATTGTGGAGGAGTGGATGAGAAACAGTTAGCAGCTCCGGCATACGCTCCTTCAGGAAGGCACTAATGGATTTCCAAACTCCAGCATTCCAGGGGTCCCCCAAAAGACTCTTTGCTTCCCCACCCACAAAGACTGCCCCAGCTTGTCTCTTCTCTGGCCAGACTCCTACTCACTTCTAAGGAAGGGACTAGAGACCATCCTGCATGACCCCTCAGCAGTGTTGCATTACAAGAGGTCTGGACACCATTTCAATGCTCAAAACAATATGTTTGTAACAGCAATCTCCATTCAAGTCCAGGATTCTTTATTGGCATGACAAGCAACACAAGCAGGAGCTGCGGCGGGGAGAACACAGTCAATACAGGTCCCTGAATACAAGGTCACTTACCGCAACTATTTATCAGGGACGGGGTAAAGGTGCAGGCAAGGGAAAGGGGAGTAGGGAGTTGGGAATATTGGGGGGCATCATAGCAACACACGGTCAAAGACCTAAAAATTAAGCTAATGAAAGAAGGAAGTTAAGTGTAAAATCCATGCTATCAGCAAAGAAGCTGACTGCAAAAGAGTATACAACACCAGCCTAGCCAGTCAATGGGGAATTATAGAACTGCAGTTGTTTTCATTCAAGACTGCTTTAGAGCTTCTTGGGTACTAAGGTTAGATTACAGGTCAATTTGAGGGAGTTAGAGAAATACGTTGACCCCTTTCCTGTAGGCACATGTGCTGACAAAAGAGCCTTAGGATTTCTCTTTCTTACAAGGTAAGATAATGAAAGCACATTCTTTCCCTGATTTTCAGTGACAGAATAGCTTAAGAATACTGAATAGTGAGCAACAGAAGCAGAACCTCTCTTTTTCAGAAGCTTCTTGTGTTCAGCTTATTTGTTTGTTTTTTATAAGAAAGCTTAGTCTGTCTATCTGCGTTATTTAATTAGTCAGTGATTTATCCTTGGAGGTTGGTGTGTTCTCTACAGATGACAGATATTCCAAGTGTATTATTATTATTATTTTATTTTATTTATTAGCAAGCATTTATATAGTGCAAGCAATGTACCTGGCACTTTACAAAGTAATGGAATAAACACGGCCCCTGCCCTAGGGCTTACAATCTGAGAGACGGGGAGGCAGGGGAGACGAAGGAAGGGGAACAGAGAGAGAGACAAGGGGTGTAACATTCACAAAGATGCGAGGTCCCAGGTGCATGTGCTTGGCTTGGTTACATCGAGAATGATGGCTGGCTGGTCGGTGTGGTGAGGATATGAATACAGACCTCAGGTAACAGATTGTACTGAATGGTAGGTAGGTATCAGCAGGAGTTAGGAGATGGGAGCGAGGAGGGCAGAGTGGAAGAGGTGGGTCTTGAGGAGGGATTTGAAGGTACAAAGGGAGGGGGCGAGGCAGATGTGGGCAGGGAGTTCCAGACATGGGGGGGCAGCTAGGGAGAAAGGACAAAGGCGCTTAGGGGTGCAGGGGAGGTGTGGGATGGTGAGAGAGGGAACAGAGGAGGAGCAGTGTTGATGGAATGGAGTGCAGAGGGAAATTAGCGCAGAGAGGTAGGGAGGAGCAAGGTTGTGAAGAGCTTTATAAGTGAAGACTAGGAGTTTGTGCAGGATTCATTCAGGAAGGGGGAGCCAGTGAAAAGAGGAGAGGAGGGGCTGCATGTGGTCGAAGCGACTGGCGAGGTGGATGTCCCTGGCAGCAGAGTTTTGGATGGAGATATGGGGAGAAAGGTGAGAGTGCGGGAGGTCAGTGAGAAGGAGGTTACAGTAATTGAGGCAAGAGATGACCAAGGCATGAACAAGGGTATGTATTATCCATTAACTTCAGCCACTTGAACCAAATCTGAAAGACTTGTTCCTACTTTGTACAATTCTTTCTGTTTAGGTTGCATGTGTAATTCTGCTGAATAGCACCCCAACAAAGGAACCACATAAATGAATATGTAAGTACCTGGGTGTTAACACATGGACAGGGAGTTCCCTGGAACCAGGAGCCACACCATGGGGTTCCCACAGAGCAGCAACCACTGTGGACAGTGAGGGGAGCCCTTCGTATGGGCAGACACATGCGTAGGTTCTGTGAGTGTGTAGTAGAACTAAATCTCGGTACTCGGTTTTTTTTAACGTACCAAGGATTGCGGTACTTGGTTCTGAATTTCTGAGTTCCAAGGTTCCGAGGACCAAGGTTGGTACTCAGAAAGTTTGGAACCCTCAATCGAGTGATGGATGCGTGTGTGACCAGAGTGACCCAGAACTGACACTAGCTCCTCTGAGCTAGGGAACAAAACATAGTGCCATATTTGGGTATGGGCGTAGGCAGGGGGTAATGGAAGGGGTCCGGTGAGTGCTGGACAAGCACAATACAATTTTTGATTGGCTGGCAGGGGCAAAATAGAAGTTGTGGTTTGGGCATTTTCCATTCTCTTTGGTGAATTTGGCTGTGTGTTACACTGCTGTATCTGTAACTGAAATCAGCTGGGGGTGGGATGCCTGTCCTGTTCATAGGGGCAATGCTAGGGGTTACTTCCCCTCCCCTTCACCCTTCCCCCCTTCCCCCGCTTGGCCACAGTCACCCTGGTTCTTTTACAGGGCATTGGGGAGAGCCTCCTCCTCATTTGTGTCCTTGTCCACCTCTGTCTGGAGGTCCACGGGTATGGACACCTGTTGTGTTGGCAGTTCTGGGGCACTGGCCCAGCTCGTGGAGGGTTCAGTAGGTCCTGGCCAGTGTGGGCTGACCTGAAGGAGAGGGGCCAAATGGGAAGGGACCAGAGGGGAAGGGGTTCCTGGTGTCATTGGGGGGCTGAGGGCTGCAGGATCACCTTATCCCCAGAGTCCTGGGTCGACCTCTGCGGTCAGCGTGGAGCACCCTCCTGGAGGTCCCCTGAGTTTCCCAGATGTCAACTATGAGGAGGGTGTTCTCAGTGGCCACACCACGGCTGTAGAACTCCCTCCCGCCGGAGGTCTGCCTGTCCATAGACCTTCTCTCTTTTTGTAGACAGTGTAAGACGTGGCTGTTCCACCGGGCCTTTGGGGGGGTTCTTTGTCTTTTTGCCAGGTTTTAATGTCTCCGACTCTGGACCGACTCCCCCACTCATACTGAGGGCCATTCCCTCGACCTCATCTTCACTCGAAACTGTTCTCTTACTGACCTCTCCTTTGACCCCTGCCCTAATTCTGATCACTTCCTCGCCTCCTTCAGCCTTTCCCACCGACCCCCCTCCTCCTCCCCCTCTATGCGCCCCTTCCGCAATATGCAGGCCCTTACTCCCTCGGAGTTTGCCTCAAATCTTTCCCCCCTTCTCCCCCCCGTTTTCGCCTCCTCCTCCCCTGACTCTGCCGTCTCTGCTCTCAACGCTTCTCTCTCCTCGACCCTTGACTCTCTTGCCCCCCCCTCTTCTCGCCCCGTCCGCCCCCTCAACCCCCGCCCCTGGCTTACCCCTACCATCCGCTACCTCCGCTCCTGCACCCGGGCTGCCGAACGCCTCTGGCGCAAATCCCGCTCCCTCCCTGACTTCCTCCATTACAAATTCTCCCTCTCCTCCCTCTCCTCGGCTATCTCCCTAGCTAGGCATCGCTATTATGCCTCTAGGATCGAATCTTTCTCCCGCGACCCTCGCCGCCTTTTCTCTACTTTCGACTCCCTTCTCAAACCCCCCTGCCCTCCCCCGCCCTCTTCCCTTGCTGCTCGGGATCTTGCGTCGTTCTTCACCTCCAAGATTGACAAGATCCGTCGGGATATTGCCTCCCGCCCCCCTCCGCCCCCCGCTCCCCTCCCGCCCCCTCCCCCGCCCCCCTCCCTCCTCGCATCCTTCCCTCCTGCCTCTCTCCAGGAAATCTCTGCTCTTCTCTCTTCATCCAACCCCTCCACCTGCCCCCTTGACCCGATCCCCTCCCGCCTCCTGACCTCTATTGCTCCCACTGTCGCTCCCCCCCTTCTGCATGTTGTCAATCTCTCCCTTTCCACAGGCTCCTTCCCCTCTGCCTTCAAACATGCCACTGTCTCCCCCATCCTCAAAAAGCCTACCCTGGACCCTTTCGATCCCTCTAGTTACCGGCCGGTCTCCCTCCTTCCCTTTGCTTCGAAGCTCCTGGAACGTGTCGTCTACTCCCGCTGCCTGAACCTCCTCTCTGCCAACTCCTCCCTCGACCCTCTCCAGTCCGGCTTCCGCCCCCTCCACTCTACTGAAACTGCCCTGGCCAAGATCACCAATGATCTACTTGTCGCTAAATCGAAGCGCCACTACTCCGTTCTTGTCCTCCTTGACCTCTCTGCTGCCTTTGACACTGTCGACCACTCGCTCCTCTTGGACTCGCTTTACTCTTTGGGCTTCCGTGGCTCTGTCTTTGACTGGTTCTCCTCCTACCTCTCTGACCGCTCCTTTAATGTCTCCCTCCCCGAGTCGACCTCCCCCTCCCTTCCCCTCTCGGTTGGGGTTCCCCAAGGTTCTGTCCTTGGCCCTCTCCTCTTCTCTATCTACACCCGGTCCCTTGGTGAAATTATTGCCTCCCACGGGTTCCAATACCATCTCTATGCTGATGACACCCAACTCTATCTCTCTACCCCCTCTCTCTCCTCCTCTGTCCGCTCACGCCTCGTCGACTGCCTCTCTGATATCTCCGCCTGGATGTCCCGACGCCAACTCAAACTGAACATGGCCAAGACTGAACTCCTCATTTTTCCTCCCTCCCCCTCCTCTCCCTCTGACCTGACCGTCTGCATTGATGGGGTCACCATCCGTCCTGTTCTCCGTGCCCGCAGCTTGGGCTTCATTTTTGACACGCACCTCTCCTTTAAACCTTACATTGACTCTGTGGCCAAATCCTGCCGATTCGCTCTCCTCAACATTGCCCGCATTCGCCCCTTTCTATCTGTCTCCTCGGCCAAAATCCTTGTTCATGCCATGGTTATCTCTCGCCTCGACTACTGCAACCTCCTCCTTGCTGGCCTCCCTCGCTCCCACCTGTCCCCCCTTGTGGCGATCCAAAACTCTGCCGCCAAGGTCATTCACTCTGCCCGTCGCTTCGACCATGTGACGCCTCTCCTCCTCTCCCTTCACTGGCTCCCCCTTCCTGAACGTATCCTGTTCAAACTCCTGGTTTTCACGTTCAAATCGCTCCATGACCAAGCTCCCCCTTACCTCTCGGACCTAATCGCCCTACGCGCTCCTGCGCGCGCTCTCCGCTCTTCCGCTGTCCCCTCCCTCGCTCTCCCTCGCTTCTCCTGCTCGCCCAACCGCCTTCGTCCCTTCTCCCTCGCTGCCCCGCATGCCTGGAACTCCCTCCCTGCCGACGTCCGCCTCGCCTCCTCCCTCCGCTCCTTCAAATCCCTCCTCAAGACCCACCTTTTCCATGCTGCCTTTCCCAATGCCCTCTAGTCTTTCCCCTTGCTCTTACTGTCAGCCCTCCTCTGCTGACTGCTGCTACCGACCACCTTGTAACCAAGCCAAGTACACGCACCTGAGACTTCGCATCCGCCTGAATGTTTGTTTGTCTTCTCCCATGTCTCTCCCGCTGTCCCCTCTCCTTGTCTCCCCCTCCTTGTCTTTTAGATTGTAAGCCACAGGTAGGGACCGCAGCTGATTATATGTTCTGTACAGCGCCAGGTTGTTACTGGCGCTTTATAAATGTTTAATAATAATAATAATAATTATGTAGTTTTATATTGAATTTTATATTACTTATTATTTTTATTGTTGTAAGCTGCCCCAAACTGCGGAAGCAGGAGGGGGCGGTATAAAAAGTAATAAACTAAACTTCTGTGGACACCAAAGCTAGGGGTTATGATCCAGGGGGGGCACTTGGACCTGCCTTATTGGACTTCTTGATCCCGTGTGAGGGCTAGAGATGTGGCACTCATGATGGCCACATGGTAGAAGATGTTGCGCTGGAGATCCAGGGACCATTGCCATGTAATCCCTAATGTGCAGGAGGAAATATTTTCATTTTCAATTTGTTTATGTTTGATTTTTTTGTTTGTTTCATTTTTAATTTCATTTTTATTGTGTTGGGTTTTTTTAAAAATCTGTTCATTTCAGTAAGCAAGGTAATTCCATTCTTTTGGATGAGTTTTCATTTGCATTACTTCAACTTGACAAAATAGCAGTTTTAAGTTGGCTTTCTGACACTTCCCCATCCCCAAACTGTGGCTGTGAACTGTTAAGTTCCCTATTCATTAGAAGAGTCCCTGGTAGGACATGGTGTCTGGTGTGTCTTTTTCTCATTGGGGTGGACAGCAGCAAGTGTGTGGAGGCATTCTCGTTGGTGGATCTAATGCTTACACAACACTTATATGTTAGAGAAGAGAGAGGGAATGTGGCAGGCAGTGGGTGGGCAGAGGAGCAGCAGGCTCTGGAGTAAAAAAATGAGAGGGTTTGGGTGGGCATATATGTCTGATTTTGAAATGGAGGAGGACTAAAATCTGCAAAATGACACTCTGTCTGACACATCAGTCAGACAAAGCAGCTGCACTGTAGCCTATGGCTTTCAGAGTGCCCTCCCCACAGTGCCCCTGCTTGGTTGCTTCAAGATCTGGCAGCACTGAATGAAGCCCTATCACATTCACAGGCCCTTTTAAAATGGACCGCAGCAGGTGGATAAGTGTGTGACCTGTCTCTTATACACATCTAGATGTGTATAAGAGACAGGGTCGGGGCTCCGCCCCTTCGTCGGGTCCAGCTGCTGCCAGAGTGCTGTCAGTGCAAGATTGTAGCAAGCTTGTAGAAAGTCTTGAGACCCCACAGTCCATGGAAACGCTGCCTTCCCCCTCCACCACAGACACACCGGAGGCTAATCTGTGGGTGTTTTTAGGCAAGCACTTCCCCGCCTATTACCCACCCAACGTGCATATTGTACGGCTGCATAGGGTGCCAGTTCAGCCTTGCAACATGCATGGTGGGTGAGTGATTGGTGGGTAATAAGTGAGTAGGCACTTGTCTAAAAAAAACCTTAGGCCGCTAGCGTGACCCGCTCACATGGGCTGGGATTAGACAAGACGTTTTGTGCGTTAAAGCTGGCCTTGCATTCTTTTAAAAACATGAAATAAATACCTCGACATTGAGGTATTTAGTTCACAGTTTAAAAGAACACATGACTGTGGGATTTTCAAAAGTCACATGAGCGAGTTTCACAAGCACGACCCGCTCTTCTAAAACCGGTCTTAGTCTTCCTGGGCCCCACAATGGGTGTGTAAGCAGCCTTTCTGTCTGGGTTTCCTTGCTAATGGTCTGTGCTCTCTGAGGATTCATCGTGGCATGTGCATATTTATGACTGGCTATGCAACATGCTTGAGGAAGGGCCCTGTGATGCCTGAAACTTGCTCATTCTAACCAACAGCACTTGGGCCAATAACAGATATGATATGGACCCCTTTTTCACCCAGACTAATTTCTAGTGATGGGCTTTTGGATGAAATTATGGATTCTATTCCATTATGGATTTGGATCTGTAATTTCTGGATTTAATTTCGGATTTGTATTTACATATTCACATTTTCCCACTGAAGTCAATCAGAAATTGATCCATAAACCCATCACTGCTAACCCCAGGACAGGGGGTCTGAGTTCCCCCACTCCTATTTCCCATGGTCCCAGAGTGGTACTTCCTGCCCTTGGAAGGTTTAACTGAAGCACTACTGCTACTGTGAAGGCTCTGTCAGGTTCCCTTGCTACAGCACACTCTCTGCTCCAGATCACGCATGTGAAAAATGGTCACTGGGGCTATTTTGCACATGTACAAAATGGCCACCACCCTTAACTAAAATGGTGGCAATCAAAATGATGTCACTGCCATTTTGGTTAAGGTCAACGGCCATTTTGCAAATGCACAAAACTTCCCTGGTGGCCATTTTGGACATACGCAGTCTGGAACAGGAAATGTACCACAGCGAGGGAGCCTGCCAGAGTCCCCACAGCAGTGGCAGTGCATATGTAGGCCTCATATGACCCAAGACATTGATGGTACTGGTGTGATGTACTTGCACTGGGATCAAAGCACTCTTGTTCGGATGCCCAGCACACATTTCTAAAGGGGACAAGCCTCTGAGAAAGGGGATGAGCAACAACAAAATGAAACCATTTCTAGTAACATGCACCTATTGTAATCCAGACTAGACACAGGTAATTGTGTCAAAGATCATTATTCTGAGCATACCACTGTAGATACAGGATTCTTGAGGAACGGAGTCTGAACTCTTTAATGTTCGCTTTAGGTTATTCCTTTATCTGTATATATTATTACCTAGTGTCTCTTGATTTATTACACTAATGCTTTTTTACAGCGTTTTAAATGTTTGACATCTGTCTTTTCCCACCTGTAGCCCGCTTTCAAGTTTACTTTTCCCTTTCTAATTCCACCCAAGTCACTTCCTCCTCTCATATTTATTGGTCCTGCATTTGCTCAGTTCTAACTGCTTATATGCCTGAAAAAGGGCTTGTGTGGCCCAAACATTTGCATATTCTCACCAGCTAGAGTTGGTCCAATAAAAGATATCACCTGACCTACTTTGTCTCTTCCTCTTTGGGGAGAGAAACAGACTAGAGACTTATGGTGCATACAGAAATCTGTTTATTTACAGATTTTACCAATTGTGGAGGAGTGGATGAGAAACAGTTAGCAGCTCCGGCATACGCTCCTTCAGGAAGGCACTAATGGATTTCCAAACTCCAGCATTCCAGGGGTCCCCCAAAAGACTCTTTGCTTCCCCACCCACAAAGACTGCCCCAGCTTGTCTCTTCTCTGGCCAGACTCCTACTCACTTCTAAGGAAGGGACTAGAGACCATCCTGCATGACCCCTCAGCAGTGTTGCATTACAAGAGGTCTGGACACCATTTCAATGCTCAAAACAATATGTTTGTAACAGCAATCTCCATTCAAGTCCAGGATTCTTTATTGGCATGACAAGCAACACAAGCAGGAGCTGCGGCGGGGAGAACACAGTCAATACAGGTCCCTGAATACAAGGTCACTTACCGCAACTATTTATCAGGGACGGGGTAAAGGTGCAGGCAAGGGAAAGGGGAGTAGGGAGTTGGGAATATTGGGGGGCATCATAGCAACACACGGTCAAAGACCTAAAAATTAAGCTAATGAAAGAAGGAAGTTAAGTGTAAAATCCATGCTATCAGCAAAGAAGCTGACTGCAAAAGAGTATACAACACCAGCCTAGCCAGTCAATGGGGAATTATAGAACTGCAGTNTCTCTCTCTCTCTCTCTCTCTCTCTCTCTCTCTCTCTGTGTAAAATTCTGTAAAATGTCTTAGCGATGCCAAATGGCCACCAAGGATACGAATCATGCTCTCAACATTCCCTCCCTTTCCCCCTCTGCCCTGGCTTGAAATGATACACTCTTTATTTTGTCTGACACAGCTTCACTGCAGGAACTGTCAGGCAAAACATAAATGAATTTTCTAAACAAATTTTATTTTTTTAAAAAATTCATTTATATTTTCCACTTACCTTAAATTAAATCATAACATTTTGTTTGAGTTAAGCAGAAAACATAAATGAAATGCAACCACCCCACCCCCCAGTCCCTGATATCCACTTTCCCACCCTCCAGGATGGCCCCAATGTGCTACAACTTTTCCAAGCGGTTCCTGAAGGTACTCTGTTCCTGGCGGTCCAGATGGGCATCAGCTGCTAAGATCTGTATCATTCAGTTGCAGAGTCCTCCAGTGTTATTGGGCCAGACCTTTGATGGCATCTTGGATTTTGACTATGTTGTGCATTGTCTCCCCAAGCAACTCCCTGACCATGTCCTCCCTTCTCCTGTGATTATGAGCCCGCAGGTCCTGATTCCACTGAGCTTTGCCCAATGATGCAGGGCAGGGACATGGTCACTGCAGTTGGGAACCTGTGGTGAGACAGGGGAAGCCTTGGATAGGGGTGCCATAGTCCTGCCTTCCTGCCTCACTGTAATAACCTCACCCACCAGCTTGGATGCCTGTTGTGGCCCTAGGCCTCTGTGTCTGCTGGTGGGGCTTTCTACCCCACCCGTGGCTGTCAGGGTATCCTACCCTGCTTTACACTCCTGCCCAGTGACACTGAATCCTGAGGCTGGTCCAACTGTTCCCCCTCACTCTCTTGGACCCATGTGCAGATTGTATGGGGTGACAGGACAGTGGCTGGCTCCCTTCAGCCATGTCCCTCTGCAGCCGTGCCACTCGATGGCCGTCCCACCTTGGTTACCCTGACTCACTGGTCTCCTCCACCTCCTCAGTGAGGTTGGCATCTAGGGTGTCCTTGTTGCCCTTCATCTGCATCCTCCATGGCTCTTTGAAGAGCAGCTTGTTGTCTGGGTCTAGGGAGTGCATGTGGAGGGTGATGACACTGTTCTCCTCTGCCTCCACCTTCTCCATGGATGCCAGCTCCAGTTCTGTGTGGGAAAGGCTGTTGGACTCCCATGCATTCTTGCCTTCCTGGAAGGGGCCGCAAGCAGGTGGTGTGGGCAGTAGGGCAAAAATGTCCACTCACTCCTGCCTCCCAAGTGTCTGGGAGGCCCAAGTACCTCATCCACTCAGAGGAAGCGGTCCAGCAGATTAAAAACCTGGACTGTTTACCTTCAACGGCTGAACTTGGAGTTGCCATTGTGGGCCAATTTGTATCCACGTTTCAAGTCCTTTACCTGCTGCTGACATTGGCAGATGTATGCCCACTCCACCATCTTCTTGGCTATGTTGTGGTATATGAACTCATTCCTATATCATTGCACAAACTCCAGCTGCACTTTTGCATTCCCTCACAGATCTCCTCTGGGGACTAGAGCACTCACTTCTGTAGGCCCAGTGGGGTGGGAGCAGCTGAGGCAGTGCCGGTACTTGCCTGTGGAGATGGATATTGAGAACACCCTTTAGTTGACTGCCCCTGGGTGACTGTTCCCCTTCCCCCAGGGGCATTTGCTCACCTCGCTAGACTGGTTTCTCCATGGCCTATATCAGCCCCTCCTCTTTCATCCTGGGTTTGTGGTGAGTGATGGAATGCTGCAGGCTTCCCAGCCACCATTCATGCACACCAGGGGGTTGTATTTTGCACACATATACTTTAAGGTCTCCTGAGGGGTAAGGGAGCCATAATGGATGTGATCACTCAAATACAGAAACTCTTATTCATTTCACTACTTGTATACTTTCCATTTCTTGTTAGACAATATATCAAATCTAGGGCTGAAACTAATATTCCAATGGAACGTTCAAACAAATCTTTGCTAGTCATATGATATTTGCATATCCATTTATTTGGTTATTTCATCTTGGAAATTTTGTTAGTTTACTTCACTTTGTTATTTAGGGCTGAGACAAGACCAAGAGTTTCCATTCCACTGGGAAATAATGTTTTGGGAGCACTTGGAAGGTTTGTCAGTACTTTATCAGTCTCCGGTGATTCTGTACTTCCGCCATTGTTGCTATCGTTGCCTGTGATTTTTTTCATCATTTCCCATCAATTTAATTACTTTCCAACATTTTTTGTCAATTTCTGACATTTTCCCATCATTTTTAGTTATATTTCCATTTTCAGCATTTTCCATCATTTTTCAACACTTTCCAGGACTTTTCTGGACTTTTATAATAGATGTGCGAACAGGACAAAGTTCTGTCATTCGGCTGTTTGGATTAAGAACATAGTTCAGGTTCATGGGTTCGGTCTAGCTGAGTTCGGACCCCCCCCCCCCAAATGTTTGGAAAGTTCGGTCCCACCAGGAGGCTTGGGGCACTCCATGGACCCCCAGGGATGCCTGTGGTGGCATGGGAGGCCATCAGAGACCCAGCAGTAGCAGCAGCAGCAGGAGCGGCAGCAGCAGCAGCAGTGGAAGTGGCAGAGACCAGGAAGACTTGGCACCTCAGGTTGCCCAGGCAGGCAGGAAGACAGGCTCAGAGCTTGGCCCCTGGGGGTGCCTGTGGCACCAGGGCTGCCTGTCTGAGACTCAGAAGCAGCAGCAGCAGCAGAGACCGGGAAAGCTTGGTGCTTGGGACCCCGGGTTGCCTGGGAAGGAAGGCTTGACGCTTGGCCTCTGGAGGCACCCATGGCACCAGGGCTGGTTGTGTGAGACCCAGCAGCAACAGCAGCAGCAGCAGCAGCAGCAGCAGAGGCTGGGAAGGTTTGGTGGCTGTCACCCATAGGGGCTGGGGCATTGCAGGCTGGCATTGGTGGAGCAGTGACACATAACCCATGTCACAGACGGCACAGGCAGCATTGGAAGCAGCGGCAGACATTGGATTGCCCAGTCTCAGAACCCATGGCCCAGACATCAGAGGTGGCATTGGCAGCAGTGGCAGACATTGGATTGCCAGGGCACACAGTTCATGGCAGAGACAGCAGAGGCAGCATTGTCAGCAGCAGCTATTGGATTGCTAGGGCACAGTACCCATAGCACAGCGGAGGTGGCATCATCAACAGCAGCATAGATTGGATGGCCAGGGCACAGAGCCTGTGGTACTGCAGAGGCAGCAGCAGCAGCAGCAGCATACATTGGATTGCCAGGGCACAGAACCCATGGAACAGTAGCAGACAGCAGCAGCAGGATTGTGTGGGCACCTTTGGATTTGCCAGGGCAGCGCACCCACAGCATATTTAGATTTTCCAAGGCAGAGCACTCCAGGCCAGTGGGTCACATCACCCAGGGTTGCCAGGGCAGGCAGACAAGCACCTTGGCATGAGAGGCAGGCTGGGGCAGGGCTTCAGCTTTGCCCACAGGGTGGGCAGACAGGCACTTTGGCAGGAGCAGAAGGTAGCCTGAGGCAGGGTATGAGCTTGGCAACATGGGTGGGTGAGCAGACAGGCAGTGTGCCATGAGCATCGGAAGGCTGGATCAGGCAGGGTTTGATCTTGGCAACCTGTGCAGGCAGGCAGACAGGCAATGTGGCATGAGAATCAGGCAAGCTGGGGCAGGGCTTCAGCTTTGCCCACACGGCGGGCAGATAGTCACTTTGGCAGGAGCAGAAGGCATCCTGAGTCAGGGTTCGAGCTTGGAAACCTGGGCGGGTGGGCAGACAGGCAGCATGACATCAGCATCGGAAGACAGCCAGCCGGAGGCAGGCTTTGATCTTGGCAACTGGGCAAGTGGGCAGACAGGCAGCATGGCATCAGCATCGGAGGCTGGCTGAGATAAGGTTTGATCTTGGCAACCTGGGCGGGTGGGTGGGCAGACAGGCAGCATGGCATGAACATCAGAAGGCTGGCTGAGGCAGGCTTTGATCTTGGCAACTGGGCAAGTGGGCAGACAGGCAGCATGGCATCAGCATCGGAGGCTGGCTGAGATAAGGTTTGATCTTGGCAACCTGGGCGGGTGGGTGGGTAGACAGGCAGCATGGCATGAACATCAGAAGGCTGGCTGAGGCAGGCTTTGATCTTGGCAACCTGGGTGGGAGGGCAGACAGACAGCATGTCATGAGCATTGGAAAGCCCCCAGCAGGCATTGCAGCGCCCAGAAGCCCCCAGCAGGCATTGCAGCGCCCAGAAAGCCCC
>QEPC01015351.1:3191294-3204326 GCA_003113815.1 Sphenodon punctatus | reverse complement strand
GGGGGGGGGGGAGGGGAGAGCGGCAAGGCAGGGAACTTTTTTAAAAAAAAATTGCCCATGCATCCTGGCTCTCGAGGAGCAGGACACGCGGGCAATTTAAAACAAGCCAAGTCCCTCCCCCCACGTCTGCCTGCAGCCCGGGCTGACGGGGACTGCTGGAGCAGCAGCCAGGTAAGTGATCCCTCCCCCAACCCTGCTCCCACCCCCAAGGGTCCCCCCCATCCCCAAGGGTCCCCCCTGCTGCTCTCACCCTGAGGGTCCCCCCACACTGCTCCCACCCCCCGAACGTGGGATCTTTAGATGTGTGTTCACAATGCTGAAAATGGGATGCTTTTAAAATCCCGGGATGTAGCTGTGAGTCTGGCGATCTTTAGGTGTGTGTTCGTAATGCTGGAAATGGGATTCTCTTAAAATCCCCAGATGTAGCTGTGAGTCTGGCGATCTTTAGGTGTGTATTCGCAGTGCTGGAAATGGGATGCTTTTTAAATCCCGAGATGCAACTGTGAGTCTGGAGATTCATGGTTCTTGAAATTCCCCCCCAACACACATACACAGCAGAGGGCAAGAATATTGCTTCAGAAGGGATTTCTGAAGCAGGGATTGGGGTCCTTCCAACATACATGCAGCAAGTTCCTTCATTCTGAAACAGTATTCTTAATCTCTGCTGCGTGTGTGTGTGTTTTTGCTAAAACTGCTTGTAAGTGAGGTTTAAGGTTGTCTGCCTGCTTTTAAACCTGGCAGAGGAAGTGATAATAACCTTCCTAACCTAACTGAAATTGCTTGATTAAGTAATGTAATTTCCATCTAACATTAACCCTTGGAACTCCTTGCTGCTGCCACCTACCGTTGCCCTGGCTCCGCCTACCATTGCCCTGGCTCCACCCACCGTTGCCCTGGCTCTGACCACCATTGCCCGCCGGCCCGCCGGCGGCTTCGCGACCAGTGAACCGGCTGGCCTCACTGCCCCTCCAACCTCAAGACCCACCAGCCGCCCCTGTTTTTGTGGGTACTTATTTCAGCTCTACTTAAATAAGTTATTTAACACTATCTTCACATTCATCTGCAAATATACATGTTCCAATTTTAAACTCTGTTGGTGCATATTTAGATAATATGAGACCGACACCAATAATCCCTGCATCTTCATAGTTTGTATTGCTTTTGTAAACTGCTGGGAAGACATCCAAGGGTACCAGTCTTCTTAATTTTCCCATTATGTTATGGTGATAAAAGCCCTTTTCACACAGACACTCTAACACTGATAAAATGGGTGTTACATTAATTATACATGTTTCAGGGCTGCAGGTGTGCTCTATGGATGCCCTGCAACATATTAGTTGACCGCCTCTGAGGTGGGGGGCAAGGATGTCTGCTACCTAGGGGTGTGCACCAGACCCCCATGTCGTTTTTGTTTTTCGTTATCCTTTTCATTATTAAAAATATCATTTTCATTATCATTATTAATGACAATGTCATTTCCATTATCGTTGTCGTTATTGGTAACAGTATCATTTCAAACAAAGATTCCAGAGGTGGTAATCCATGCCTTTGAGGCTCTTGGTTTCCCCCACTGCATAGGTGCTATTGACAGCACACACATCCTGAACTTCCGCCCTCCCCACAAGAAAATTGACTGTCTAAACAGGAAGGGCCAGTTCTCTGTGAACCTACAGGCATTCATGGACCACCATTATCTCTTTATAGATTTGTACATGGGCATCTCGGCGAGGAGCCACGATGCTTTGATCCTGCGCTCTTCCCCCTTCTATGCCAGGATGTTTGATGGGGAGATAGTCCCTAATCTGTACAGAGTTATCGAGGGAGTGTCGATGGCTTCGGTTATAATCGGGGATTCTGCCTATCCCCTGGCCCCATGGCTCATGAAGGCATATCCTGTGGCCCGCATCCCCACCCAGGTGCTGTTCAATGAGCACCTAGCCTCTGAGAGGTGTCTGGTGGAGAGGGCCTTGGGCCTGCTCAAAATGAGGTGGTGCCTCTTGCTTAACCAGAGCCAGTTCGACCTCCACATGCCCTCATTCTCATCCTCCCTGCCTGTGTACTGCACAATGTATGTGAGACACGTGGGGATGTCCTGGACAATTCCCCTCCGCAACAGAGAACTAGCCCTGTGCCCCTGTACCAGCATGTGCAGGGTGGGGCCTTCAGGCAGATCTCAGACTAGAACTGTCCTATACAGGTGCATCATGCCCCATACAGGTGCATCATGCCCCAACTGGCCAAGAACTGAACCGTGAATGTGGCAGGCACTTAGCCAACTGGCTTATACCTCCTTATATCTTGCTTCAATATAGTTTTGTTTCTGCCCCCGTACCTGCCTATGAATTGTGCGCTGTGTATCCTGGCTACCCCTCATGGTCTGTCAGTGGGTGTTGCATCATGTTGGCTTCCCAAACCCTCCTGTCATGGCTGTGTTCCCCCTTGCTGCACCCTACTACCCTGTGCCCTTGCCATTCTGTGCAACCAATGCTGTGTTTTCCCCACTAATGGGGTTCAGCTGGTCCTTGTGGTGTGACTGTGCTCCCATACTGCATTCCATCTGCACATTGCGGACATAATATGGCACGCTGTAGAGCCCCAGGGTGACCATCCTCCCAGGGTGCATCATGGGTCCCAACAGCTGGTGGCTATCAGTGGTCTGTGCCACAGAGTATGATCACCTGTAGCTGGCCGTCACCTCTCTCACAGTGGGTATCCATCGGCCCATTGTTCCAGCCACCTTGGCCCCTTATCCTTTCCTCTGGTCTGGGCCCTCCAGGATCCTACTGTCTGGCAGGGCATGCATGTGAGTTGCCAGACTGGCCTGCCTAGCTGCTGTTCGTCACCAGATCCCTGGCATTGGCCTTTGTGGCAGTTTTCTGCCTGTTCTCTGTGTTCCCTTCGATCCCATTGTACAGACGCTATGACAACAAGATATGCGCTTTAATATAAGGATTTTATTTGGGGATATTTACAAGGGTTGGGGTCAGTTTTTCCGGGGTCTCCCCCTTACCCTCTTCACTGTTGGAATGCAAGGACTGTGAGATCATTGCACTGATTAGCCCAATGCAGAGTTTACAGAGGAGCGTGAGTAGCTAATCATAAATAAGCAGGCAGGAAGCATACTTAAGTTTAAGTAGCTTTATTAAGAAATACATGTAGGATAGGAAAGGCCTACATCTATGCTGAGTCCTAACACTAGATGTGTTCAGGAGGGAAGTAGCAGATGCTCTCTGAATATCTCTCAGATGCAAAGAGATAAGAAACATCCTGGGGAGAGGAGATTAACCAATCAGGTCCTAGCAGGAGTAGAACTAAGTGGATGGGGGAGGGGTTCCCTGATCTGCGTGTCTCTACTCCTGCTGTTTCTAGCAAACAGTCAGGAGAAGGTGCTTAGGGGAGATGTAACTAAGGAATGTATTTCCAACATTCACCGCATCACTGGGGACTGGCTCCTTATGGGCCTTGGCAGCTGCAGCCCACTGTGGCCATTGGCTGCCTGGCCTGGGCTCTCCTTCCTGGGTCTGCTGGTTGTCATCCTGCCCTTTCCTGTGCCTGGGTGGTGTCCTTACCTTGTGTTACTCCCTCCCCTCTTGGTTAGTGCCCTCCACCTGGTTCCCTGTGCTTACCTGAGCATGTGGGGCAACCGCCCTAGGGGGTTGGGTCACTGGGGGTGCCAAGATGTGCTGGAGTGGCAGGAGGGTTGGGAGGGGGGATTGTGGAGGATGTTGGAGGGGAACTGGGAATGGTGCATGTTTCTGAGGAGCCCCCTTGGTGTTGCTGGGGGGCTATGGGGGGTAGGGGTCCAGCTGGTCTTGGGTGGGGTAGGGTTGCTGCTGGGAAAACCAGGGATGGCATATGAGCTGGGGAGGGGGCATGGGCACCTGTGGGAGGGCACCATGGTATTGGGATGCTGCCAGACCTCCTGCCACGGTAGGTGGTCCCATGTCATACCGGGGAAGGCAACGCAGAGCCTCCAGGGTTGCCCTGATGAAACTTCAGATATCTGTGGTGTCTCTCTCCAGTGACATGGGTCCTCTCAGTCTCCTCCCTGTCGAGGTGCTGCTCATGGAGGAAGGTGGCAGCATGGCATCTGTCCCATAGGTGCTCTGTATGGGACCAGTGGTGCATTGTGTCCATCTGTGTCTGGTCCCTTCTCCCCTCCCCTTGCAGTATTTATTTATTTATTTATTTATTATTCAAATCTATATACCATTCCCTCCTGCTATAAGCATCTCGGGGTGGCTAACAACATTTTAAAATACATAATAAACTAAAATACAATTAAAACAACCTAAAATCCCCAGATTAAAATAACCCATACCCAAACCCTCCCTAACCCAATCCACCCACCCCATCTCCCTCGGTAAAGTCCCGGTGGAACAGCCAGGTTTACACTGTCTATGCAAAGAGGGGAGGTCGGTAGTCAAGTCGACCTCCAATGAGAGGGAGTTCCACAGCCGTGGTGCAGCCACAGAAAATGCCCTCCTCATGGTTGATACCAGGGACACCCGGGGGACCTCGAGGAGGGCACTCCTGGACAACCACAAGGGCCAATCCAGGATCCGGAGGGTGAGGTGGTCCTGCAGGTAGGTGGGACCGAGGCCATTTAGGGCTTTAAAGGTTAACACCAACACCTTGAATTGGGCCCAGAAGACTATCACCAGCCAGTGCAGAGAGCGAAGCACTGGTGTAATGTGCTCACTTCAGCCCGACCCCTGCTCTTCCCTCTATTCATCTGCCAGTTGCTTGGTTTTCACCATCAGTTCCCTCCCCAGTAGGGATGGGCAAACAGAACGCGGTTCGGATGTTTGGATGTTCGGTCGTTCGCTTCGAAACCCGCGTTCATTTTAGATGGTTCGGTTCAGCCAAGTTTGGTTTGGCCGAACTTGGCTGAACATTCAAAAATAGCGAAACCGGAATGAAATCAAAATTGAAACCTAATTTTTGGCCCTGGAAAGACGTTTTTCCTGCCCCCAGACTCATCTGACCTCATCCGAACACAACCAAACTGTTCGGTCATTCGAGAGTTCGGTTTGGACGTTCAGTTCAGACATCCAAGTCTGGTCTGAACTCTGAACATCCGAACCGTGTTCGCCCATCCCTTCTCCCCAGGTCATCCCTTCTCCTCCAGTTGTGAGCCCGCATCTCCCGGTTTTATTTATTTATTTATTTATTTTCTAGATTTCTACCCCGCCCCTCCTGAGAACAGCTCAGGACAGTTTCCAACAATAAATATATATATAAAATACATATAAAACAATTAAAAAACACATCAAAAATACACTATAAGGTATTAAAACAGGGCTCGGGAAAACATTAAAACAATAAATAGGGTAGGGGAGATTATAACCCACTAACCCACCCTCCCCCCCATCCCAAAGGCCTGGGCGAACAGCCAGGTTTTACAACTTCGCTGAAATGTCAACAGGCTTGGGGCCAGGCGAGCTTCCTCCAGAAGAGAGTTCCAAAGGCGCGGCCCGGCCACTGAGAATGCCCTCTCCTTTGTGGCCCCCCGCTTAATGTGGGGGGCCTCCAGGAAGGCACCCCCAGCAGACCGAAGGAACCGCTCTAGGGAGCGGAGGGCGAGGCGGTCCCTGAGGTACGAGGGGCCCAGACCATGAAGGGCCTTGTAGATCAACAGCAAAGCCTTGAAACTAGCTCGGCACGCTATTGGAAACCAGTGCAGAGTCCAGAGCACAGGTGTAATGTGCTCCCGATGACCTGTCCCCAAAAGGAGACAGGCCGCGGCATTCTGCACTAGCTGCAGCCTCCGAACCAGGAACAAGGGAAGCCCCACGTAGAGCGCTTTGCAGTAGTCCAGCCTTGAGGTGACGAAGGCATAGATGAGGGAGGCCAGGTCTGGACCAGAGACTAATGGATGCAGCCTCCGCACCAGATGCAACTGGCGGAAAACAGGCTTTGCGACTGCCTCCACCTGCCACTCCAGGCGGAGATCCGCGTCCAATATCACCCCCAGACTACAAACCTGCTGAGCTACAGGAGGACGAACCCCCCCAATTAGGGGGGCTACTACCTCCCTCGCTCTCCCCACCAACATCACCTCCATCTTATCAGGGTTGAACTTCAGTCTGCTCTGCCACATCCATTCCGCCACAGCCTCCAAACACTGGGATAGCAACGAGACAGCAGGGTCTGGGTCAGTTGAAAAAGAGAGGTACAGCTGAGTATCATCAGCATATTGGTGACATTGCACCACGAACCCTCTCACGACCTCCCCCAAGGGCTGCATATATACATTAAATAATAATGGAGACAGAATGGAACCCTGCAGAATGCCGCATGATAAGGCATGGGGGCACGATGTCTCATCCCCCAGCACCAGCCGCTGGCTTCTCCATGAGAGGAATTAACAGAACCATTCAAGAACAGTCCCATCCAGACCCCCCCCCCCCCAGGTTATGCAGCCATCTCAACAGCAGCCCATGGTCCATGGTATCAAAAGCGACCAAGAGATCTAGCAGGATAAGAAATGTTGAATATCCTGCATCCATCTCCCGGCGGAGGTCGCCAACCAAGGCCACCAACGCCATCTCAGTGCCATAGGCGAGGTGGAACCCAGATTGAAACGGGTCTAGGAAACCAATGCTATCTAGATACACCTGGAGTTGGAGTGCCACCGCCCGCTCAATAATCTTCCCTAAAAAGGGAGTGTTAGAGACAGGTCGGTAACTGGTGAGCGCATCCACCTCCAAAGATGGTTTCTTCAGCAGGGGGTGCATCACAGCCTCCTTGATGCTGGGAGACAACCTCCCCTGCTACAAGGACACGTTCACTACCCTCGCCAGCACCATCCCCAACATCTTCCTGGAGGCTTACACCAACCAGGACAGGCATGGATCGAGTTCGTAACGGGTGGCCCTCACAGACCCCAAGACATCCACCACATCAGCCAGCATCACTTCCTGAAACTCCCCCCACAAAGCTGGACCAGACGGGGTCTCCATCACCTTGCGCTCTCCCCCTACTGCCCAAAATCCAGCATCAAAGTTGCTCTGAATCCGAGCGATCTTGTCTGCAAAGTAGATGACAAACTCCTCACAGCGGGTCTGGGACAAGTCCCCGTCCAGGCGGAGGGAGGATGGACTGATCAGCCCCCGCACCACCTGAAATAGCTCCGCCAGGTGTGACTTCGCAGACGCTGTGAGGACAGCAAGGAACTCCTTCCTTGCTGTCCTCACAGCCTCAACATAGAACCGCAAATGGGCCCTATGGAGAAGTCAGTCGGAGTCAGATCGAGTCCAACACCAGCGTCGCTCCAGCCTCCTGCCTACTCGTTTCATACACCGCAGTCCCTCGGTAAACCAAGGGGCCCTGCGGTGACGAGACCAATGCAGAGGGCGTCTCGGAGTCACCCTGCCAATGGCCTCCTCCAGCAAGCTGTTCCAACGCTGGACCAGCTCATCGACAGAATGACCGTCCAGGTCCAAGGTTAACTCCCTCAGGATCTCTTGGAACCACTGGGGTTCCATCAGCCTCCAAGGGCGGACCATTCTAACTGGTCCCTTCCCCTTCTGGAGGGGGTGTGCTGAGAGACTGGCCTGAAGGAGATAATGGTCTGTCCATGACAAGGGCACTGCCCTTAACCTCCCCCACAACGGGAGCCCCGGCCTCAAGGCTAAAATCAGGTTGAGGGTGTGCCCCCCCCACGTGGGTCAGGCAGATAACCTCCTGGGACAATTCCATGGTTGCCATGACAGCCATGAATTCTCGCTCCGCCCTGACAAGGCTGGCATCAGTGTGAATGTTGAAGTCCCCCAGGACCAAAGTCCTAGAGGAGCCCAGCACCACCTCCGACGCCAGCTCTGCTAGAGTGGTAAGGGATGCCGCCAGACAGGAAGGGGCCCAGTATACCAGCAGCACCCCTAGCTTGTCCCCAGCCAAATCGAACACCATGTGAAGGGTCTCAATACCCACAATCTCCTGAACTGGATACCTCCTAAAAGGCCAGTTCTCTCTAAAAATAATCGCTACACCACCTCCCCGGCCATCCGTGCGGGGCTGATGCTGCACGGCATACCCGGCCAGAATGAGATTGGCCAAAGGTGGACCGGACAGCTCGGACAGCTAGGTTTCTGTAATACATGCGAGGTTTCTCTTGGCACTCCCATCAGCGGCACCCCTCAATGGACCAGGCTGCTTGTCTGTGGATGACATGGGGGCATTTGATTAGCATTAGACTGTGGATTTGCTACGTTCTACCTCTCCTGCCTCCTTGTGCTGCACAGGGGTCTTCCCTCCCCACCGCTGGGTGTACCTTTGTGTGCCTGGGAGCTGCTTCTGGTCTCCCTTTGTGTTTTCCTGTTCACATCAGCTTGTGGAGGGAGGGATGGGGTCCTGTACTTGCTCCCATTATCCCTGCGAGTGTGTGCCTGCTGTCACCTTATTGGCCTGTCTCCCCTTCCCTCCTCCACAGCTGGTCCCCCCCCAGCCCCTGTGTTCTCCTCCCAACTACTTTGGGTGTTCCTGCCCCCCCTCCTTGCTGTCCCCTTGCTTATCTCTTGGGTGCCCTCTGGAGGGGATTGGGCCAGATGCAGTGCTGTGCCCCTGTCCTCTTTGTGTACCCACCCCACCTCCAGCCACTGTGCCCATGTCTATGTAACCCTACCATTGTTATCCTCCAATTCCTCCTCCTGAGCCTCCACCTCCTCCTTCTGCACCTCCAGGTACCCTTGAGCTGTGGGAGCAATAGCAGTCTGTCAGTTCACCCTTGCTTCTCCGCTGGAACCTTGGCTGTACTGGCCCGTGTTCCGCCCCCCCGGAATTCCTTGGATCATTCTTTTACCTAGGTCATAGTCTTCCTCCTCCTGGGGGGGTGTCCCTGGTAGCTGGCTGTTCCCTATGAGCCCACTGCCCCTGTGGGTTCTGACCCTGTGGATTTCAGGGGTGCACGAGGAGGGTGATGTTACCAGTGGAGGCTTCCAGGGACCCCTCCTTCACCTCTAGGATGGGTGTGTGTCCTCCCGCCTCCTGGCTGGCCTCACTAGGTGCAGTGGGCTCCCCCTGCTCAGGGTTTTTGGGCAGGGGTGTGAGTTGTTTTTGCCCTTTCTCTGCCCCTGGCGAAAGGCCAAGGCATGTATACAGGAGGCCATGATCTCCCCGTCCACACAGAGGAAGCGACCCAGCTCCTCATATGTGCACATGGCATGGTCGAATTTGAGATTATTGTCATGGATAAGTTTGTATCCCTACCTCAAGTACTTTGCCTGCTGCATGCATTGAGGCCCATTTCTATTGTACTCTATGTACTGCATTTCCTGGGCAATGGCTTCATAGTCATGTTTAGTCTTGAAGCAGAGCATCAGGTCTCCCTGGATCTTTTTGTCCCCCCAAAGACGTATGAAGTCCAGGGTCTTGTCCTTGGTCCATTGGTTCCCCTTTTGGGATCTGCCTGTGGGGGGCCGTCCAGCCTTGCTGCCTGGAGCCCTCCCGAGAGCTGTGGTGGCAGTGGAGCAGGTGCTCTACTGTTGGGGGAATGCATCTGCGGGGTGTTCCTTGCCCTCCCACTCCCCCCCCCAGGGGTTCCTGCTGTTTTACCTGACTGCCACAGAGGCCCTCCTTGGCTGGGTTTCCAGTGGTGCCATGCTCCAGGGTGTGGGTGCTCTCCTGTTCGGGGGCAGTGGTGGAGCTGTCAGCAGTCTGCCCGGCAGAGCCCCAGCGTGTGCTCAGGGTTGGTCTCTGCCCTCCCCTGTGTGGGTGGGGTTCCCCTGTCTTACCTCAGTGTCAGAGCCTCTCTCTTCCCTGGGCCACATTGCTGGGGCTGGTGGTGCAGCCGGCGCTGCATTATGCCCTCTCTGCTGTGTCAGAACGGAAGATCTGTAGTAGGCATCCTGCCCCCCCGGTCACTGGTGGCCTGGGCCCTCATCCCCTGGGCAGACTGGGGTCCCCTGGCTTGCCCTGCCCCTCTTGCACATGACATGGTGCTGGCTCCCTTTGTCTTGTCAGATGCTTTCCTTCTAGACATGTTGGGAGCCGGCGCATCCATGTCCATGCTTACTTCTCCTTTAAGGGCTCCTGGCAAGGGGGTTCAGCCTATCTCCCAGCGGGTTTTTCTGCTTGCGGTCTCCTGCAGTGCCTCTCTAGCCATCTCTCACTGGTTTTGGCAGACCGTTACCATGTGGTGGGTGTGCTTACCCATTCAAACAGATGGCTGGGTGTTCAACACCCATCTCCAATCATCTCCACCCATGGAGCATTCCGGCTTCTTCCCAATTGCTCCATGGGTGTAGATGGGTGTTGATGGGTGGGTCATGGGAGCGCGCACACCCACCCGACCCCGTTCACATGGATGCTCACCCACCCATCCAATGGGTGGAGATTGGTGGGAGATGTCCGTGTGAAAACTGCCAGTGATGTTCAATTTTGAATCAAGTCCATGTATTTCTCTGGGTCTAGTGTTACCTTAAGTTTCTTGCATGAATGAATGCTAGAAGCAATTAATACACACTTAAGGTTACAAATAAATTAGGCATATCTAAAAGAATTATTACTGTATGGCAAGCAAGTAGAGGGCATAAGTGCTTCCCAACTGGGTAATCATACTGTACAATAAATACTTCAGGAACATTTGAAAAAGATCTTCATTGACTTCAGTTGATGGATTTACACAGTAATCATAATGAGATCTCAATTTTCTGTGACATGAATAGGGAAGAATAAAATCCCCCATTATTAATATTTCTGTGGCAGCTTAAGAATTTAAGTGTATTTCACATCTGAATCTATAAAGACACTGTGCAGGCCATTATTCTATTTCTTCAGGCAAGCATGAATATTTGACTGTTTATCTACTATAAAACACTTTATAACATCCCCCCACGTCCAATAATTAGGCCTATGGAAGCTTCACTTTTATTTGTGTAGATCTGGGAGTACTTTGTGGATTTTTAGAATTTAAGTATTAGTTGCTCATGGAAAACTATATAACAAGGTGTATATTTTTTTTTTCAGTATAAGCTACATGTTTTATTCAGATTGGTTTGAAATGAGTAAATCTTCAAGTCTTGCAGAAGCAAATAATTGAAGTTTTGCAGGATTTTTTTCTGCTGCAATTTCTTGGGGGAAATCCCCAAGCAAATTGAAGCTTTGTAGGGAAGGAAAAGTTCCTATTCATACGATACTGATAGAACAAAAGAGAGGTGTATATATCAAGATACAGTTTTGGAGAGGAATTAAACCTGTTAGGCTAGGGAGCATGACTTTTTTAAAAGAATGAAATTCTTTTATTAATAAAGCTGTGTGGAAAATGGGATTTCCCCCAAGAAATTACAGCAGAAAAAAATCCTACTTGGAAACAAAAAAAAAATTGGAAAACTTTTTATTTCTGGGGGATTGACATGTGATAATCCCCACCCAGGTTTATTCCCCACCTGTTATCTGCAAACTCCCAACTTACTGAAACCAAGCCAAGAACGTGTACCTGAGCTCTCGCATCCTCATGAATGTTGCATCCCTTGTCTCTCCCTCTGTTCCCCCTTCCCTGTCTCCCCTCCCCCTGTCTTCTTTAGATTGTGAGCTCTTGTTCTCTGTAAAGCGCCAGGTACATAGCTGGCACTGTATAAATGCTAATAGTAAATAATAATAATAATCATCATCATCATCATCTGAACAATATTTTCAGTTGTTCTGAAAAAAGAAAAAATCTAGTTTCCATTTCTTTTTTGCAGTTTCCTCTTTCTTCTTGTTCTTTAAGGGGTGACTAGATAAACTGAGAACGTGGAAGGAAAACCACTTTTCTCATATTTTTCTTTTCCAAGTGTCAAAAGCTGTAAAAACCATTTGTGGGTGAGAAAGTGCTGGAAAACAATTTTTCTCAAGCAAAAACTTGGGGCCTAAAATACTAAATATGGAGAAAAATTAAATTCTTGCCTTGACCCCTTTTTAATTTAGAAAAGTTATGGAAAACAGTTAAATGGTATTTCCATGAAAAAAATGTTGTTCACAGAATTATACATTTTAAAAAAGAAACAAAAAACTTGGACATTTTTTCAATCAACTCTATTTGTTTGAAATTTATGAGCACATACCTCCACTCGTTGAGGTCAATGACAAAATTCCCATTACCTTTAATGGAGAATTGTGCCCAGTGCCTTGTCTCTGGATATTTTCAGACATTACGAGATCACAGTGAACCCCCGTCAATACCCACATGGGATCAAAGCGCCCTGAACGTCTTTTAGGTGGCCGCCAGATATTCGCCACGGTCAATTCCCAGTCCCACATGGGGTCAATTTCAACCACGCTTCCAGGGCTCCCCGCCGAACAATCCCTGGAAGCATGATCAAAGAGATCCCCGGCAGGAACCAACAAAAAGTAACGTCTGGCTGGTGACCACGGCCCGGAATCCCCGGCGGGATTCTGGGCTGTGGTCAAATTGGGCGGCCACTGCAGCCACATTGGCTGCAGCTCCCGCCCGTCTCCCTAGAGGGTGGGCAGTGGGGGAGCATGGGGGGGCGGGGCCGTGCGTCCACACGTTGCGCCGCAGGGCCCTGCCCCCTACCCGATTCCCCGCCGTGATCAGCCTTCACGTCTGTTGACCGTGCCGGTGTGATCCCGATGGGGAATCTCAGGGTTGTTTCCGTGACGGGGCAAAGCCGCCCCGTCACATCTGAAAACACCCACTGACAGTGGCCGGCACAATATATGAGAGGAAGGGTGATTTCAGACATTACGAGATCACGCTCAACCACAATGAATCATGGTCAATTCCACGGCGGGGCCAAAGCACCCTGCATGTCTGTTTGGAGGCCGCCAGATGTTCACCACAGTCAATACCCACATGGGGTCAAAATCAACCACGTTTCCAGGGGTGATTTCAGACGTTACGGGGCCCGTTGGCCCCGTACCGAAATCAACCCATTCGTTCCCCGCCGGGGTCACCCCGTCACGCCATATCAGACGTGCTGGGGGGATCCCGGCGGGGAATCCGGGAGGGGGCGGGCCGCGCAGCGTGAGGCCGCACGGCCCCGCCCCCTCCACACAGCCCGCCGCCCACCCTCCGAGGAGACGGGCGGG
>QEPC01015351.1:3166929-3191238 GCA_003113815.1 Sphenodon punctatus | reverse complement strand
CGGCCAGACGTTACTTTTTTTTGGTCCCCGCTGGGGATCTTTTTGACCACGCTTCCCGGGACATTCCCCCGGCTAGCCTGGGAAGCGTGGTTCAAATTGACCACTTGTGCAGATTGACCGTGGCAAACATCTGGCGGCCGCCAAACAGACGTTCGAGGCACAGTGACCACAGGTGGGTATTCACCGTGGTTCACTGTGATCTCGTAACGTCTGAAAATACCCCAGAACTCCCAGTGGGACTGGGTATTTTTAGACATTATGAGATCACAGTCAACCACAGTCAATTCCCTGTGGTGGTTGTGACTGCATAGCGGGTATTTTCAGACGTTACAAGATCACAGTCAACCACGGTCAATTCCCGGTGGTGGCTGTGATTCCGGAATGTCTGTTGGGGGTACGGATGTTCCCCCCAGATGTTACCACGGCGTGGAATTACATTCACCACATGAGCGGCCGAAGCGGCAGGGCCGGAGGCCGTCGCGTGTTGAATGTAATTCCACGCCGGGGTGAACCCCGGCGTCACATCTGGTCGGGCGCCACGGCCCGGGTTCACTGGCGAGATCCCGGGCCGTGGCGAATCCGGCCCGATGCGGCAGCCTCATTGGCCCTGCCGCCCACCCATCTCCCCAGAGGGCGGGTGGTGGGGCACGTGGAGGGGGCGGGGCCGTGCGGCCACACATTGTGCTGTGCGGCCCCGCCCCCTCCCAGATTCCCCGCCGGGATCCCCCCCGGCATGTCTGATATGGCATGACGGGGTCATCCTGGCGGGGAATGGATAGGGTGTTTTCATTACAGGCCCAACGGGCCCTGTAACGTCTGAAAACACCCAACGTTTGATGGGGGAATGGATGTTCCCCCCCAGATGTTCACCACGGTCAATCGTGGCAGGGAATCACATTCACCACACGATCGGCTGAACCAGCGGGGCTGGCAGGGATCGTGTGGTGAAGGCGATTCCCCACCGCAATTAACTGAGCTGTCATGTCTGGATGGCGGCCATGGCCCGGAATCCCCACAGGGATTCCGGCCCATGGTCAATTTGGGTGGGCACTGCAGCTGCATTGGCTCGGCGCCCACCCGTCTCCCCGGAGGGCGGGTGGCAGGGGAGTGGGGGGGGCCGTGTGACCGCACGTTGCACCACACGGCCCCACCCCCTCCTCAATTCCCTGCCGGGAGCCCCTGGCACGTCTGTTAGGCTGTGATGCAGTGGCCCTGGCGGGGGATCAACAGATTGGTTCCGTGATGGGGTCAATTGGCCCCGTCACATCTGAAAATACCCTAAATCTCTGAAAGCGTGGTCAAAAAGATTCCCAACGGGAAACAACAAAAAGTAATGTCTGAATGGCAACCATCGGCTGGAACCAAAGAAAATGATTCCCAGCTGGTGACAAAGCACGCAGCATCGCTGCGAGGCAACCAGCAACAACACAGACTGGGGAGTGAGATTTAAATGGCACATGACAGCAGCTGGGATGCGCCACCCCGGCACCTTCCGGGTGTTTTGACCACGGCCTGGCCCGGGATCGGCGTAATGTCTGTTGCGTTGCCCTGGGCTGTGGTCTGGCGGCCCAATTCCCTGCTGTGGTTCCACTCGCGTCATGCCTGTTTGGGGCTTTTTTTGACCACGGGGGCTGGTTGATCTGTTCACCCCTGCTGGGAATCCACTGTTGTGAATCGGGACAGCGTAGGGTATTTTCAGATGTTACGAGATCACAGTGAACCCCCGTCAATATCCACATGGGATCATAGCGCCCTGAACGTCTGTTAGGTGGCCACCAGATGTTCACCACGGTCAATTCCCACATGGGGTCAATTTCAACCACGCTTCCAAGGCTCCCCGCCGGACAATCCCCAGAAGCGTGATCAAAGAGATCCCTGTCAGGAACCAACAAAAAGTAACATCTGGCCGATCCCCGGCGGGATTCTGGGCCGTGGTCAAATCAGGTGACCGCCATGGCTGCATTGGCCGCGGCGCCCACCCGTCTCCCCAGAGGGCAGGCGGTGGGGGAGCGTGGGGGGCGGGGCCTTTTGGCCGCATGTTGCGCTGCGCGGCCCCTCCCACTCCCCGATTCCCCGCTGGGATCAGCTGGCATGTCTGTTGGCCATGCCAGCATGATCCCGGCAGGGAATCTCAGGGTTGTTTCTGTGACAGAGCGAAGCCACCCCATCACATCTGAAAACACCCATAATGTCTGAAATCACCCGAAGTGTACAATAATATAACATATACAGAGTGATCATTTTTCTGTCATTCACTCCCATCTTCTGGTAGTCAGAGGTTTTGTTCCCCAACTATAGGCCTGGCTTGGCTTCACTGGGGAGGTGGGGCTAGTCAGAAGCCTAAGGTAAAACAAACAAAACTAAACAACACAAAACAAAACAAAACAAAACAAACTCTTTCCTTTTGCCACCCTTTTATTTTGCCCACTGGAGACTTGTGTTTTGGGCAGGGGACTGCTGCTGGTTCCATGCTGGGGAACTGGCAGTATTGCCACTTCCAGCAGTTCGAGCCTTGAGCTGGGAGATTGCCCTGGGGACAGGAGATTCCCACCAGTGGTGCAAGCTCCCATCTCAGGGCTTGTACAGTGTAAGGGAGGCATTGCTGAACATGTAGGTGGAGGTGGGTGCATCCATCTAGGGTGGAAAAAACTGTAAAGCCAACTCTGCCAAACCTCTGATAGGCCTAGAACCTTCCATAAGCAATCACTGCTCCGTATACTTCACTGACTGTTGTGTTCTCAAGCCAATGCAGAATGTGCCCCTATTTATTTTCTGAAAAAACAAATTTAATTCCTTTTAGCAAAACTCTGCAATGAAGTGTTTGCGTTCTTACCTTTACTGCTCATATTTCCCCACGCCACTCAACAGCAGTTTCTGTTGTGCTGCTTTTTGGATCCGTGTATGCAGTCAATTTTGTATGAAATAACCTGAAATGTAGTAGATCACAGGTTATTGATGCTTCTGTCAAATGTCTTTCCTTTTGTGTTAAGACATATAGAATTGCTACCGAAAGACACCTCACCACTGACCATCAACATGTCCATCACAGGGGATCTCAAAATGCCAGGAATACTGAAGGTCATTTTAGTCTGGTGGTAATGCAGTATTACAGCTCATCTCTTTGTTTGTTTATTCATTCATCTTTATGCACTGTCTAGACCTCATGAAAAGCCCATTCGACAGGGACTTTGACAGAGAACATTTGTACAAAAAGCAATTTATTGCAGTTGCCAGTTTAATTTCCTCATTTTGTTTGACATTTTCAGGTTTCCTACACATTTAAAAGCTCTTAATTTTCTAGTCCAGTTTCTCCTTCTGCATCAACCTACAGTGATGTAACAGTCCTGTGTTTGTGACATCACATTACCAATACAAGTCAAGTTTGGCATTATGAATAATCTATTCTAAAACCAAATAGAGATGAAAGAGAGTCTAAAAAAGGGAAAGTCGTTTGATTTGGGGGTGGCAAGGTGGCATGGATAAATTGGGACAAACTCATACACAGAATTGAGAGAGTTATTTTGCAGCAGCAAAATCAAATATTGATTGTGAAGTGAAATCCCAGATTGGTTTAGTTGGTAACCCTTGAGTACAAATCCATAAGGAGGAACCTGAGTATTAGAAACCTTAAACCATAATTACTACTGGCCATGCTAGCATAAAGGAGACATCTAGTACTGGAATGAATGGTGGGATAACAGACCCTAAGATACACTGCCACAGTAAATATCATTATTATGGGTGATTAAGGACTGGGATTATCACACTTTACACATAATGGAAAAGTGATATGTTTTAAGGGCACCCAGCCAATTTTGCAAATAGACCAAACACTTTGCCTGGAGAATGACTATGCCTGGCTGTTCTGTGATATTTGCAGTTTCCTTAGCAATATGGCAGAAGGCTTGCAGGTGTTGGAGTGCAGCCATGTAACTGTTAATATTAACATCAGTGACAGTGGCATAGCAGAAAGGTGGATGTCGTATTAAAGAAGAATTCAGTATAAACTTCTTAACAAATCATTAGCGTGAGCTGTCAAAGATGGTCCCTTTTCTTTAAAGTAGGTGTTTGTTTTGTAGCACAAAGTTAACGTACACTGTTAATCATGCAAGAGTCAGTGCATGCATTCGTACGAGATGAAAAGTCATAAACTGTTCCCCTGGGAGGTTTGTTTATAGAGGTGTGCAAAGGCAACCAGTTCATTTGTTTTAGTTTTATTTACAAAATCCCCTTGGTTTTTTTGAAGGTGGATGTTCATAAACCAATTGTTTAGTTTTTGGTGGGGGTTATTAATTTTTTACAAAAATATCACTGTGCATACACAAAATAGCCGCTGGGCTATTCTTTTCCAAAATGGCACTGACAGTGTCGGCACTATTTTGGGCAAGGGCACGTATGCACAGAATGGCCGTGTCGTCCATTTTGCACATGCGCAGGGTGCGTTTTTGTTTTTATTTTTTATTTTTAAAAAAAACAAATACAGATGAAAGCAAATGACAGTCGTTTGCTTATTCGTCTATTTTTGTAACTTTAGTTAGGAACATGAATGGGCCCCCATTAGTTTTCAGAACTAACAGAAAATGTTAGGGGTGCATACCCCTAATTAATCATGTAAAAGGATTAGTCCGCAAGATGTCTTGGCAAATGACCCACAAGTGTGAGGAGGCAAACCTAGGTTTAACAATGCAGTGACCTTACTCATGTGCATTCCTAGTAACCTGGCAAGGAACACCCCCCTCTTTTAATCTGCCAGCCTCTAGAAAGACATGAGACACAGCCGTGCAACGTCCTGGGATTGCTAGTGACAGCAGCAGAAACACCTGCGGCAAAATTCAAAGTAGGGTATCAGGGCCTAGCCTGGGCTAGTCAAAGGGTGACCAGGGAAGAGGTGGCTCCACAGAGGCAGAACACCTGGCCAGCTGGGATACGAGAAGCCTGGGGTGCTGATGGGCCAGGAGGCTGGAACACAGGAGACTGGAAGCTGGAGAACAAGAGACTAGAGAGCCGGTAGGAGTCTCTGAAAACTGGTTATACTAGGCAGTGCCTGTGTTGCAGACACACATCTTGTTTCCTGTACACCCCTTATATAGTCCGGGTGGCCAATCGGGAACGTGATAAGAGACAGGATTAGGTTAGGGGTGTGCAGAAGGCACACCATTCATTTTTGTTTATGTTTTCATTTCACAAAAATGATTCATTTTGGGGGTGTTTTATAAAAAACCAATTTTTCCATTTTTAAAATGTTTGTTTATTATTAAAAATAATAAATAAATAAAAATCACTGCACATGTGCAAACTAGCTACCAGGCCATTCTGCGCATGTGCACCCTTTTCCAAGGTGGAGCCAGCAATGTCGCCAACATTTTGGAAAAGGGCAGCCAGTCTGAGGGTGTTTTCAGACATTATGAGATCACAGTCAACCACAGTGAACCACACTCAACCCCACGGCAGGGCCAAAGGGTCCTGAACGTCTGTTCAGCGGCTGCCAGATGTTCACCACAGTCAATCCCCAGCAGGGGACAAAATCAACCACCCTTCCGGATGTCTGGCCCAGACCATCTCCGAAAGCGTGGTCAAAGCAATTCCCACCGGGAAACAATAAAAAGTAACGTCTGAATGGCAACCACTGGCAGGAATCAGCAAAATGATTCCCAGATGGGGACAAAGCATGCAGCGTTGCTGCCAGGCAATGAGCAACAACACAGGCTGGGGAGGGAGATTTAAAGGGCACACAGAAGCAGGGGGACATGGCTGGATGGAGCGAGGCGGAAGGAAGAGGAGAGCAGAGGGCAAGAGAGCAAGGCAGGAGGAGGAGGAGGAGGCAGTCGTGCTGCACATGGAGGCGGTGAAGGGACAGCAGCAGCCAGGAGACCACAACCGGCCTGGAGGATGAGGCACCCCGGAAATGGGGAAGGGGACTGAAGGGGGGGCAAGGGCACAGGGGCACCCAGGGAGGCGGGTGGGCCGGCAGGTGGGAGGACAGTGGGAAGGACCACAGAGGCAACCCGGCAACAAACCTCCCCCCCACTTATGACCCACAGACACGGAAACGGGCCTGGGAGCCCGAGCCCCCAGAGGAGACGGATGCTGGCCAGGAGGAGGAGGAGGAGGAGGACTGGGAGTGCCCATGCGGGAGACGGCCATATCACCGAGGGGGGCAATGGGGCACAGGGAAACCCAGGACTTAATTAGGATCTGGGGGACCCTGGAGCATCAACTGGAGCTCATGGTCAACCAGAGGAATGAGCATGTCTACCAGGAGATCATGCGGGACATAGAGGCACTGGGGCACCACAGAACCATGGCCCAGTGATGATCGAAGGTGAAGGAACTCAAAAGGGGGTACAAGGCCATCAGGGACAACAACCGGAGGTCTGTAAATGGAGCCCAGACCACCCCCTACTATGATACCCTGTACCGCATCCTTCACATGAAGGGCTCCATTGTCACCCCGCACCTTGTGGGGAGCGCAGTGGTCCAGAGCAGGGAACAGACTGAGGTGCCCCCTCCCCTCACCGCCCCCTAGAAGGCACCGGCTCCAGGGGCCCTGCCCCCCAAAAGGAACACCCTGGGACCTCGAGGACCAGCAGGACCCCCTTGCACACCAACCCCGAGAGCCCCCAGCCCCTGTCCAAACTGGGAGACTCCGAGGCCGGTACACTGCTTACCCTCAGCCAATGGACCCAGGGAGACCCCAGTAACACTGAGGGACCGGCCTCGGAGGGCTCCAAGACCAACATCGAGGGTAAGCTAGTGGGTGGGAGGGGAGATGGTCCGGGGGGGATGGTCTGGGGGGAGGGGGGCACACCAGACACGGGGCCACCCCCAGAAACCCCAGCCACCCCCAGAGCAGGGGACAGCCAGAGGTCCTAGGTGAGGATGGAAGCGGCCACAGAAAGGGCCATGCAACAAGCCGAGGCAAGGAACCGGAGGCTACAGGTGGAGGTGCAACTTGAACGGAGGTGGTAGCACCAGGAGTACAGCAGGAAGGTGGAGGCATTTGGGTGGCTGGAACTGGCCATCGACAGAATGGTGAGGGAGCATTCGGCCAAGATGGACCACTCCCATGATATCGGCACCTTGCTGCTACTGCGCGCAGGGACCATGAATGCATATGTGATGGCAGCCGCCCCGCTGGGCAATCTGCCTTCCCCGGCCCCAATGTCGGGCCCCTCAGAGCCCACACTGCCTCCACCACTACCCCAGCCGCCGGCATGCTTGCTGGGCCCGTGCATCTGCCTACCAGTCTCTGTAGGCCTCTGGAGGGAGCAGCCGCCCAGGGGGGCCCCCCCAGCACTGGGTCTACCCTCCCTCCCACCACCGCTTGCCTGCCCCTCGGGACACTGAGTCCTCTCAAGACACTGGTGGGGACACTGACAGTTGGGGAGAGCTCCCAGAGCTCCACAACACCAACAGGGAAGCCAAGGGGGAGGCCCCAGAGATGTGGGGGATGGAGGGAAGGGGGAGAGCGGCCTGAGGGAGGGGACACGGAACCAGGAGGTGGGTGGGGTGGTAGTGGTGGTGGGGGCATGTGTAGGTGGTGGTAACAATAAATGTACAGGCACCACAGTCGTCTCCATGGTTCTGTTCATGGGCTCGGTGCTGGGGGTGAGTGGGCATCGAGGGGCACACACAGGGTGCTGGTGGGGCCCCCGGGGTGGTGGAGACTGGGGTGTGCACCCTCACGCCTCGGCCTTCAGGCTGATTCACCTGGCCAGGGCTGCACGGATGCGGTTTGTGTACCGGTACTCCCGCAGGTTCTCTGCGTTCACATAGAGAGGCAAGGGGCCGGGAGGGCGCCAGGGCATGGGGTAGTTGAGGACAGCCCCATCAGTCTTGCACATGTTGTGCAGGACACAGCAGGTTCTGATCACCAGGACCGAGGTCTCCACCGTGTAGTCCAGGCAGCCCGCGAGGCTCCTTCAGCGGTGCTTTAGGGCCAGGGTCCTGCTTGCACACAGGTGGGTATTGTACAGCGCCTCCACAGGGTTCCTGGTGACCAGGTACGACTTCATCAGCCACCGGGTGAGTGGGTAGGCCGGGTCCCCCAGGATGCAGGGGGGCATCAGCACCCCCTTGATCCAGGTCATCCCCATGTCTGCAAAGTCCCTGTGGTACATCTGGGCATAGAAGGGTGAGATGGTCATGATCCAGGCATCGTGGCTGTGCCCAGAGTGGCCCATGAAAATGTCAATGAACTGCCCCTGGTGGTCCACGACCGCCTGCAGCTGCAGGGAGTGGTACCCATGTCAGTTGACATATTCCGTGGCCTCTCCATCTGAGGGGCAGAAGATCTCGATGTGGGTCCCATTCACGGCACCCATGCAGTTGGGGAAGCATCCAGCCATGAAGCCGGCCCTCACGGCTACCTGATCCACCAGCTGGATCGCTCGGTCCAGGAGCACGCCCTCCACAGCCTCGCAGATGTCTCGCAGGATCCCGGTGACAGTGCTCACCCCGACACCGAAGTGCTGCGAGACAGACCGGCAGGAGTCGGGTGTTGCTATGGCCTAAACCCCAATGGCTACTTGCTGGACCATGGGAATGGGGGTCCGCATGGGGTGCGCTGCCACTCCAGCCAGGTGTTAACAGCTCCGCGAGTTGCAGTAGGGTGCACCTGTCCATCCGAAAGCACACTCTCCAGTTGCGAAGCTGGCCGTCATGGTCTCCTGATCCACCAGCTGGATCGCTCAGTCCAGGAGCACGCCCTCCACCACCTTGCAGTTGTCTCGCAGGATCCCAGCGACAGTGCTCACCCCGACACCGAAGTTCTGCAAGGCAGACCGGCAGGAGTCAGGCGTTGCTAGGGCCCAGACCCCGATGGCCACCCGCTGGAACATGGGAATGGGGGTCTGCATGGGGGTGTACTGCCGCTCCAGCCAGGGCATTAACAGCTCCACAAGTTGCAGTAGGGTGCACCTGTCCAGGCAGCCTCATCCCACTGAGCCAGGGCCCTGGCCCACCACCCCTGTGCCCACTCCGTGACCCATAGCCATGGGCCTATCAAGCTGAGAAGCACTGCCCATGGTCTCCCTCCACCACTGGAGGCAGCCGGCCGCCTCTCAGATCGCTGCAGCCCACTGCCGGGCATTGATGAGGGCCTGCCTGGCCATTCCAGACACCCGCTGGGCCCTGAGCTGGACCAGGGAGTGCCTGAGACTGTGGTAGGCCCACCGGCCTCTAGCAGCACTCCAGGCCATGCTCACCCGCAGCCGGGTGGCCAGGTGCACCTCTGCAGTCTGGATGCGCAGGAGGTCCATGTGCGAGTGGTACCACTCAGCGGAGATGGCTAGGTACATCCTGTAGGCACCCAACTGCCTCAGCTCCATTGTGAATGGTGGCCCGGATGGGTTGGAGCCACACCCATTATAGGCTGGGGCACAGATCGCCACACCCCCTGTTCACAACCTGCCTACCGTCTGGGGGGCCCCAATTCACCTCTGCCTTCCCCAGTCAGCTGGGTCAGCTCCCACAGGGCCACTGGCGTGGGGCGGCACCCCCATCGTGCACACCTGCAGTCCCTGCATGGGGCCTGGTGCATTGTCAGGCCTGCGCCCGGGCTTGTGCGGGCTGCAGCTGCATTCCTGCTGTCATCACCTCCCACCTCTCTGTGTTTTGGCTGCATGTTGTCCTCGCCACCCTGAGCTGTGTGTAGGATGTCCTGTATGTGTGCTTGGTGCCAGCAGCTATGGTGAGTCTGCACCCCATGCCTCGCTCATTAGCCAGGCAATGTTGCATCCTGTGGCCTTATTGCTTGGCCTTGGAGCTCCCCTGCTTCCGTCCTGTCCCTCCAGGGATTGTGGGGCTCCTCTTGCCTTACATTTAGTATCAGGCACATGCTGGACCATGGCTGGCAGGGCTTCCCCGGTGCTCGCGGGCCCCTCCGCCCCCAGCGCTCCCCATAGCTGGACCTTCTGTGGGACCATGGCCCTGTGTGACCTGTGGCATTCCCCAGTCATGAAATTGCTCCTGAAATCACCGGATAGCCTCACCGGTGCCTATGCAACTCTGAGCTCTAGGCTGCACTACTTTGGCTATTAGGCAAGCGCCCACGATTTCCGGCTGCACGCAGAGACACTGGGCCTGCATCCCTTTCCCGATGGGCACATCCCAGAGATGAGGTGTTCGCATGTGGGGTGGTTCGCGGCGGAGACCATGTCTGCCCTCTCTGTGTGCAGCCTGTCTGCCTACACAACCTGTCTGATGGAGGGGGGCCCCACCCTGGCCGTGTCCTTCTTTGGCTGTGTTCATGGGGCCTGTGGGTACCAGCAGTTCCGTGGGGTGTTCTATCACCGCCTGTTGGAACTGGGTCACCTTCCGTGGCCCCCAGCTGCTGACTGTGGCTTATTGGACCCCACCGGGGTGGAGCTGGTGGCGCTGGCTTTGGTGTGGTTGTGTTCTGATGTGCAGGTGGAGCTCACCATGCAGGATCCATTTGAGGCATACTACCTGGTCACCCACCACATGGCAGCACTGGGATACCATCGGGGCATGCTTCAGTGGTCCCACTTTGTGCACCTGGTTGGCCATCCAGCCCTGGGCCCCTTCGTGGGCCCCTGCAGCTGGCTGTGAGGCCCCCTGTGCCTTCTGGGCGCTGGTTGCTGGCCCCGCTGTGAGCTCCCGCCTCCGCCCTGATGCCGTGGTTCACTGTCCGCTCCCTCCATGATGTCCCAGCCTTGCTGCTGTGCTGCCTGCTTCCTGGGGTTCCGCAGCCCCTGCCTGTGGCTCTGAACCCCCTCCACAGCCCCCCCTGTCCACCTCTGCAACCAGTGTTCCCCTCCGTGGCTGCCTTCTCCAGTTGCTGTGTCCTGATCTCCAAGCCGTCACCCAGCACCCTGGGGTGCTGCTGTCCTTCATAGTCCACCTGCAATCCCTCCTGTGTCCGCCCCCCCCTTGGGTGACTCTGTGACCACGGGGTTCTGGGGGCCCCGGACTGCACCTCCCAGCGTCCTCCTGTGTTTGTGTATTTGGACCGGCTGCACGGCTCCGGCTCTCCTCCATCCCATCCATCACACCCTCGCCGGTGCTTGGGGTGCCTGTCTGCCTCCTGGACCATGCCCGGGCCTCTCCCTGTTCCATGTGGTCCCACATGTCTCTGCTGTGCCCCTGAGGGGTTCCCCCCATTCCAGGACTGCCTGCGTAGCTGTGGGGGTGCCCATGCAGACTGTGCTGTTGTAGGGGTTCTGGATGCTGTTCCCCATGTCCTGTCCTTCCCCTGGGCCGGTTCCCTCCCCCGGATCCCTGTCCCCAGGCTCCCCCCTCCCTCCACCTGTGCCTGTTGTGCCATGTGTGTAGTTTGTCCTGCTGTGTCCCCCCTTCCCTTCCTTTCCCATATGGGTGTGTATGCGCCCGGTCATGTGTTTGTACTGTGTGTTCCACTATGACCTCATTGTCTCTGTGCCTGCTGTGTGTGCTGCCCCCCAGTGACTCTTCTCCCTCCTCCCCCTCCCTTCCCGTTTCCCTGGTGTGGGCTTTTCCTTTGGGCTCTTTTGGCTTCCTTTGCCCTCAGCTGGCCATGTCTGCCTCCCACCCCTCTCCGGTGCCTTCTGGGTGTTTTGACCACAGCCTGGAATCGATGTTACATCTGTTTCACTGCCCCGGGCTGTGGTCTGTTGGTCTGATTCCCTGCCGTGGTCCCAGTCCCATCACATCTTTTCGGGGCCTCCCTGGACCAAGGGGGGTGGTTGTTCAACTTGCTACCAGTGGGAATCCACTGTGGTGAATTGAGCCCGCATAACGTCTGAAATCACCCTGAGTATGAGCAAAACAACCACTCTGCATGTGCAGACTGGCTGCCCTTTACCAAAATGGCAGTGATGTTTCCGGCACCATTTTTAAAAAGGGTGTGCATGCACAGAACAGTATGGCAGCAGTTTTTTGCATGCACAGTGATTTTTTTTCAAAAAAAATATTAAATGGCTAGTGGCGACATATTGCACCTGCACACCCTGTTCTGAAATGACACCAGCTATCATTTTGGGAAAAAATTCCAAAACGGCAGCAACGTTGCTGGCGCCATTTCAGAAAAGGGTACACATGTGCTAACAGCCCCAGTGGCCATTTGTGCATGCCATGCACATTTCTTTAATTTTATTTTTTATTTTTTAAATGAAAATTAATGAAAGCAAATAATAATTGTTTGCTTATACATTCATTTTCACAACAGTTACTAAAATGCAGTTCCATTTGTTTTAGTAACTAAAGATACAAAAATGATTTGCACACCCCTAGATTGTTAGGTTTATGAGTTTTTTGGCACAGCAGCCTACAGGTGATAACACACCAAACACAAGCGTATAGAAAGAGAGAGATCAGGGGATGACCAAAAAATGTCCCCAGGGTCACCACCATTATAGTGAAAGAAGATACAAACAAAAAGCAACAACGACTTCAAAAAACAGGACAGGAAAATAAGAAGCTAGGTAAAGAAAACACATATATTGAGCATCACAAGGAGTTCAACATGAAATGCAGTATGACTGTAGATGATCATACAAAAGCACAACAGACAGGGCAAGGGGGCAAATTAGAGATTAGAACAGGTAAAACCATTAGAAAAACAGAGACCAGTGAAGTATACATCATCCCCTAAAAAGGTAGTCAACGTGACCAATTCCCGAGTTTTTGTTTGGTTTCAGAAGAAGGTTTGATGCTTGTAGGGATCTGCAAACACGGTTTGGGGGTTCGGCGTTCGGCCCGAACTCGTTGTGTTTGCCCCGTTCGCGAACACCCCGAACCCAAACTGCCCCTAGCCTGAACCAGCTGAACGAAGTTCGGGTTCCAAACCTGTTTGGGTGACGGACAGGGGGGAACCGAGTTTTCCTTCCTGCCTCCCCCCTTCAGACTGCATGGGTGGAAGGGACGCCGGGACTCACCTCCCCCCTCACCTTGCACAGCCTCATAATTTTTTTTTAAAACCCCACCCCAGGGATCGCCCTACCTAATGGTCCCAGGGCTTTGGCCCCGGGTCCAGCGGTGGCAGCAGTGGGTCCGGCGACACTCTGGAGTGCTTCAGTCTTCTGCTAGGTCTTCCGGGTCACATGATCCGGAAGACCTAGTAGAGGCCTGAGGCGCTCTGGAGTGCCGCCTGACCCGGAATTGCTGCCATTACCGCTGCTGGACCCAGTGATGGAGCCTGACCTACCTGGTGGTGCTGGGGCTCTGGCCCCAGGTCTGGTGGCAGTGGCGGCAGCAGGTCTGGTGGTGTTCCGGAGCGCTTCGGGCCTCTACTATGTTTTCCAGTTCACATGACCCAGAAGGCCTAGTAGAGGCCTGAAGTCCTCTGGAGGGCTGCCGGATCCGGACCCGCTGCCGCTACCACTGCTGCTGCTGAACCTGGGTCCAGAGCCTGACCTACCTGGTGGTACCAGGGCTTCAGCACCAGGCATGGTGGCGGCGGTGGCAGCGGGTCCAGCGGCCCTCCAGAGCACTTCAGTCCTCGACTAGGTCTTCCAGGTCACATGACCTGGAAGGCCTAGTCAAGGCCTGAAGCACTCCAGCGCACCGCCGGACCCACTGCTTCCACCACTGCCGCCACCAGACCCAGGGCCGGAGTCCCGGTGCCGCCAGGTAGGGCGACCCCTGGGTGGGGTTTTTAAAATAAAATTATTTTTTTTTACAAGGCTGGGCAGGGTGGGGGGGGAGGTGAGCCCCTTTCATTCACGCAGCCTGGAGGGGGGAGGGGAAACCGGGTTCCCCCCGTCCCCCGCACCCTGCCTGAATGGATTCAGCCCCCCGAAACAGGTTCAGGCTGAACAGCCAGAACCCAAATGGTTTTGGGGGGGCCGAACCCCAAACGGGCCAAACACTGAACCCCCGGTGTTCGCACATCCCTATATGCTTGGCAGAAAAGTACAAACAGTGCAGCAACATATGGGCTATCGTGGTATGGGACAACACCTTGCAGTTCTGGTGACAGAATGGCAGGGGATGGGCCCGTGAACCTGGGCAGGACCTGGGTTCAATCCTTGACTTTGCCAGGTCCCGACACAGGGGAAGAATATGTGAAAAAACTTACTGTGTTTTATTATGCCAGAAATTTGAATGCAAGAGAACTGAGAATACTGGCTTCCATTTCTTGCTCTTCTATTCACGTGTTTTATGTCCTTGAGCGAGTACTTTCACCTTTGCATGGTTCCCGCCCCCCCTGTTCTCCCTTAAGAAGCTTAAAATTTAACTAGACAAGTCAGACAGCATCACAATGTTTGCCAAGTGCCAAATATAATGGGCCACCCACATCTTAGAATGCATTAGGATCCAATATTTTATATGATCCCTCTTTATCTCAAAACTAATGAAACGGTGTTTGCTCAGACTTGGAGAGAAGGGACAGTGCCCACAGGCAGAAAATTCAACCCACCCTGAGCAAATTTCTCTGAAAGTGTTTACACAACCCTACATATAGCATTCACTGCCAGTTCTGTTATACTATAGAAAATACATCAACAAAGGAAAATTAAAAATCCATAGGTTTTCAGAGCTATAAGTATGGCACTGTTTACTGTAGACTGTAGTCTGGTATTAAACTTTGACACATCATTCTCTTTTACACCTCACATTCACTCTTTCACTAAGGCCTGTCCCTTCTCCCTGCATAACATCACTAAAATTCAGCATTTACTTATGGCTTCCAATGCCAAAACTCTTGTCTATACTCTAGTAACATCTCTCCTTCACAACAACAACCTACTGACCACCCACCCCTCTCATTCACAACCCCAGCCAACAACAGCCCCAAAATCTCTTCAGGTGACTTACTGCTGTATTATGTCACTAGATGGACCAATCACTTTTAAAATCACATTGGGTACAGCCAGTCATACAAGATGCATTGGGCTTCCTAGCACACCTTGGGCAGCTTTAGCCCACTCTGGGCAGCTGTATCACATGATGCAGTGCATTGTGAGGCCGTCGGCCACCAGATGTTCCCCCCATTGTATGGTGAGGCAAGCAGCTGGCTGGCACGTGATGTATCCTTGGGAAGGGAAAAAGCCGATGAAACGTTTGTAGCAGCCTTACTCAAAATGGGGTAAGGCTGCTCAAAGCATGATAGTCCATGTGCCTGGGCCCTTCTGCCCTGTTTTTCAGTGAGCTCTGTGGCAGGACTTTGAGTGAAGGGTGCTGTAGCCCATGGCCACATCACAGCCAAGCGTCAGACTTTGGTCAGGGTGGAAAAGGGAGGTGGGGCCAGGCGGATTGCCCGTTTATGTGGCTGGTGGGCCTGTCCACCCCAGCTATGGCAGCGACCCACCCACTCAGCTGCCCCATGGGGAGGGTGACCATCTGCTTAGTTCCCCACACGGCAAAACAAAGTGGTATATACAGCAGCAGTACAACTGAGAGACAAAATACCAATGCACCAATACCAATGCTGAAAATATAATTATACAAAATAACCAAAGTAGCAGAACAGATTTATACAATGGGTACAATAATGGAAAATGGAGGCAAAGATGCCTCCATTTTCCATTATCAGTCTTATATCTCTGACTCCAATCTTACCACTGTCATCCATGCATTCACCATCTCAAGATTGGCTTACTGCAACGCACTCTACATGGGGTTACCCTCGGTGATGACCTTGAGACTGCACCTGATGCAGAATGTGACGGCCCACCTCATGATGGGGATGGGCTGCAGGGAGCACATAACACCTGTGCTCTGTTCTCTGCACTGACTGCCTATAGTCTTCCATGTCCGATTCAAGGTGTTGGTTATTACCTTTAAAACCCTATATTTTATTTATTTATTTAACAGATTTTTATCCTGCTCTCCCCACCTCAGTGGCTCAAAGCGGCTAACAAAACCATAAAAAAAACAATATAAAATACTTGAACAATTTAAAACATGAATCATAAAAACACCCTTCAACCTCACCCCCACCCCTAGCCATGCCCCTCATCCCTACCCACTCCACCCTACACCTCGCCAAATGCCTGATGGAACAGCCATGTTTAACAGTTCTTCCAGAAGGCCGGAAGGTCCGGGGCCAATCGTGCCTCCACCGGGAGGGAGTTCTACAGGTGCAGCGCAGTGACTGAGAATGCCCTGCTCTGTGTGGCCCCCCAAGACACCCAGGGGACCTCCAACAGTGTGCCTCCAGCTCACCACAGGGGCCGATCTAGAACCCAGTGAGTGAGGCGGTCCCACAGGTAAACAGGGCCCAGACCATGTAAGGCTTTATAGGTTAAGACCAACACTTTGAATCGGGCCCAGAAGACTATTGGCAGCCAGTGCACAGACCGGAGCACCTGTGTAATATGCTCCCAGCAGCCCAGTACCACCAGGAACTGGGTCACCGCATTTTGCACCAGCTTCAGCTTCCGAGCCATCACCAAAGGTAGCCCCACGTAGAGTGTGTTGCAGTAGTCTAATCAAGAGGTGATAAAAGCATGGATGATCGTGGCCAGGTCTGGAACTGAAACCAGCGGCCAAAGCCACCACACCAGATGTAACTGGCGGAAGGCACTCCTCACCATAGCCTCCACCTGGACATCCAGGTGGAGCTGCGCATCGAGGAGCACCCCCAAGTTCCACACCTGGTACGTCAGCGGAGGGCAGACTCCATCAATCGATGGCGCCGTCACCTCCATCGACCTACCCACAAGCATCACTTTCATCTTCTTAGGATTCAGTCTCAGTTAGTTAGCCCTCATTCAATCCCCCACAGTCATCAGACAGCAGGTAAGCACCGAGACAGCCGGGCCTGGGTCAGCTGAAAATGAGAGATACAGTTGGGTGTCATTCGCATACAGATGACACCGCACCCCGAACTCTCTGATCACTTCACTGAGCAGCTGCATATACATGTTGAACAGGAGAGGGGACAAAACCGAACCCTGCAGGACACCACACGTGAGGTCTCGGTAAGATGAAAAATAATCACCGAGTACCACCTGCTGAGTTCTCCTGGTTAGGAATGAGCGGAACCAACCATGAACGGTCCCACCCACCCCTGCACTGTCCTGCAGATGCGTCACCAACATCTCGTGGTCAACAGTGTCAAATGCTGTTGAAAGATCTAAAAAGACCAACAGGGTCAATCAACCTCGGTCCTTTTCTCAGCAAAGATCATCTACCAAGGCCACAAGCGCTGTCTCGGTGCCATGCCCCGGCCGAAAGCCAGATTGCGAAGGATCCAGATAATCGACACGGTCCAGATGCCCCCGAAGCTGCTGAGCCACTATCCGTTCAATAACCTTCCCTAAAAAGAGAAGGTTAGAGACAGGCCAGTAGCTGGCAGGGTAGTCAGCGTCGAGCGATGATTTCTTGACCAGAGGCTGCACCACCGCCTCTTTGAGACAGCTCAGCACTCTGCCCTTCCGCAGGGAGGCATTGACCACCCTGGCCAGCACCGGCNTGTTCAATAGCTGGCAGGGGGAGTCAGCATCAAGCAATGGTTTCTTGAGCAGAGGTTGCACCACCGCCTCTTTGAGACAGCTCAGCACTCTGCCCTTCCGCAGGGAGGCATTGACCACCCTGGCCAGCACCGGCCCCAGTGTCTCCCGGAAGCTCTTAACCAGCCAGGACAGGCACGGGTCTAATTCACAAGAGGTAGCTCAAACAGTCCCAAGCACCTACACCACGTCGGTGGGTGTCACCGACTCAATATGATCCCATAAAATCGGACAAGTTGGGACTTCTACAGCCTCTACTCCCCCCACTGCAGTAAGTGAGGCATCAAGGTCTTGGTGAATCTAAGCAATTTTATCAGCAAAATAATGCGCAAAAAGGTCACAGCAGGCAGAAGATGACTCAACCCCTGGGTTGAGGAGGTCGGACCAACCAACCCCCTCACAACTCAGAACAACTCCGCTGGATGGGATTTAGTGGACTCTATGAGGGTAGCAAAGAACACCCTCTTTGCTATCTGCATAGCCAAGGCATAAGCCCTTAAACTGGCTTTATGTCGCAATCTGTCAGCTTCAGCATGAGAACGACACCACCGTCGCTCCAACCGTCGTCCCTCTAGCTTCAGGAAGGACCCGCAGCTCCTCAGAGAACCAAGGAGACCTGCGGGGCCACCGCCTGGGTAACGGACGTCTGGGAGCCATTTGACGTGTGGCCTGGGCACTGCTTACCTGTGGGACTGCTGCACCCCCCATGTCCTGGGTTAGCCTCCGCAGTTGGCTGGGGGTGCCATCTTGGAAATACCTTTGAAAGGGCATTCTCTGTAGCCACGCCACAACTGTGAAATTCCCTTCCTGTAGAGATTTGCCTCTCTCCGGATCTCCCCTCCTTCTGCAGACAGTGAAAGACCTGGCTGTTTTGCCAGGCGTTTGGAGAGGGGGGATGGGTAGTGGGTGGGGAGTTTCTTTTGCGGGGAGGAGGGGTATTTATTTTCTGCCAGGTTTCAGTTTTTTATTTGATGTTTATTTATTGATGGTTTTAATTGATGTTTATTTATTATGATTGTATTTTAATATATGCTGTCCACTGCTCTGAGCAGCCAGTAGGAAGGAAGGAGGGAGCAGGCTACAAATCATGATAATAAATAAATAATAAGTAAATAATATCCTCTTTGCTAGAATGGATATTAATATACAAAATTTGATAGTCACTTTGAATATTAGTTTCAGGACCAGCTCCATTTACCTTAAAGGAACAGTCTCCAAAATGGAATCTTGGTTCAGAGTCTAGGTAGAAGCTTCATAAAGAACTTTCTGAAGTTTTGCCATAAGAATACTTCATAAGAACAGATCATAATGCTAACATATCAGTGGATATTTCCTCTGTCAGTGATAAATTTTGAATCCTCTTCGTTCAGGATTTTCATGATCTCCAAAGGCACTCCACAAGCATCTCTGGAGGTTTTAGCATCTTTAAATTAACATGGCTTCCATTCTTCTCCTCTTTAACAATAGTTCACAAATATGGCTGTAGTCCTGAACCCAGTAAAGCCAATGGCAAAACGTTACTTAATTGACTTAAATGGCTAAAGGTATTCAGTTTTCACCCTTTAGTTTGCCTCACAACTCGAAACAAATGTTAATAAGCTAAGAAAATGTAATTTCCATTCAATCCAGGTGTTTTAGGAAAACATCCAACGAATCTTCATCATCTTCTGAGGTTTGGAAGGTAATTATCATCTGAAAGTAATGTCAGTGTTTTGCTAGGTGATACAAATGGTACAGCTGGATATTATAATTCCCATATGCTTCCTGTCTGGATGATTTTATTTATATTAAAGAAAGGAAACAAAGAAATCCCAATAGTGAAATCTCCATACAGGAGAGCAGTGTAGGTGTCTCATTTAATGGTTTGTAGAAACTTTGTAAACAAATGGCTTGTGGTTTTGCACAAGGACATTGTCTTAGAAAGTCTAGACCACTTTTAAACATGACAAAAAATGGGATCTTATAAGTACTCAAGATAATTCCGGGTGTTATAAATGCTGGAGTTTTGTAATGTGTGAATGCACTATTCTGCTTTTATGCAGCAAGATCTCACAGCCTTGTAAGACCCACTCTTGTTTTACATATTTTGGGTGTCATACACAGCATCAGATTAGGAAAGAATTTACGAAAGATTAGGAAAGAATTTCTAAAACTGTGGTATATTGGTTTTGCTGCTGCTGGATCTTCACGTTGTAATTTTTCCTCATGTAACTTCCATTACACTGCTCTGAAATACTCTCACTAAGTAGTTTTTAAAAGGAAAGACTGCTGAAGCAACACAAACACTTCAGTTTAGGAACAAAGTATGGCAAACCAAAGGATGTTTTTACAGGGGGGAAAAAATCGAGCTTTCATGAGTTGTGCATGCTGCTAGGTATTTAATCTTTTCTGAAATGTGTTTTCTTTTTTGTAAGTGCATTACTTTATAGTGCTTTCCCCCACCTGCTTAAAAGTGTCTGAATCATTGATTTTGAAGGAATGTAAGCAAATGTCTTCTGATAAAACCAGTATACCTCGTTGCATACAAAAAAGGACAGCTGTGAGAATATCAATGAGCCGAATGATGTAGCATTGTAATATCAAAACAAAAGTGATGGCGGAGGATCTCTTGCATTTTAAGTTCTTGTAAAGAAGTGGCTTACTTTCTAAAATGTTTATTTTTCTTTTCAGTAAAATTTCCAGACAAAGCTGACCACTCAATGCTGGCAATATTTAGGATTATTTTAGCAAGAAAAAATAAGATCACCGCACTCAGTGTTGCAGCTTTTGCCACCTCAAAAAAGCAGACCAGAATTTTTTAAAGAAGATTGGACCATCTACAGCCTCTAGATGTGTCTTTTTCACTAACTGGATTAAAGAAAACCCTGCTAATAAAATAATTCCTTCTATTCCTGTTTCCATTCTGAAATGATGGAATAAAAGATCCAGCGATGCTGTAATTTACATATAGGTTTCTTCCTGGGATACCGGGTAGGAGTGTGACATTCTGTGAAAAGTATCTTTGGTAGCATCCAAACACACCAGTCAGTGAACTCAAAAAGGTCTTCATGAGGAGTTTAGCAGGTTCCAGTTGACATGTGGTCGAAAAGGACATGGGGGAATCTGGATCCAATTGTTGGTAACAGAAAATATTATATTTTCAAGTTCCCGGTTTCAAGTTCCCTGTCTGAAAAAAATGAAAAAATAACTAATTAACTTAATGCTATCCTTTCAAGGGCTTAATTGCTTTAACTCAATAGGTCATGTCGAAAATTTTAGTTATTTATATTTGCTTTCCTGTAGCACAGCTAGCCCATTAATAGGAACCCCATACACAGTACATAGCAATACTAAAAGAATGGGCATTCCTGATGTTATCTTTGACTGGAGAAAGCTTAAGTGGGAAAATGATAAAACAATAGATGAGGCTGACATTAGTTTGTAACATTTTGGGACGTGACCTCTTATTGTTTGGGGCTGGCACAAACAGGGAATGAAATGCCCATTGTGACCTGCTGGGTATTTCTCTCAAGATACAGAGATTGGTCACTGTTGGAGACATGATGTTGGGCTTAATGGACCACTGATCCAGTACGACACTTCTTATTTCCTAAAAAGTAACTTTCCCTAATAATTATCGCTAAAATGAAAACTTCATCACAAATTTTTATTTTGACCAGTTTTGCATAGTTGCAAGTTTGAATAAAGATTTCTCTCCATTTCCATGAAGTTTGAAGGCAATGTTCACATTGGCAAATTTGATATTTTGGAATTTTCTATTTGCTATTTTATACTACTAATAATAATTTATCTAGCACTACTACACATTAGGGATGTGCGAACAGATCGCGGTTTGGGCTCGGTTGTTCGATTCGGTTCGGTCTTTAGGTTTGGTCGCCGAGTTCGGGTTCGGTGGTGTTCGGTTCCGCCGTTCAGAAATAGGTTTCGCGTGATCCCGTGATCGCATCAGAAACTGGAAACTGGAAATTCGAGTGCTTGCTGAGCTGTTGGCAAGAGAGTGTGTGTGTTGTGGCTGACTGGGTATTTGGTGTGTTTTGGCTGTGTTTGTGTTGGACTGTGTGTTGGTGTGGGTTTGACTGTTGGCTTGGCTGGTTGGTGAGTGTTGGTGGGTGACTGTTGGTGGGCGAGTGCTTTTTTTTTTTTTTTTTTAATTAAAAATGAAGAACGTGACCATTAAACGCCGGGCCTTGGGGAAGGTCAAGGTGGCAGAGCCGGTGGTGGAGGAAGAGGTTCCTGCTGCTGATGTTGGACCTTCAGTGGTGGAGGAGGAGCAAGAGCCAGCGGGCACAGGTGGTGCTGCCACTGTTGCGCCAGGTTTGTAAACTTTTTTTTTACTTTGAGGACAAGAAGAATACTATCCGTTAGAGCAAGTTCACTGGTGTGCAGGTGGGTGCATGGGTGGTGGGCATCAGTCAGGCTCAAACAGTGGGCATCAGTGGGTGGCAGCGGATGTCGGCCACAGAGAGAGAGAGTACTGTAGTGTGGGGGGCTCTACCAGCAGTCAGGCATGAGCATGAGCAGCACCCCCACCCAAACATGTGCCAGGCTAGCAAGGGTCTCCACTCTCCAGTTGCCATCCCTATGCATCCCCAAACAAGGGCAGGATTTCCACGTGCCAGCCAGGGTCTTTCCAGTTGTGATCTATAGCGCCCCAAGGAGGGCAGGATTTGCACATGCCAGCCAGGGTCTTTCCTTTTGCCATCCCTAGTTCCCCAAAGAGGGCAGGATTTGCTCATGCCAGCCAGGGTCTCATCTCCATTGCCATCCCTCCCTAGAACCCACCGAAAGAAGGCCAGGATTAATTGCAGGTGCCAGCCAGGGTCTCTCTATTTGCCATCCCTAGCACCCCAAGGAGGGAGGACTAGAGGCATCATCATAAATGCATGATATTACTTAGGTGTTGTTTATGTGTTCCTGTTTCAGAGAGGGTGATGATGCTGCCCCCAGTGCTGGTGCCATGCACAGGACATCATTGAGGCGGAGGTCACCAGTGTCACCCCCAGACAGTGGATGGACAAGGTCCAATGTCTGGAGGTGATATGATAAGGAGAATGGATTCACCGTCTGCAAGGTAAGGCACGGGGGCTGGAACAACAGTGTATGCATTGCCCTCTATGACCTGTTAGGAACAGTAGTCCCCTGCAGAGAGAGATTGTCGCCCACCCACTTGTGGAGACAGAATGCAGGCAGGACTTGACACAGACCATTGGTCTGACACAGTATGACACTTCTTATGTTCCTTCCTATCTTTTATGTTCTTTTGGAATGTTGCAAAAGATTCAAACAGGCCAGGGAGGGGACCACATTGGGCCTAATCACGCACGCCGAGAAAGCGCACAACCTGACGGTGATGCGAGGGACCTCTGGTGTGCAGCATCAGCTCCAGAAAAAGGGGGGAAAGGCAACCCAAAAGAGAAGACACCAAAGCCCTTCCCCCTCCTCTACCTTCGATGTGGAGTCCCCTGGGCCCTGGGAGTCTCCAGCCGCAAGGGGATTTCGGGCCGAGGTGAAGAGGCCCATCCGGGACTTTGTGGCCAGCCTGAAGCAGATAGCAGCCACCATGGACAACCGACTGGTGGCACGGTTCGAGGCAGTCGAGGTGTGGGAGCAGAAGGTGGAGGCATGCACACAGTACATCTCAAAGTACGTCTCCACTGAGATGGTCAACCTGGAACTCTTCTGCCAGTCGATCTCCAACTGGCAGGCAGACATGGCAGGGGCCATCGACTATGCCATCGAGCACGGCTATGAAATGCCAGCGGGTGTGATGCCCCCTGCCCCTACCTCCCATGCACCCCTTCTGCCTTTCTCCCAACTTCCGGGGGGCAGGACCAAAGACTGAATAAATAGATAGCTAAGTTTCCTTTCTTGTTTAAAATGTTTGGTTTTTGTTGTATAATGTTGTTGTTGTTCTTGTTGTTTTGTTAATAAAAGTTATATTTGTTGTTATTTTTATGAGCTTTCTTTGACCAGCCCAATCTTTTATCCCTCTGTGCTGAAGTTCTGGCTGGCAGGTGGCAGAATCTCATACAACCTGTCAATCCCTACCATAAGCACCTGGCACCACATGTAGCATAGTTAAGGTATTAACCCAAAGATATGCCAGGCAGCAACAGGGTCTCAACTTGCAAACAGCCCTCCAGGAGGGGCAGGGCTTGTGTCTGTGTGGTTGTGCTGGAGAGAAAGAGAGACAGGATCTTTTGGCAGCGGGCATCCATGGGTGGGTGCTGAGGAGTAGACTGTTGGACGGGCAGGCTTGCAGGTGGGTGCTGGTGGCCGGTGGCCAGTCAGGCACAAGTAGCAGCAGCACCCAGAATGGAATGACAGCCCCCCGTGACTGGAATGATGGTGGCAGAATATTGATGGTTCCTCGAGTGGGCGGGCATGACTGCTTCAGGTACAGTGGAATGACAGTTTACAGTCTATGGGAGTTTAATGATGTCCCTAGAATTAGTGCATGGTTGGGCACACTTCATTAAATTGTGCGATAGGTAGGTAGGTATAGGAATGCACACAGGCAGGCACATAATACGCTCCACATTTTGTTATATTACATTTCATTCTGGTAGGTTTGCTGCTACTGGATATGGGCATTGGGCACAGATGGAAGTTCTTCCTGGTTCTGGCAGGTGGAAGCTTGAGCTGGCCTCGCCTCCACCCCATCTCTCTCATTATAGCCGGGAACCTCTCTCTCTCTCTTTCTCTGGCCATATAGTTCAGGTGACAGCATGGGTAGGATCGTGTCTGTCTCTCCTTCTAGTAGTGGGGAGACTTTCTCTCTCTCTCTCTCTCTCTCTCGCTCTCTCTCTCCACAAGCAGCAGATTGCTACCTTGTAAATAAAGGTTCCTTGTGCTGGCTCTCATCATTCTCACCATGTCACCCTGGGGCTGGAGTGGCTGCTTCTTGATACGG
>QEPC01015351.1:3141944-3165540 GCA_003113815.1 Sphenodon punctatus | reverse complement strand
GCTGCTGCTGCTGCTGCTGCTGCTGCTGCTGCTGGAAACAGGGGTGCTGCTGGTGCTGCTGGTGCTGCTACCGCTAGGGTTGGGGGCAATAATAGACCCACCTGGCTGAGAGGGCTGCTCCCACACCCACCATCCCCAGGGGTGTCCTGCTGCATAGCTCGCTCTCCCTGCCGGACCCTCTCTACCAGCACATCCTTCCGGAGGGAATATAGCACTGTCTGGTTTGCTTTGCTGCCCTTGACCCTGGGGTCCAGCATTGTTGCCAGGACATATTGCTCCAGCTGCAGGAGCACATCAAAACACGCCTCCAGTCCTGACTTCAGCTTCTGCATCAGGTCAAGAGCCTCATTGGCAAGCTTCCTGCCTGTAGGGCCACAATACTGCCCCCCGAGGATCTCATTCAGCCTCCTCTGGACCTCTCACCCAGAGGGGTCACCTGGCTGAGGATGACAGTGGATCTGCTCATGGTCTCAGTCACAGCCCCCCCTCCCTGCTTGGGTGGGAGCAGGGGGTGAAGATATTGACTGCGGGGTGGGGTTTTATATGTACTATGTGGGGAACTGAATGTGGAGGGGTAAACTTTGGGTAGTAGGGTTTTAAAGGAGTTTTGGGGGGATGAGGCAGGGGTTTTATGAGGGTGGGGTACAAGGGGACTGGGTTAGGGAGGTAAGAGCTAACCATCAAAAAAGAGGTAGCGAGGCAAAGCCCCCACCCCAAGGGGCAACCCCTAATGAACAAACAGGGGGAAAGGGACAAGAGCTACTAATGATGGAGCAACCACCACAATTAATTCAAAAGAAAAGCCTTTATATATAAAAACATATGTGTATAAATCCGATTTGGGACAACCCCAAATATAAACTTGCACAGCTGCCCATCTGGGCAATGCAAGGAAACAAATACAAATATATCAACTGTGTTCATAATAATAAATGGAATACAATATAGCTGACCCAAAAAGGTCCATATGATATGAGATGTTATATCAATTGTCCTGCTTTTTCAAAGCATCCAAACTCCACCATGCTCACAATAATAAATAAAATACAATATTGCTGACCCCAAAAGGTCAATATAATGCAAAATGTTCTTTCAATTATTCTGCTTTCTCAAAGCATCCAAACTCCGCCAGATGCGTTTCGGGGGGAGAGGGGGGGGACAGCCTCCTTCTTCAGTGGCTTGTACTGTTGCTATTAAATGCTGGGGAGAAAAGAACCCCTCAATATATATCATGCTAAACGCCATAGCCAAAATGCTAATGCATTGAAAACAGTTAATTACAAGCCACTGAAGAAGGAGGGCTGCCCTCCCCGAAACGAGTCTGGCAGTGTTTGGATGCTTCGAGAAAGCAGAATTATTTATTTATTTATTAAATTTTTACCCCGCCCCTCCTGAACACAGCTTGGGGTGGCTTCCAACAATAAAATACAATTTAAAACAATCCAAACACTTAAAATACCATATAAACATTAAAATGACATATAAACAGGGCCTGGGATATAAATTGCTTGGGATAGGGAAATAAAACTCAACTACCCACCCCCCTCCCCAAAGGCCTGGGCGAACAACCAGATCTTGCATTTCCGCCAAAATACTAATAGGCTTGGGTCCAGGCGGGCCTCCTCCGGCAGGGAGTTCCAGAGACGCGGCCCGGCCACCGAGAATGCCGTCTCCATTGTGGCCCCCCGCTTAATGTGGGGGACCTCCAAGAAGGCACCCCCGGCAGACCGAAGGAGCCGCTCTGGGGTGCGGAGGGCAAGGCGGTCCCTGAGGTATGAGGGGCCCAGACCGTGAAGGGCTTTGTAAATCAATACCAACACCTTGAATCTGGCTCAGTACGCTATCAGCAACCAGTGCAGAGCCCAGAGCACTGGTGTTATGTGCTCCCGGCGACCTGTCCCCAAAAGGAGATGGGTCGCTGCATTCTGCACTAGCTGCAGCCTCCGAACCAAACACAAGGGAAGCCCCACGTAGAGCGCGTTGCAATAGTCCCACGTAGAGCGCGTTGCAATAGTCACCTCCTTCGCTCTCACCACCACCATCACCTCCGTCTTATCGGGGTTGAGCTTCAGTCTGCTCTGCCACATCCATTCCACCACGGCCTCCAAACACTGGGATAGCACCGAGATAGCAGGGTCTGGGTCTGCTGAAAAAGAACATTTGGCATTATATTGACCTTTTGGGGTCAGCAACATTGTGGACTGGGTTAGGGAGGTAAGAGTTAACCCCCTTGGTGAGAGGAAAGGGGATGGCCCTTGGGGAAGGTGGGGAAGGCCTCCCCGTGAGAGGGGGGGCATTGCCCGAATGATAGGGAGGGGGGACTCCCTGTGAGAGAGGGAGTCCCAGGAAGAGGGGGGATGGGGTAGGGGTATGAGGGAGTGGGCTTTGCCTCCCGATGAGATGGGGGAGCACTGCCCAAATGATAGGGAGGGGGGACTCCCTGTGAGAGAGGGAGCCCTAGGGAGTGGGATGGGGTGGGGGTGGGGAGCGATACTTTGGGAGAAGGGATGGGGGATGAGGGGAAGGGGTCTCCCTCACTGCCTGTGTGGGACAGCCAGGGGAAGGAGCTGGGGGGCAGCCGGGGGTGGGCGTGGCTATTGGGGTCATGACAGGCCAGGGGAGGTATGGTCTCAGGGGGAGGGGAGTAGGAGTGGTGAGGCGGGAAAGGTGCCTAGTGCACAACTCACCTACCCCTCCACCATCAGGTGGAGGTGGTACCTAGTCAGGGGGCCCCGGCCCATTTTTTTGGTGGTGTTAAACGTGAGGTCGGTGGCAAATAAGGCAACAACCGTCCAGGAGGTAATCCTGGACTATGCCACCAATCTCGTGTGCATTAAGGAAACCTGGCTGGACAATGAATTGGGGCCTATTCTGGCTGATCTTGTTCTGGACGGGTATTCTGTGCAACGCTAGCAGTGGTTGGAGGGATGGGGGGGCAGTGTAGCTGTGATTTTTAAAGAGGGGTGGTCTGTGAGGAGATATCCAGTGTGATCCATGGTAGGCATTGAAGGTCTCCATCTTGTGTTTGATTTGGCGGGGGACAGTTTGGGAATGTTGCTGGTATACCATGCACCTACCCGTACGGCAACCTCCCTGCATGCTCTGGCGGAGGCTGTGTCAGAGGTGGTGTTGCAGTTCCCAAAGACGATAGTCTTGTGGGACCTCAACATTCATGCTGACATAGTTCTCGGGAGACCCGAGCATGAGTTCATGGCCGCCATGGCAACCATGGGCGTGTCCCAGAGTGTCATCAGCCCTACAGATCTTGGAGGACATACCTTGGATCTCATGTTTTGCACTGGCGTTGAGGCGGGTGCTCCTTTACTGGGGGAGATATCAACTATGCTCTTGTGATGGACGGATCATTACCTCCTGCAGACCTCCCTTCTAGCACGTGTCTGCCCCCAGAAGGGTGTAGAACCTATTAGGATGATCCGCCCCCTGAGGCTGTTGGACCCAGTGCGGTTTCTAGGCGCTCTGGGGGACTTACCCTCTGACCTCGATGACTGTTTCATTGATGACCTCATCAAGCTATGGAACACCTTGCTGACGGAGGCCATTGATCAAATGGCTCCCAGGCATCTGTTGCCCAGGCAGAGGTTTCACAGACCTCCTTGGTTCTCCAAGGAGCTGTGGATGCTGAAGCAAGAGGGGTGACGATTGGAGCTACGGTGGCATCGTTCTCATGCTGAAGCCGACAGATTGCGACATAGAGCTAATTTATGAGCCTATGCCATGGCTATGCGGGCAGCAAAGAGGGAGTTCTTTGCTGCCCTCATAGCATCCACAAAATCCTGTCTGGCGGAGTTGTTCCAGGTTGTGCGGGGGCTGGTCAGTCCGGCCTCCCTCAACCCTGGGGTTGAGTCATCATCTGCCCACTGTGACCTTTTTGCAGATTACTTTGTGGAAAAAATTGCTCGTATTCACCAAGACCTCAATGCTGCACTTAATACAGTGGAGGAGGTAGAGGTTGTAGAAGCCCCAACTTGTCAGATTTTGTGGGATCACTTTCAGTCAGTGACACCCGTTGATGTAGTGGGTGTGCTTGGGGCAGTTCGAGTCACCTCTTGTGAACTAGATCTGTGCCCGTCCTGGCTGGTTAAAAGCTTCCGGGAGACAATGGGGCTGGGCCGTTGCTGACCAGAGTGGTCAACGCCTCCCTGCGGGAGGGTAGAGTGCCGAGCTGCCTCAAGGAGGCGGTGGTGCGGCCTTTGCTCAAGAAACCATCGCTTGACGCTGACTCCCCTGCCAGCTATCGGCCTGTCTCTAACCTTCCCTTTTAAGGGAAGATTACTGAATGGGTAGTGGTTCAGCAGCTCTGGGGGCATCTTGACCGCATCTGTTATCTTAATCCTTCTCAGTCTGGCTTTCATCCGGATCATGGCACTGAGATAGTACTTGTGGCTTTGGTAGATGATCTCCACTGTGAAAAGAACTGGGGTTGTGTGACCCTATTGGTCCTATTAGATCTCTCAGCTACATTTGATACCATTGACCATGAGATGTTGGTGATGCACCTGTGCGGGGATGTGGGGGACAGTGCAGGGGTGGGTGGGATCGTTCTTGAATGGTTCCGTTCATTCCTGACTGGGAGAACTCAGCGGGTGGTACTCGGTGACTGTTTTTCTTCATACTGAAACCTCTCGTGTGGGGTCCTGCAGGGTTCTGTCTTGTCCCCTCTCCTGTTCAACGTGTATATGCAGCCGCTCGGTGAGGTGATCAGGGAGTTCGGGGTTTGGTGTCATCAGTATGCGGATGACACCCAACTGTACCTCTCATTTTCAACCAACCCAGGCCCAGCTGTCTTGGTGCTTACCCGGTGTTTGGCAGCTGTGAGGGACCAGATGAGGGCTAATCGACTGTGACTGAATCCTGACAAGACGGAGGTGATGTTAGTGGGTAAGTTGATGGATGTGATGGCTCCCTTGATTGATGGGATCTGTCACACTGACTTCCCAGGTGTGGAACCTGGGGGTGCTCCTGAATGCGCAGCTCTGCCTGAATTTCCAGGTGGAGGCTGTGGCAAGGAGTACCTTCCGCCAGTTACATCTGGTGCAGTGGCTTTGGCCGCTGATTTCGGTTCCGTACCTAGCCATGATCATCCATGCTTTTAATGCCTCTCAGTTAGACTACTATAATGCACTCTACGTGGGGCTACCTATGGTGATAGTTCAGAAGCTGCAGCTGGTGCAGAATGCAGAAGTCCAGCTCTTGGTGGGGCTGGGTCTCCGGGAGCACTTTACACCAGTTCTCCAATCTCTGAACTGGCTGCCTATAGTCTTCCAGGCTCAATTTAAAGTGTTGGTCTTGACCTATAAAGCCCTACATGGTTTGGGACCTGCCTAGTTGCGAGATCGCCTCGCTCCCTGGGTTCTAGATCAGCCCCTGCACTTGTCGGAGGTCCCTTGGGTTTCCTGGGGGGCCATATAGGATAGGGCGTTCTGAGTGGTCGCGCCATGCCTCTGGAATTCCATCCCGGTGGGGGCCCATTTGGCCCCAGATCTCCCAACTTTTTGTAGGAATTGTAAGATCTGGCTGTTCCGTCAGGCATTTGGTGAGGGAGAGGGGTGATGGGGTGGATGGGGGTGGGGGATTGGGGAGGGTGGAGTGGGGTTGTTGTGTTTTTTATTATTGTTACTTAGTGAAAATATTTTAATTATATTATTGTATTTTTATGTATTTATTGTTGTTAGCCACCCCGGGCTGCCTATGGCAGGAGGGGCGGGATACAAATTTTCTGAATAAATAAAATAATAAATAAATATATAAAATAAAACCAAAAAATGAACTTGAACTTGGTCAAGGTGAGTAAGCAGTCACACTTGGTAAAGCTGAGTACTCACTAAGAGAAACGAACACTCAGATTGGATTTATGAATACAGAAAGCCCTGTTCATTTTGGTTCTACTAATAATGAGATTTTACAGCACTTGTTCATTAAACATGTTCATGGCCTAAGGCCTTTCTCATTTTAAGGACACATAGATGAGGTACAAAGCGATTGACAAAATGAGGAAATACTCAAGCATTAGAAAGGGAACGAGAGCCATACCTAAAAAGAGTCCTAAACTCCACTTACCCCATAATCTCTAGGTCAACCATTTCCAATTTCTTGCCTGATTGACCTAGTTTTGAGACTTAAATATAATCCTGTGACCCAAGCCAGCAACAAGACATGCAAGCTATATTACTTGTCAATCCATGATAGCATTCTTTACTGGCATGACACTACTTGAGTTTAGAATCCTGAATTCTGGAGCTTCTGAATAACTGAGTTCTAAGTATTGCAAGTTTCATCTTAAATAATTATGCACTTCTGAATATACTGGGTATTTGTATTAACTAAGGTACTAGATATAATCGAGTAACCTAAACTTAAGCCTTTATTTATTATCTCAGTCTTGGTAGATTTTTGCTTCATTATAATATTCCCATATGTAAATTAGGTATTATGTAGTGGCTTTCTGAAAAAATGAGCATTGTCTCAATGAAATAAGGTGCAGACAACAATTAGAAGGTTTCTGGATAGCTTCTGAGCTGGTTATCTTTCCATATAAAAATCTAAATGAAAACTTTATCCTTAACATTTTAATGAATTTTATTATATGTTTTAAAATGTTAGCTGCCCTGAGATGTTTGTAGCAGGAGGGGATGGCATGCAAATGGAACTATAAATAAATAAATAAAATAAATAAAACATGGTAATTTTATCATTTTATAATGCCTAGTTCTCATCTGGCCGATTGCTCCATGCAGTGGAGATGGGTGGGTCACGGGAGGATGCATGCCCACCCACCCACTGTGACATTCACGCGGGAGGCACCCACACAGGCAGCCAACCCACGTGGGCATGCACGGGTGCTTCTTGTGTAAAAACGGCCTATGACATTTGTTGATAGACCGCTGTTGCCTGGTGCGGATCAGGGCCTCTATGCCTGTCATGATGGGGTGGGGGTGCTGGGTAGATCATGGGTATGTGACTCCCCACCACCACGCCATGCCACATCACATGAATGTTTGTTCCGCAGTCAGATCAGATTCTGACCAAGTTGCAACCAGCTTCCTGGTCCGGATTGAGTTTTGATGGCGGGAGTCCACCGTCACTTGTAGTAACACCCATCATAAAATGAGAGGCTTTGCAAGCATATCGGGGGGAGGGGGGGAGTAGTATTCTTCAGAAATGAAACTTTGAGTAAATGGACTATGCAAAATAAAACTATAGGAAAAAATATGTAACTTCTCACCACAAAACAAAAACAACACTCCTTGTCACGTATAGAAAGTTCTGTATATAAACAAAATATTGAATTCATTTATATTTGACCATGTTGATTGAACTCATTTATAGCTGATAATGTTGATGCAACATGTGTGTAAAATTTATACATAGAATGCATGTACAAATTATACAATTGTTAATATTTTATTATCTTTGAATAATAATGGAGAATAAATTTAGCAGATGAGAGAATAGTCAAGATAGGTAAATTTTATTGCTCTTTTTCCTCGCAGTCCTGCAATACCAGTTTCTCATAGAAGTAAGTACATTTTCTGCAAAAGGGAATAATTTGAACAAATAATGTATGGAATTGCATTTTATGAGCTTTTAAAATATTTTATTATTTTAAAATGGTTCTTGAATGTTTAAACACCATTTTAGAGATTAAAAATTGAACAGAAATATTCAATTAAACAATTCACTGCAAAAGAGTTGGCATTTATTTCATCAGATTTGCAAAACAATGTTCACTGAAGAGATGCCTTTGTTTTAGACTGGCATTTAAATTCTAGCTATCAGGCAAACAGTAGAAAATGTGAAAACATTATTTCTAGACTGTTAACTCGGTATCATTAGAGTTTTGTTCTGAGATGATCAGTTCTTGCACTTTCCCGATGAGGAAGTGGAACCATTTTGTATATTCTCATTTATACCATGAACCCATTACAGATACAAGAGATAATCATTGCAGAAGACAAATCAAAATAATCTCTGAAAAGTTTAAAACACTTTTTAAAACTGAGCTGGACTTTAGCAGGAGTTATATGAGGAAGTCTACATGGTATTTGAAATTTGGAAGCCCCAGTACCTAAAGAGGTAGAGAAAACTCAGAAAGAACTTGAAAAAAATGGTCCTGATTGGGAATAGTTCCTTCAATGTTTGATCTTTCCTCACTTAAAATTCAGTCTCAAGATGTTGAAGCTCCTCAAAAAACACCATTTCTGTTAGCTATTGTAGTATTTTCCAATTTCACCCTTAAGCAGGGCCAGGTTAAAATGTGTCGGGGCCCCACTCTAGATGAGTCATTCAGGAGTCCACCCAGCCCTGCTCAACTACTGCACTGGTACTCAACAGTCCTCTTTCTGGCCTAGCCCAAACCAGTCACCTGATGCTGGTGGACAGCCCCTACTCTTTGCCCCCTTCAATCTAAAGCTCCATGTGGAGAGATTCTCCTTTGCCCTCTGCCCAACTCTGACACAGAGTATGTTTTTGGAGGAGCCACATTAGGAAAGGGGCAAGAGAGAGAGAGAAGTAGGGCTGTGTAATACCACCCAACCTCACCAATTCTGCCTGTGTGGGAGCTGCAACTTGCCTTAGGTTGAGGCTTGCAGCAGAGTCAGCGGGATGATTAATCTGGCACTTTCAGATTAAGGGACAAAACAAGCAATTGCTTATGAAAATGAAGTTGTCACTCAGAACACTGCACTTAATGTAAGCAGGAAGAACTAAGTGGACAGGCACCCATGCATGTATTTGTTTAAATGGATTTTCTCTGCACTTTGTGCCTATAAACTTTAGTTCATTTACATATCCAGAATCTAATCACCTTCTATACACAGGCAGCCAGTCCTAAACCCTGCACACTGAGCACAAGGGTCTGCATGCAATCTGCGCACAACCCATGCAGAATCTACACGCAAACCCTGTGCAGGGAATACAGTGTATGCACAACCTGCACACATGAGTTTAGGATCAGGCCCTAAGAAAGAGACTTTTATTTCATTTGGAACTACCCAAAAACCAAGGCATTATTTTGTTTGAGTTAAACCATCAATATCTTCTCCTTAAGGAACTGTGAATTGTGAAAAGGGCCACGTTAAACACAGTAGGATGAAAGAGCAGAAAAGTGAACATGCAAATCCTGGTTTTCCAAATGGCAGTATGAACTCATGTCTTTACCTGAAAATAACACTAAAATATTGCAGGTGCAACCTTTGTGCAAATAATCCCCTGATTATGCATTTACTTTTTGATTCTACTGCAACATAAAAGCAAAATGAGCCTCTGGGGGGTGGGGGGATGACATTTTACATTTCCAAATGGGCAGCTTCATTTACTGGGTCTGCTGCTGGAGGCATAGAGTGGGAACAGGTGAAACAAAATGATTGCTGATGAACATGCGATAGTGCCAAACCCGAAGTTTCTGAGTAGATGTGATATGGTGTTAAGAGGACTGGAGGAAGATTCATAGAACTCAGTCTCAACACTTCTTTATTAAGTAGAAAAATCTTCCAGTGTTTTCATGAGAAGTGCTTACACAACATGTATTTATGCCCTGTGATTATGTGCAAGGAAGAAACCCCCTACATTTATTCTTCCTGACTGCTCCAACAATCAAGTATCTCTGCTGTCTGTAGATGATATTGAAAATCAGTTGCAGCCCACATTATGGTGACATAGGGTAAAAACAGACATGAACATAACTTCTCTTTAACACTTCTTTAACATTTCTTATGCATGTTGCAGGGCTGTATTAGTGTCCTATAAAGTCAGACAACATGCACAAGAAATGTTAACATGTTGTTAAAGCAGAGTTTTAAGATGCATGTCTGTTTTCAGCCAAAGGTGGTCTTTAAACATAGCGGAGATAGGTGTCTCGAACCATGTTGTGACACCTACATGACGCTGGTTGGGTGTTCTCTGTGTTACCTTACTTAGACATACATGGGACCCTGGCATCATCGGAGTTCCCCTTCCCCACCTGAAGTCAGCATGCAGGTGCAGCCTCCCAGGACTACCCAGATGGGATTCTGTCATCTCTACGTCATAAGGGGAAATGGCTGTGCAGGGAGCATTGGTGAAGTTGATTGACGGGAATTCTGGGTCATAGTTATATATTTATTTATTTATTTAAATATCTTTATTTAAATTTCTTACCCTCCCCTTCCTGCCAAAGACAGCTCTAGGCGACTTACAATGGTAAAATATAAAAAATACACATGAAACACCCATAAACCCCAATCCATCCCCCCAACCCTTTCCCACCCCAACCCTCCATACCCCCTGACTCACCCTTTACCACCACAAGTCCCCCCCCTACCCTAGCCCCCACTGTCTCCTAAAGGTACCCAAGCCCGAGGTGCTCTGTAGCTGTCAGAGCTGTCAAAGCTGGTGGGCTTTTCACAGGGCATTGTCTACTCACTTTCATAGCCAGTCTCCATCGCTGTAGTGGTTTGTGTTTGTGACTCTGTGATTGTGTTTGTTTGACTTTGTGGGTCTGAATCAGAAACATGCATCTTATGGCTATGCATGCTGGTTTTGCAGCGATGGAAGACACTGAAACTCAAGAGAAGCTGCTGAAAACTGTCCAGCAAATGGGTTTTACCTTCTTGCTGGAGTACCAGCACTGGTGGTTAGAGGTTGCAAATTTGGTAGCCTGCCTTATGGAAAGTGAGTGGTCTTTCTGAAGGTTCAAAAAATACAGCTGGCAGTATGAACAGAGAATGGCACGCTACATGCCTTATGGACCTGTGGCATTCAGAAACATCCAGATGCAGGAGGTAGGGTTCATGCTACTGGAAGGCTATGAGGCATGGGTTGAAGCTACTGACATTGTGAAACCTACTCTCTGTACTCTGTGGGTCAAGTATAAGTTCCAAGTCTGGTGGGACAACGTTGGGTGTTTTCAGACGTGACGGGGCGGCTTCGCCCCGTCCCAAAAACAACCCAGAGATTCCCCACCGGGATCACCTAGGCACGGCAAACAGACATGCCGGGGATCCCGGAGGGGAATCAGGGAGGGGGCGGGGCCGTGCGATGCAACGTGCGGCCGCATGGCCCCGCCCCCTCCACGCTCCCTCGCCGCCTGCCCTCTGGGGAGATGGGCGGGCGGCGAGGCCAATGCCGCCGCAGCGTCTGGCCGAGTTCACCACGTCCCGGAATTCCACCAGGGATTCCGGGCCGTGATAGCCGACCAGACGTTACTTTTTTTTGATGCCCACCTGGAATCACTTTCCCCACGCTTCAGCCGATTTTCACGCCGGTAGCCCGGGAAGTGTGGTTGAAATTGACCCCATGTGGGTATTCAGTGTGACGAACATCTGGCGGCCGCCGAACAGACGTGCAGGGCACAGTGACCAAATGTAGGTATTCAGCGGGGTTCACTGTGATCTCGTCATGTCTGAAAACACCCGTTGTTATGGCATGGAATTATGAGGAGTGGAGAGCTAACTTCAGGATCTTCAAGTGTGTGTTTTATGAGGTGCCTGAAATTGTAGGCTCCAGGCTACAAAAAAGCAGAAAAATCATGAGAATCAGCATTTCTGAGGAAAGACGCCTTACAGTAGGTCTTACAAAGCTTGTTGTTCCAGATACCTTTCGTTTAATCACACATTCTTTTGGTATTGCTGATCCTTTTGGCACCCTCCCTTATTTTGACGAAGGTCTGCACAGTATTGAAGGAGGAACTTCCTGAAAGAGTAATTCAGCTAGTTAACCTTGAGCAAGTCATAGCTGCTTTTGTGCAGGATGGCTTCCCTAACTTTATGGGGGTGATAGATGGGTCTCAGATTCAGATCCTCTGCTCCCTGTCTCTGGTAAGGAATTTGTCAACTGAAAGGGTTATAACAGCATTGTAATAAAGACAGTGGTGGATCATAGAGCTTATTTCACTGACATTGTGGCTGGTTGGGCAGGAGTAAAGTAAGTAAAGTTTATTATTAATGGCACTGGTTTTTGCCATGGCCCAAACAACAACAATAACAAACATGCAAACAAAACAAGATTAATAGAATCTATAAAATATACAAATAAAGTAACAGTGAAATATACAATTGTATAGATTCAAGGATCAGTCGTTGTTGCGTCCCCACCGTAGAGGAGAATGAAGTAAGGGAAAGGATCTAAGGGCAGAGGAAAAACAATATCCTCACCATTTAACAACCGAACCAACAAAATCCGTACAGCTCTCAGAACCATGTTGAAAAATGTCTACATTTTAACCTCCGATGTTACTACACCAACCAATACATACACCCATAGAAGCAGTATTCCACTATTAGGTGAAAGTCAGCATACATTACCAAAATAGAGAACAAGGTAATAGTCCAGTAGAGGTCAGCAGATTTTAATATCCCATCCCCAACCAGTCTAATCTAGATGGGAGTTGGCAAAAAGTTACAAGACCTTCCTCTCCTTACACCCGACTGGTCTTTAATATATACTCTCATTTTGGCTTTCAAGAGAGTAAAAGTCCCCAAGGCAACAATTTCCTCTTCCTGGGTCATCGAGAGAAGGGCCATGAAACAACCCCGAGAGACAAAGTTCATCCCCTGGGGTAAAAGTGGCAATAGCCATACTACCCGCAAGTTGTCATAATAGGGACATTTTAAGAAAAGATGTTCCACAGATTCCAAAGAACATAGCCTTTGCCCAGGAGGGATGCATTTATACCAGCCCTCGGTCACAGCCATCTCCATAAGCTGTAAGCGGAATGATATATATGCCCTACGAAGTTTGGAGTTGGATAACACATCCAAATATTGTTCTAGGTTATGGGAAGTCTTAATCTCCCCTAACTGTGGTGCCACCTTCCATGAGTTAACTGTAGCCAAATCTTCCTGGCTTGCTATGTCTTGTATCCTAAGAGACATCTCAGCTCTAATCGCTGAAAATGTTTTACCATAGTAATACTCAAAAGAGTGTCCCATTTCCCCAACCAGACAAGTCAAATAAAGAAGCCAGGGATAATTCCGCAGCCCTGAGTATAGTAGTTTTTCCTTTAGACATGCTGTTATAAACGCTGTCTCCGAATGGCTAAGCAGCTGCAGCCAGTATCTTAAATAGGCCTTCTTTGCAAGGGTTAGAATTGATGGGACTCCAGTCTTAGCCCTAAGGACTGCCCCCGGAACACTGGAGCCCACCTTAAACAGCCATCTAAGGAACAGGTTCTGGACTCTTTCTAAGGTTATAATGTCTGGGAAAGGGACAAGCACCATCCCCAATAAAAGAATTGATGGAACTTTAGCTTTAAAAACTCCAATAAAAGTTGAGATAGATATCCCTTTAGAGATGTTAAAGGCCTTCACCAATGACCATATAGCCTGCACGGCTTTATTAGCCCTAGCTTTCAAATGAAGGTTCCAAGTGCCCCTAGAGCTAAAGGACACTCCAAGATAGCTGTAAGAGGTAATGAGGGCCATGTTCCCAATTTTCAACTTCCAATTTGGAGGCAGCTTCCTTCTACCAAAAACCATTATCTTGGTCTTGGAAGGATTTAAGTCCAAACCATTTGCCATACTGTAACCATGCAATTTCTCCAGCGCTCTCTTTATCCCTACCTCTGTTTGTGACAACAGTACAATATCATCGATGAACTGGAGAAGGCCCACAGAAAGATCTCCAACTCTAGGGGCCTCCAACTCTAGGGGCCTCAAACTCTGATTTAACACTGCTTGGTAGGTCAGAGAGGAAAAGGTTAAATAGCAGGGGTGCAAAAACGCATCCCTGTTGTACTCCTCTCCTAATCGGAATAGGGTGCTCAGATTATTCCCCAGTTTACCCCTAATCTGGGCCACGTTGCTGGCATGCAGCTGCACCAAAGGCGATAGCAGCATATCGTCCAATCCAAGGGCTCTTAATTTTGCCCAAAGTCTACTTTTAGGCACTGAGTCAAAGGCTTTAGACATATCAGCAAAGACCAGATATAGCTTGCCTTTCTTGATTTTAGTATATTTATGAACAATATGGGAAAGAATATAACAACAGTCCAAGGTAGACGGGCCTTCCCGAAAGCCAAACTGCTCATCAGGAATAGCAGCTGTTTCCTCTGCCCATCTCTGGAGATGGCTGAGCAGGAAGCACACATGATGCTCGCATTTACAGGAGTTCCACATTTGTTGCACGACTATGCATGGGTGAATTTGGGTCCCAGGAGCTGCGAGTGATATGGAGTGTGCCGATGAGACCTGTCTTATTGGGTGCTCACACCTGATTGGGTGCTCCCACCTGAGACTCTACTTGACTAGTTGCTACAAAAAACAGCATACTCTGGCTAGGGAGTTCTTCAACTACAAGTTAAGAAGTGCAAGAATGGTCATGGAGAGAGCATTCAGTCAATTAAAAAATTCATGGTGCTGTCTGTTGACAAGACTAGAGTTATGAACAGAGAGTGCACCTTTGCTGATGGCAACAGCATGTATCATGTATAACATTCAGAAAAATGAAGGGGCCTGTCTTCAGAACTCACCTCCACCTGTCCAATCTGACTATTTCCTGATGACGATGAAGTGGCAGAGCAAAGAGAGGGTTGCAGAGTCCATGAAGCTCCAAACAGGGAGGTCCATGTCATACACAATACTCTCTATGTGGATGGTGGAAGGGCATAAGCATCATTAGTGTCCTACCATTGTTCATGGCATGAGGTGCCATTATGGCATGAGGTGTGCCATAATGACCCCCACTACTTAAGGATGGGGAAACACATGTGGGGTGGTTAAAGGGCCATTATATAATGGGCATACTGCACAAAGGTGAGAAAACCTACATAGTCAGTACTGCAACATCCCCCACCCCCCTATAGAACCCACCAATGACCAGTGCCATGGCAACATTAGATTTAAAAAAGTATTTTGTGAAAGTCAAATGTTGTATTATTAAAAATGGAACAAGCGATAAAAGTACAGACAAATATTTAAGGTAAAAAAATTCAAACCACCTTACAGGTAAACTATATAAAAAGTGCTTAAAATTAGTGAAAACTCCACACAGATACTCTTATGGTTGCCCCCGCCCCTTTGAGCGCTCTGGGCTCATGGGAGGAGGTTGAACTGGTGCTGTGTTTTTTGTATTTTGGTGTGCAGGTCAACAAGCACATTTAGAATGGTTGCAGTGCCCCTTGCCTGGGTCTCATGCACCTCCCGAGCTGCAAAAGTACAAAACAGAGTAATTGATTAGGCACTGTTCCCATGGAACAGTCAGGCACAAACAGTGGGCATGAGTGGGTGGCAGCTAGGAATGGGCGAACAGAATGGAGTTTGGAAATTCGGTTCAGTTCGGTTCGGTTTGAAATTCGAGTTTGGAAATTCAGTTCAGTTCAGTTCAGTTTGAAATTCGAGTTTGGTTCGGAAGTTCGGTTCAGTCGACCGAACAGACCACGTTCGGTCGAAATCCAAACTTCCGAACCAAGTTCTGCCATTCAAAACCAGTTTTTTTGGTGTGTGTTGCCACTAGGGATGGGTGAACAGAACGGAGTTCAGAAATTCAGTTCGGTTCAGTTCGGTTTAAAATTCGAGTTCGGTTTGGAAATTCGGTTCAGTCAACCGAACAGACTGAGTTCGGTCCAAACTCCGAACTTCCAAACCGTGTTCGCCCATCCCTAATGGCAGCAGATGTCTGCCACAGAGAGAGAGGGTTCTGTGGGGGGCTCTTCCAGCAGTCAGGCATGAGCCAAAGGAAGCACCCACCCAAACACGTGACAGCCATCTAGCAAGCGTCTCCCATTGCCATCCCTAGCACCCCAAGAAGGGAAGGATTTGCACATGCCAGTCTGGGTCTTTCCAGTTGCCATCCCTAGCACCCAAAGAAGGGCAGGATTTCCACGTGCCAGCCGGGGTCTCTCCATTGCCATCCCTCCCTAGCACCCAAAGTGCAGGATTTGCACGTGCCAGCCAGGGTCTTTCTAGTTGCAATCCCTAGTGCCCCAAGGAGAGCAGGATTTGCACGTGCCAGCCAGGGTCTTTCTAGTTGCCATCCCTATCGCTCCAAAGAGGACAGGATTTGCATGTGCCAGCCAGGGTCTTTTGGATTTGTGTGTTCCAGCCAGGGTCACCATCTCCCGTTGCCATCCCTAGCACCCCAAGGAGGGAGGACTAGAGGCATCATAAATGCATGATATTACTTAGGTGTTGTTTATGTGTCCCTGTTTCAGAGAGGGTGAGGAATTGGATGCCAGTGCTGGTGCCACACGCAGAACACCGAGAAGGAGGTCGCCAGTGCCACTGCCAGACAGCGGGCGCACAAGATTCAATGTCTGGCAGTGGTATAAGAAGAATACCGGATTCTCTGTATGCAAGGTAAGGCACGGGGGATGGAACAACAGGGAATGGATTGCCCTATGACCTGTTAGGAATGGAAGTCCCCTGCAGAGAGAGATTGACCACCCACCTACTTGTGGAGACAGAATGCAGGCAGGGCTTGACAGACCATTGGTCTGACACAGTATGGCTTTTCTTATCTTCCTATCTTTTTATGTTCTTTAGGTATGCAGCAAAAGATTTAAAAGGGCCAGCCAAGGGACAACATCAGGGCTCATCGCCCATGTTGAGCAAGTCCACAAGATGGTGAGGCAGCAGGACTGTGGCGTGGCCGTGGAGTGTCATCACCAGAAGGAGGGGAGGAAGGCATGCCAGAACCAATGCCATCAAAGCCCTTCCCCCTCCTCCAGCTCCACCGAGGACTCTCCAGCCCCCCTGGAGGAGTCTGAAGCAGAAGGGCTTTTGGGGCTGAACTAGAAAGGCCCACCCAGAACTTTCTGGACCAGCAAAAAAAATTATGGATGGGCTACGGATGCAAGCCCTGACTATGGAGGACCGGTTTGAGGTGCTGAAGGTATGGGAACACAGGGTGGAGGCCTATTCCTAGTACCTCCAGACTGAGATCGACAACGTGGAGCATCACCACTAGTCGGTCTGCAAGTGGCAGGCATCTGTGGCAGGGGCCGTGAAATTTGCCCTTGAGCACAGATACCAAATGGAGGAGGGAAGGATGCCCGCCCCTAGGACCTGTCTGCCCCTTTCACCATGTTCTGGGGGACAGGCCCACAGACCAATAAGTTAAGTTTCCTTTCTTTTCATATATATAAACATTTGGGGTTTTTTTGTTTTATAAATGTGTTGTTGTCGTTGTTTGAAAAGTTTTTGTAAAAGTTCTATTTGTTGTTGTTACCTGATTTGTTTGACCTGCCAATCTTTTATCCCTCGGTGCTGCTTCTGGCAGGTGGCAGAATCTCATTCTATATACAGCTTATCCGATCCCTACCTGACAGCAGCAGCAGATGGAGCATTAATGTATTAGCCCCAAGATGTGCCAACAGCAGGGTCTCAACTTGCAGACAGCCCCCAGGAGGGTCAGGGCTTGTGTATGTGTGGGAGTGCCAGAAAGAAAGAGAGACAGGCTCCTTGGCAGCGGGCAGCAGGTGGCGGGTGCTGGTGGTCAGAGGGGCTTTTTTTCAGCAGCTTCAGCGGGCATCCGTGGGTTGGTGTGGAGGAGTAGGCTGGGGGTGGCCAGGCTGGCATGTCGGCACCAGGCTTCTGGATGCAGTGGAATGGAATGACAGCCCCCAGTGACTAGAATGATGGTCCCAGAATCTCATTGATGGTTCCTAGGACGCACGGGAATGACTGATTCAGGTACAGTGGAATGCCAGCTTATGGGAGTTGAATTATGTCCCTAGAATTAGTGCTCTGGGTGCAGCATTGGCTGCCTATTGTCTTCCGGGCTTGATTCAAGGTGCTAGTTTTGACCCATAAGCAGCCTGGGCCTGAGCTATCTGAAGGATCACCTTGTTCCCTGGGCCCCTGGGACTGCAGATTTTGCAGTCATCAGGTGGGGCCCTCCTGGATGTCCCTTGCTATAAGTGGGTGGTGGCCAACAGGTGGGTGTTCTCAGCATTGGCACTGTGGAACTCACTCCCAATGGATTTCCAGCTCAGCCCCAATCTTCTCGCTTTTCAGCATCAGTGTAAGACCTGGCTCTTCCGGCAGGCATTTGGTGAGGGGGTGGATGAAGGAGGTTGTGGGTATGTGTGTCTTTCTTTGCACACTTGTAATGATGATTTTTATTATTTTTTACTATTTTATTTATTGTGTTTTTATGTGATGTTATGGACATTGTAAGCTCTCAGGCAGGGACCGTGTCTATCTTATCTCTGTAAAGTGTCTGGTACATCACTGGTACTATGTAAATGCTAATAAATAATAATAATAATATAATTAATAATGTTAGCCACCCAATAACCTGATGCATGATTTTTGCAAGGGCCACCATGTCCCTGACCATGTCTTGGAGAGTCTGGAGTCCTTCTCCTGCTGCTGGGAATATCAATGGGAGAAGGCTGTAAGTTAGACCGGGGATGGGAGTGAGGTTGATTCCTATAAAAGACACAGACTGATGTTGCCTACTGCCTTCCCCCACCCCTCAACTTACAATCCCCAAACCAGTCACACCCACAGCAGTCTGACACATACATTCGCTCTCCACAACATTGCCCGCATTCGCCCCTTTCTCTCTATCTCCTCGGCTAAAATCCTTGTTCATGCCATGGTTATCTCTCGCCTTGACTACTGCAACCTCCTTCTTGCTGGCCTCCCTCTCTCTCACCTGTCCCCCCTTATCGCAATCCAAAACTCCGCTGCCAAGGTCATTCATTCTGCCCGTCGCTTCGACCATGTACAGCCTCTCCTCCTCTCCCTTCACTGGCTCCCCCTTCCTGAACGTATCCTGTTTAAACTCCTGGTTTTCACGTTCAAATCGCTCCACGACCAAGCTCCCCCTTACCTCTCAGACCTAATTTCCCTACGCACTCCTGCACGTGCTCTCCGCTCTTCCTCTGTCCCCTCCCTCACTCTCCCTCGTTTCTCTTGCTCGCCTAACTGCCTTTGACCCTTCTCCTTCGCTGCCCCTCATGCCTGGAACTCCCTCCCTGCCCACATCCGCCTTGCCTCCTCCCTCCGCTCCTTCAAATCCCTCCTCAAAACCCACCTTTTCCTTGCTGCCTTTCCCAATGCTTGTTAGTCTTTCCCCTTACTCTTACTGTTGGCCCTCCTCTGCTGACTGCTGCCACCAACCTCTCTGTAAACCAAGCCAAGCATACGCACCTGAGACTTCGCATCTGCTTGAATGTTTGTTTGTCTTCTCCCCTGTCTCTCCCACTGTACCCTCTCCCTGTCTCCCACCCCCTTTCTTTTGTCTTTTAGATTGTAAGCCACAGGCAGGGACCACGTCTAATTCTATGTTCTGTACAGCACCAGGCCACACTACTGGCGCTATATAAATGTTTATAATAATAATAATAATAAGGTCAAACAACAAGTTCTAGAAGTGGGAATCCAGAGCTGGAAAGAATAAGGGCATACGATAATGGCGTGGCAGAAACTCAATGCACCAGGACTGTGTTGAGTGGTAAATGGCAAGATGTGGGTGGGCACTATCAACTGAGAGTCATGGCCTACAGATCCCTACCCTTTCCACAAACAAGCCCCTAGAGCCCTAGTGTTTGTAGACTAGCGCCTCCACACCCATTACCCACCGACCATGCATGTTGCAGGGCTGCATAGGGCACCAATGCAGCCCCACAACATGCATGATGGGTGGGTGATGAGTGGGTAATGGGTAGGGAAGCTTTTGTCAGGAAACACCCCATGTTAACATGTTGGGCAACCTCTACCTACCTGATGAGCCCTCTCCACTGCTCGCCATCTCTGCTCCTATAGAAATGCAGCTGAGTTCTGTACAAGCAGGATTGTGTATGGCTCTGTGCACATGGAGACTGCAGCACCATGCACATGAGTGGGACTCCGATGTGCAAGGTCCCCTCCATGGTTTGCCTTGTTGTCAGGCATGTTGTAGTTCCCAGAGGTTCTTTCACAGACAAAATATGCAGTGTTCAAAAGAAGGCCACAGTGCAGAACACATGACCCCAAAGGGTATCAAGGGGGAAGCCTGACACAGCCCATTTATCTACCACAACACATTTTGCTGCCCCCATCTTCATTGAACTGACCTGTGAACATGGTTGATAATGACTGTAACTTAATGAATGTCTTATATTAATAAGCCAAGGTCCCCCAAGGGCAGTAGACCTGTATCAGAAGTGGCCCCTGGAGCTAAAGGTCTGTACAATCTATAGACCCAGAATGCCTCCCCAAGCAGCCCCACCCGGCTTTCCAAATATCTTGTTCAAAGGGTATAGTAGCCACAAAGCAAATACACAATAGAAAGTTAAGCAAGTAGTCCTCATTGAGAGCTTTAAGTATTTGTAATTTGCCTCTATGTGACACTACCATGCTAATGAGGTACTTCAAATCAATTAGAAAGCAAATAAGCTTTCCCTGGCATCAGTATGAAGGAGTTTTGTTAGGCACCCATGGATTTCATTGCCATGAGGATGAGGTGGTAATTACTCTGCATTTAACATTCACCGCAAGGGAAACGTAAGTCTCATATGCATCTACATGAACTGTCTGATGAAGGCAAGGGTTAATTTTAATCACCTTTTATTAACATATGAATAATGGTTTCTTAAAATATGTAACCTGCTCCTGACCCACACACCAACTAAAATGATCCAGCCGGTACATGCTGATGTTACCCATCAAAGTCAGAAGTTGAAGGTAAACATAGACAAACCGTATGCAGAGCAATGTAACTCATACTTTATATAGGATCTTATCATCTTTGAAGTCTTCCCTTACAATTACCTCTTATTCTTTTTTGTAAGGAACAGAACAAAAAAAGTCAGGGCACCTGTGTGCTAGTACAACTTTTCAAACTAGCTGGTAAGCATAACTGTAAATATGTAATTCAACTTGCTAAATCGCTTCCTCCTTTTTACAAGCTGTCAAGTATTTGGCAAACACTGGAAATTTTTTCATGAAATAATTTAAGTAGTATTGATGTTGCCTTTCTTGACCTTTTCACTTGCACTTGCCTATTATCAGTTTTACAAAACAACAAGGGGAAAAATAATTCTGGTCAATATTTTCTCATAGAACTGTCAAACTGGAAGATGGTGATAAACATAGGCAAACTTTCTTAGTTGCAGTACACCTCCTCTGGGTTCTACATGGGCCAGGAACTGACTGGCTGTTCTTCAAGTAAAAAGTCCTTAGGGCATAGCCTCTCTCTCAGCATTAGACTCCCAAGGCAGTATCAGACTGGCATCTGAGAGGCGTGAGGTGGGCTGATCTTTGGTTGTGGTTCTATAGATGGGAGACCAAAAGGTATGGTCCTACATAATAGAACAGGAAGAAGAAGGATCCATCTAAGACTGAAGACTTGGAGGATTTCCTCAACTCCTCACAGCAATCACAAATAAGATCCTCTTGCCTCTGCAGAAATCAAGGTCTCCGCTCGATCTTGCCCACGCGGGATCACCATTCCCACCTTCTGTCAGAAGCTCTCAGTCTGCTCCATCATGTCTGTTAGTAAATGACTATCACTGCAGTGTAGCTCAAGCTGAAGTTCCTGATCAGTTGTAAGCATAGCCTTTTCCTCCTCCATAAGCTCATTAATGGCCCGATGCAGTCGGTCAGTATGGCTGCCAGCTTCTGCAACAATCATGCACTCTACAATGTCCGCTTGCCACCACCTATGCAAATGGAAGACTCGGGCTCTTTCAGCACCAGTTGTGGGCTATCCAGGTGCCTGTGGTTGCAGCAGCTGGTGCACCTGTAGGTCGGGCACTTTCAGGGAAACTGCAAAATGAAAAGATGGATAGGTCAATGGATATGCCATATTTTGCACACACGCACACACACACTGACCTTCCCCCACTCCAAATACAAACCTTAGTGCTGCTAATTGACATTAGACTGTAGATTTCACTCATAGACTGGTACACATACCTGTGTCAGGAACAGGATGCAGCAGCTGCTGTCCCAACTGGGCAAGCTCACCATCTCTGCCACCATTCATAACAGTGGCATCAGAATCCACTTCTGAAACCAAACTTTCTTCCTGTAAGTCTTCATTCATGGGTGTTGGAGGGTGTATCATCTCAACATGCAAAATTATGTGTTCTTGAGATTTCTCCTATTGCTGCTACTGTTGCTGCTCAAAAGTGCACTCCATGTGGAATTAATTTGACATCATATTCACCTTCTCCTGCCTGGATCTTCATAGTTCTCCACAACTATGTCTGGTTCTATTGCACGGCCCTGATGGAGAATCACATTAAGGTCTTTTTCAAATGGCATTGTGCATTTTCCCCTGCCAGAGCAATTTGTATATTATTAAGAGCCTCATGACCAGTCATGTCACCCCATAAACAGAGAAGGGTACAGGTCTCATTGTTATTACATGGTCTGGCTCATGGTTTTCCATAATTTCTTTGAGGGTGGTCAACCCCGTCACCAGGAACTGGTGTCTCCAGCTGTAAGGAATCTATAATTGTTGCAATTAATTGAAAACAAGCCACTGCACTGGCAAATCAAACATGGTGGAAAGTATTAATTAGCAGGAAAAGCATTCAGCCACTATAGAATTTGACAGGAAGCTAGTGGACAGGATGGAGCTGCTGCCTTTCCTCAAAATACAGTACTCTAAAGTCCCACAACAGGAAGTCAATCCAAACACACCACGCAACATCCTTAGACATAATGCTCCCATCATGTTCAGCAAAAATACGGAAACTAACATTGCGACGCCATTGTGTTCACTTCATGGAAACAACAAATGTTCAACAGGTAGCTGGATCTGTGTTCAATTTGTTATGGTGCTTAGACACACTGTTAAAACACATGAGGTAAATAGGAAGGAGCATAAGCTTTGCCAAAGTATATATAAAAAATTAATAAGGCAGACCAAAAAGGAATTTGAGGAGCAACTTGCTAAAGATGCTAAAACTAATAATAAACACTTTTCCATGAACATCAGAAGCAGGAAGTCTGCTAGTGAGTCAGTTGGACCATTAGATGACCAGGAGCTGAAATGGTTGCTTAGAGAGAAAAAGGACATTGCAGAGAATCTGAATTACTTCTTTGGTCTTCACTGCAGAGGATGTTGGGGAAATACCCATGCCGGAACCTTACTTTGTAGGTGATAAATTGGAAGAGCTTTCACAAATCAGCTTGACTCTGGAGGAGGTTCTAGAGCAAACTGACCAACTAAATACTAAGAAATCACGAGGACCAGATGGTATTCACTCCAAAGTTCTGAAGGAACTCAAATATGAAATTGCAGACTTACTGTTAGTAATTTGTAACCTATTGAGAAAATCTGTCACTGTATCTGAGGACTGGAGTGTGGCAAATGTAACCCTGATATTTAAAAAGGGATTCAGAGGTGATCCTGGAAACTACAGACCAGTAAGCTTGCAGTCTGTGCTGGGCAAAATGGTGGAAACTATCTTTAAGAACAGAATCGCTGGGCATGTTGATAAACATGGCTTAATGGGGAAGAGTCAACATGGATTTAGCAAAAGTAAGTCATGCCTCACTAAACTGTTGGAATTTTTTGAGGGTGTAAATAAGCATGTGGACAAGGGAGACCCAGTAGATATAGTGTACCTGGATTTCCAGAAAGCATTTGATAAGGTCCCACATAAAAGACTCTTGAGAAAATGAAAAAGTCATGGGATAGGAGGTAGTGTCTTATTATGGAT
>QEPC01015351.1:3128865-3141844 GCA_003113815.1 Sphenodon punctatus | reverse complement strand
GCATAGAGGTGGTATTGGAAGCCATGGGAGGCAATGAGTTTGCCTAAGGATGAGGTATAGATCGAGAAGAGGAGAGGGCCAAGAACAGAGCCTTGAGGAATACCAACTGAGAGGGAGAAGGAGGAGAAGGAGGAGTGTTCATTAATGTATTCATTAATGATCTGGAAAAGGGTGTTAAGAGTGAGGTGATCAAATTTGCAGATGACACCAAGTTATTTAAGGTAGTTAAAACACGAACAGACTGTGAAGAACTACTACAGGACATGAGACTGGGTGCCTGGGCACCTAAATGGCAGATGAGATTTAATGTGGGCAAGTACAAAGTGATGCACATAAGGGAAAATTAACCCAATCTATGAGTACACAATACTGGGTACTAAGCTAGGAGATGCCACTCAGGAAAAGGATCTAGGAGTGACTGTGAACAATACACGGAAATCCTCCGCCCAGTGTGCAGCAGCAGTCAAAAAACCAAACAGAATTTGAGGAGTTATTCGCAAAGGGACAGAGAATAAACCTGAGGATGTTATAATGCCTCTATACAAATCGATGATGCAACCACGCGTAGAATATTGTGTGTAGTTTGTGTCGTCCCATCTCAAAAAAGACATAGCTGAACTAGAAAAGGTACAGAGAAGGGCAACGAGAATGATAAAGGGTATGGAACAGCTTCCGTATAAAGAGAGGCTTGACAAGCTGGGTATCTTCAGCTTAGAGAAGAGAAGACTGAGAGGGGACATGATTGAGGTTTATAAAATCTTGAGTGGTGTGTAATGAGTAGATAGGGAATGGTTATTTACCCTCTTAAATAGTATTACAACTAGGGGACATCCATGAAACTAGCTGCTGGCAGATTTAAAACAAATAAAAGGAAGTACTTTTTCACTCAATGCATAATTAATTTATGGAATTTGTTGGCAAAAGATGTTGTCAAGGCCAGTAGTATAGCTGGGTTTAAAAAGGGGCTGGAAAAGTTATTGGAGAGTAGGTCCATTAATGGCTATTAACCAAGTCACTTATGGGATAAACCTCTTACCGTTGGGGGCTGGGAGTGAACAACGGGGAATGGATTGCCCATTGTGACTGTTGGTTCTTCTCCCACACGATTGAGATTGGCCACGGAGAGAGGACAGGATGCTGGGCTTGATGGACCATTGGTCTGACTCAGTATCAGTATGGCACTATTTATGTTCTTATGGATGGGGGACTTGCCATCTGAATTGCATTATGTCTAAAGATGTCCATAGTGTCTGCATCAAGGGCCATATCAGCACACTTGACAACTTGAGTTCACAGCTGAATTGGCAAAGCTATATTGGGTATTTTCAGACGTTACGAGATCACAGTGAACCACGGTGAATACCCACCTGTGGTCACTGTACCTCGAACGTCTGTTTGGTGGCCATCACCACAGGGATTCCGGCCCGTGGCCATAGCGGGCGAGCGCTGCGGCGGCATTGGCTGCGGCAGCCGCCCGTCTCCCCAGAGGGTGAGCAGCGGGGAGCGTGGAGAGGGTGGAGCCGTGCGGCCGCATGTTGCGCCGCACGGCCCCGCCCCCTCCAAGATTCCCCTCCGGGATCCCCCGGCACGTCTAATATGGCGTGACGGGGTCATCCCGGCGGGGAATAATTTGGTTGTTTTCAGTACGGTGCCAAGCGGCCCCGTAACGTCTGAAAACACCCATTGAAAGCATAGACATTCACATGATCTGAGCTGTAATGAAAACAGAGAATGTCTTTCATTAATACACATTCTAACTCCAGTTAAAGAAGCTATACAAACAGTACATATGATCTTGGCTGAGATTAGATGCATGAACAACTGCAGCAGAGGAAAGAATTAATAAAGCAGAGGACACCATAAGCAACCTCTCACTAGATAATGCTGATGACAACAAAAATAAAGCTTCCTTGTGAACAAAATAGATGATCTTCAAAGTCGACAAAGAAGATCTAGAATTGTGTCCTTTGACACAATTCTATAAATCTATTAAATAAATAAATAAAATAAAAATCCTCCAGTTAAGTTGAGAGAACATGTGTTTTCTGGACAAAACTGTATATTACAGAACAGGTTTAGGTTTTTTTAGCTCAGGTTTCTACCCAGAGTCTCATGGGGAAGCCCCAGTTTCTTCAGGGCTGCTGGAGGTTGCCGTGCCCGTGGGCACCCATGGTAGTCCATATGGACTTTCCTGCCCACTTTCCATTGTGGTCCTGCCCCAATGGAGCACCATAACTTCATAGCATGCCACAGGAGGTGGGGTTACATCAGAAAGGAGCATGGCAGTCCCTTTGCTCAAGCCCTTTCCGATGTGGTCTCTCTCTAGATTTCCATAGAGCAAATTAATAAACATTCTTATAAGCAAACTTTATGGAATCAAAATATAAGCTCGCCTAAGGGTGCATGCACTAAACTTTAATTTATTTTGAAAGAATTATGACTTTCTGGGTGGGACTTAAAGAGCTAAAAAATAGTTGATACGTTGAAAGACACTTGTAGCTTGTTTTCACTTTTGTAAAGAAGTAGAATGGAGTGACATTAAGGTATTTTGGAAATTGCTAATGAAATTAAAAGATCATTTTTCTAGGGCAAAATCTTTAGGTAGTCCTGATACATATTAGGTACGTTGGCAATTTTCCAATAATTTTAATTCTACAATACAAAGAAGTATTATCATCAACAGTAACAGCAATGACAGTATTTAAGCTATATCATTCTGTCTGAACTATATTCTTAACAGAAGTTCTATTAAATGGAAGATATTGAGTGCTTTTTAGAGTCAGGGATGCAGTTTAAAAGTTAAAAAAAAGAAAGTTGTTAAGCCTACAGGTTAAAAAGACGACAGCACACAATAAGATTTATGATGCTATGCTTAAAGCATAGACTCTTCACAGACTCTTTGAACTAACAGACCACTGTCATTGTCAACATTTATCATGGACTACCATGAACCCTTCTTGTCAATTTTATTCAAAAATACTATAAGGACAAGGGTTCTGGCAATTGACTAAATGTAATTTATCATGACCAGGGACCCATCTTCACTGTGTTTTTCCCATTGCCACCAGTGGGAAAAACACAGTGGGCACGGGTCACTGACCATGACCATGGGCTACTCTATGCGATCCACCGGCTTGATGTTGGAATATCACCCAGCCTGCAAATTACTTACTTTCTACTGTATTGGCTGCAAGTATGAAAAGAAGGATAAAAAGGCTTCTCTTGTTGACACCCTATCCCACCCTCCTGCCACCTCTAGGGATCTCGTCCAAAATGGCTAGGACCCTCTGTGTCTTTTACCCAGACACATCTGGACACCTGGCCTACTCTCTTCCAGCTACCTGATGAAGAACTAGTCACCTGACTTTGCCCAGCATCCCCTAGCTAATTATCCACGCCTGACTAATTAGCCTTCCTAAGGGGCCCTTGGTGATCAGTGGCAGGGTGCTGGCTAGCTGTCAGATCTGATCCTGAAAGGACTCTCCCATGGCACCCTCCAGAAAATCCCAGTTTTCAATATATTATGTAGTGCTGAAATGAATAATCAAATCAAATATTGTATTTCGTACAGTCAAATTTGCAATTTCAAACTGAATTCAGAGGTTGGAGTCAAACATTTTTGGAATTTATACCAAGTTTTCAAATTGACATGTTCTTTGCTTTGGGTAAAAACAGACTTGACGGTAGTCAGGGAGGCTGGCATCAGGGTCACTGGTGTAGCAATGGGGCAGGCATTTAATACAAGTCATTTTAACTTAATGAAATACATCTGGACCAAAGGAAGACAAGTCCACAATCTCTCCGTTTTCTGGGCCGGGCACAAACACCACCACCCCACCCCCCCGAAACCCTCTCAGTTCAGGCAGCAAAGCCTGTTGATGGCATTTCAGGTGTCAACTCATGCCTGAATTGTTGTAGTGTGTCCACTCCTGCTCATGAGTAACTTGTAGAGTGCTCCTTGTACCTTCCTGTCAGTGGGGACTGCTGCCTTCTTCCCTGAAAGGTGGGGGGTGGGGGGTGGGTAGGACAAGGAGGAAGCGGAGGGGAAGAAAAAGTACATGAATGAGGAGCAGGGTGCCCTTCTGAGTCCCCTCACTCCCTGGATCATCCCTGAAGGGTATGGATGGAAGGTCATTCCGCTGCTGCTGCTGGGAGAAGCCTGAGGCACAGGGGAGCCCACCCTGCTGCCATGCTAGCAGTTGATGATGAGGGGCTAAAAAAAGGCCTGCTTGCTTGAGGCACTGCAGACAAGGGAGATGTGCCCAAACTCCCCATGGAGGCGGGACCCATCATTCTGGTCGGGGGGGGGGAGCCTGACCACGAGAAGGGGAGGACCCACCAGCACCACCCCCAAAACTAGCACCAAGATTAGTCAGGGTGCTGCCACTGCTAGTACCACCACTGCTACCTGGTGTGGTTTCAAAATGGTGCATTCTGCACCCCTGCCCTCCAATGGCACTACTTATAGGCTACTGCTGAAGTTCCTCAGCTCCAACACATGCTCCCATTTCAATGGAAAAAGAATGTAAAACAAAAACAAAAGGATTCAAACGAATGACACAAAAATGACTGAGTTTTCCCAAATGAAAATGAATGGGATTTTCAAAACAAAAATGAAAGGGAAAATGAAAACAACAAAAAAGGCCTTGCTGCATAGCCCTATCCTCTAGCTGATGGGAGCACCTACAGAGATGGGACTGGGGAAGTGAGTTTCCTAGCAGCCCCCCTTCCAAGTGATTGCTGTTATATACAAATCTGTCTTGCATTTGCCCAATCTGCAGTACAGATTTCAGATGCCAAAAGGCCTTGTGTGGTCTGGAAGCCTGCACGCTCTCACTAACAGAAATTGATCTGGTAGAAGTTATCACAAGAAATACTTTGTCTCCATCTATTAAATTTCTGTTCATTGTTCCTGCTAGTGATTTCACGTGTTTGGATAGAATGCTGTTGCGCGAAGTCATTTGCCCAATGGCCTTTATATAATTGATCACCACCTGTACAGATCAGTGATCCTTTCCACTTACAGTGAAAATTGGAAGCTAGTTATTTGTGTGATGGTTTGACAGGTGTGAAAAATACTTCACACTTTTGTGACTGCTATTTGGCTTTGAATACACAATGTAACAGCTTGTGAGAGTACTAATTAGTTAATTGCAACTTGATTGATCCATCTTGGCCTTAAAATGGTTGGCAGGATATGTTCTATCATTAGAAGGTGGAAATTTTGCTTGCCTCCATGTCTTATTTAGGGAGCTTAATACCTTGCTTGCATGTGGAATTTTATTTCCATGTTGATCTTTATAATGAATTTCACTGTTTAGCTGTTGTCTGAATAGAGGAGTAGCTGAATAGAGGAGTAGCTGAAACAACTTCAGAACACATTTACTGATGCTATCTTATTATTAATCAAAGCACTACCAAAGCAGATGATGCGTCTTCTGGGAATTATTATTACAAATTAATAGGAAACAAACTGAAAAACACATTTGTGGCTGTACCTTTTTTGTTTTACATCTGATTTTTGTGAAACCTGGCAGTTCTATACTCCCTATGGAGGGGATTCAGGATGCCAAATATTAGAGAGATTGGATAAAGGGATATGATTATATAAGCATTTGGAATTGTTTATTTTACAAAAATCTGCATACACATTCCTGGCTGTATCGTCTTTGTCTCCCATATTATTTGAATAAAACTTGGCAAGATTATATCCCTCCCTAAGAGTACTAAGTTTAACAAACTTCAGAATTAGTGGATAAAAGGTTATTATTTTATAAGCAATTTACTTGTAAATGCATTAATGGCTGTAAAATATTTTTTTTCTCTATCCATTTTACATGAAATTTAGAAATATTGTACCACAGACCTTTTGCATTATCTCTACCAAACTGAAGTAAGTTTTGATAAAGGATAAGAATTTTATAAGCAATTGAAGTTTCCCTCTTGAAAACTTTTGTTATTCAGGTAAATAGCACATGTAGTGCCATTCAGAGACAGGCATGGGGGGGGCTGTAGAAGAGTGGGGAGAAGCACAACAGATCAACAGACACATTCACTGGCCGATTACTGCATGCTTCCACCTTTACAGGATGAAGAATCAGTGGTGGCTTCAAGGCAGGAATAGAGGGTACATATAAGTTGCTGTTCTTTGGACCCGGTTTTTAGGGATGTGTGAACAGAACTGAGTTCGGAAATTTGGTTCAGTTCGAAAACTGACTTTAGTTCAAAAGTTCAGTTCGGTCGACCAAACTATTTGAGTTCGGTCGAATTCTGAACTTCCGAACAAAGTTCATGCATTCAAAACTGGGGTTTTTGCCTTCCGAACTTGTTCAGATTCAACCGAACAGTTTGGTCGAATTCAAGTTCAGTTCAGAAGTTTGGTTCAGTCAACCGAACTATTTGAGTTCGGTCCAAACTCTGAACTTCCAAACCGTGTTCGCACATCCATACTGCTTTTTGTCTGTGGGTAGTTCTGGCTTTAGTCAGAACATTTTATCATACTTTTCTGGAAGGCTTGTGTGTGTGTGCGTGTGTGTGTGTGTGTGTGTGTGTGTGTGTGTGCGCACGCACTAGAGTTCACTGCAAGAGTTCATCTAGCTATATAAATTCAATCCCCATGCACCTGGGGTGCTGCCCTACATTAGGGATGTGCGAACCCCCGGGGGTTCAGGGTTTGGCCCGTTCAGGGTTTGGCTGAACCTGAAACCATTTGGTTTGGCCCATTCGGCTGAACCCGTTTGGTTGGTGGGGATGGTTTTCCCTCCCCCCTCCAGACTGCGCGGGTGGAAGGGGTGCTGGGGTTCACCTCCCCCCCCACCCTGCCTAGCCTGGGAATATTTTTAACCCACCCCACCCCAGTTTTTTTTTTTAACCCACCCCACCTACCTGGTGGTGTCAGGGCTCTGGCCTCGGGTCCAGCGGCAGTAGCGGTGGCAGGTCCAGTGGAGGCAGTGCTCTGGAGCACTTCAGGCTGCTACTAGCCCTTTCAGGACAAACCAGAAGGCCTAGTAGCAACCTGAAGCACTCCAAAGCATCATCGCCGGCGGACCCACTGCCACTGCCACTGCCAGACTTGGACCCCAACCTACCTGAGCCCTGGCCCTTGGTCTGGCAGTGGCAGCAGCAGTGGCAGCGGTGGCAGTGGCAGCAGTGGCAGTGGCAGGTCCAGCGGCAGTGGTGCTCCGGAGCACTTCAGACTGCTACTAGGCCTTCCAGTTTGACCTGGAAGGCCTAGTAGTGGCCTGAGCACTCTGGAGTGCCTCCACTGCTGCTACCACTGCCTCTGCCACTGCCAGACCCAGGGCCAGAGCCCTGGCACCACCAGGTATGACGATCCCTGGGGTGGAGGTGGGTTAAAAAAAATTGCCAGGCTGGGCAGGGTGGGGGTGTGTGTTCTCCCCAGCGCCCCTTTCACCTGTGAAACCTTGAGGGGGAGGAAAAACTGGGTTCCTCCCTGCCCCCCTCCCCCCTCCCAAATACATTCCGAACCTGAACTTTGTTCAGTCAGTTCGGGTGGGGGTCAGTTCGGATTTGGGATGTTCGCAAACTGACTGAACACCCTGAATTCAGGCCAAACCCCAAACTTCCGAACCACATTCGCACATCCCTACCCAACATCCTCCTGTCCCCTTCTGGGGTATTCTCTGCAATTTGACAGACACTCCCCATGCACCTTGAGTGCCCACCCAGACTGTAACCTGTGACAAACAGCAGAGATGAAAGACATATCCTCTGGTCAATTAGCTTGACATTTAAAGGACACTCTCACTGGGACAGAGATGTAATTGCCTCTCTTACTGTATGCTTCCAGCTTTCCAGGACCAATCCTGGGTGGTTCTGAGGCGGGCATAGAAGGGACATAACTGGAACTTCAGGCAGCAAGGCAGATGGCAGGGGAAGCATCCCAGCAATAAGGAGGCATGGTTCACACATCCAGGCTGGCCAATTGTCATTACAATGACATCCTGCAGCACTGTGACAGAGGACATAAGAGAATCCCTTATTGGCTCTTTCCTAAGCAGATGCTTCCAACTTCCCAGTAACAAGTGAGGGAGAGGGGTTGGGGTGGTCACACTAGAGAATGATATATGGGTGACATTTATGCTGGCCAATAGGCATCACAAGCACATATTGTACCACAGCGATGAACATAAGAGAATCTCTGGCATAGGCTCATACTCTACAGAACATGTGCAGGCTTATAACTTTCTGTCCCTTTATCAGATCTTTCTTATGTTTGGCATAGATTATCCTGAACATTTGAGATATATTTCTGCCAAATTTCATGTAAACAGACAGGAATATAAAGATGTTACAGTCAGAAATGTATTTACAAGTAAATTGCTTATAACATTGTGACCCTGAATGAATGAATGAATGAATGAATGAATTATGCGTAGCCATTGGCCATAGCATTTAACATATCAAGCATATCAAACAAATACAGTAATCACAAATTAAATAAATACAATGTCAATCCAAAACACTTTACAATAAAACCCAGGAATTTGGCAACCGCCTATTATATCATCCTAAACTAGTTTAAAGACCAAGAAATTTTCCCTTGTATGAAATGCATGAACCAAAAAGCATGCTATGCTCCTGGTAACATTTATATTCATACTATTCAGAAAGAAGGAAAGTATAGCTTGCTCGGATCTGTCTGGGAGTTTAAGCAGTAGATCTTGCAAAAATTGCTGCCTCAGGCTGTCGTATAGGTGGCAGTAGAGGACTATATGTCCTACTGTTTCTACTGCCTCACTATTATTATTATTATTATTAAACATTTATAAAGCACCAGTTGCAAAACCTGGCACTGTACAGAACATACAATCAGACGCGGTCCCTGCCTGTGGCTTACAATCTATCAAAAGGACATAGTCTGCTGCCAAAAGGAATACCAGCTAAACGCCCCTCCACAACCTGGGAAGGCAAGGCATTAAAACGTGCAGCTAAAATTAGGTTTTCCCTCGTGCTGAGATGTTTGTTTGTAGATAGTGGGTCAACTGTCCCGTATCTGGGGCTAACTCTAGGTAGAAGGACATGTGGGAAGATGCAGCAATCTTACCCAAGCCCATCTGTCTGCCTATATCACATGACCTTGTGATAACTTCCTTGGTCCAGGAAGCCCAAGGCTTGTGGGCTAGATATTCTACTGAAATGCCCATTTGAGAAAGAGATGTCTGAATTTTCTCATTCCAAGGATCCGGGAAGGTGTCCATACCAAGACTGCATAGCAACACTGGACAATGTGGGTTAGAGAGCCTACACCATAGCTGTAGAGCCCGATCAGTGGCTACCTGTTGCCAACCCATTTGCCCACATTCGACCCTGAGTGCTGCATAAGGAGTACCCATGGGTGCATGCAAAAGTCTCAGAAGAAACCTTGCCTGAATTGTATTTAACAAATGGGCATAAAAAGGTGCCCATAGTTTGGCCCCTTATATAACTTTGGCCCTGACTTTGGCATTATGCGTCTGGATTGCTGGTTGGACAGCAGCCCTACCGACCCACGCAAAGAACCCTAAAATTGCCTGTGATGTACCCTTAGAGGCAAGGGTGATTTGCTGCATGTGATGCTTCCAGCTAAGTGTCTGGTGAAACAGGAGACCTAGGTAGCAAAAGCTGGAATATTTGGCCCGTAATTACCCAGTTATGATTTTTTCTGGTACTTGTAAAAACTATGATTTTAGATTTCTGGACATTTAATGTTAGTTTCATCTCTTTACATCATGAAAGCTGCCAATTATCGCTTAAGCCCACCTGAGTCTGCGACAAGAGTACCACATCATCCACAAACATAAGACATCCCAGAGGTCTTTCTGCAAATTTTGGTGGAAAAAACTTTGGGTCCACTATTCAGGTAGCAACATCATTGATGCAATAATTTAACAGGGCTGGTGCCAACACACAGTCCTGCCAAACACCCTTGGTGGTATCTATAGGAGGTGCCAGGTGTCCTTGTCGATCTACCTTAACAGACACAGAGGATTTGGTGTGAAGTGAACGGATTAAATAGAGTAGCCACCTGTCTATAGTGGAAGCTGCCAGCTTTCCCCAAAGGAGTTTCCTGTTGATGGAATCGAAAGCTGCCTTCAGATCCAAGAAGGCAGCAAAAAGAGATCCATTTCGGTTTTTATATTTAGAAGTTATATGATACAAGACTAGGCATAACTCGATGGTGGAGCGGCCTTGTTGGAACCTGGCCTGCTCCTCTGCAATGACTTTCTCCCTGGTCAACCAATCTGTAAATCTAGATAACAAATATTTAGTGTAGATCTTTGCTACAATGCACAAAAGGCTAATAGGCCTATAGTTTGCCGGGTCGCTGTTTGAGCCTTTTAAAAAGATTGGAATGACCATCGCCCTTCCCCACCCTACCTGTATAACCCGGGTGTCATTTATGGCTGTGAACAAAGCAGCCAAAACAGGGAACCACCACTCCCTGTGTGACTTGAGAAATTCAATATGAACCAGGTCACAGACTGTAGCTTTCCCGTTTTTAAATGTATCTACCAGAATTCCTATTTCCACAATAGTAACAGGCGACCATAGAGGATCTTCATTGATGTTACCCAAACTATCCTCCTGGGTGGAGTACCCTTCACTAGAATTAAATAAATGGCGAAAGTGCTCCATCCATACACTGGGTGAGATAGGGGCTGTCGCTATAACAGGCTGACGTGAGATGTTAGTATTGACTAGTCTCCAGAATTCCTTGGAGTTCCTTTGTTCTGATGCAATCAGGAGTTTGTCCTACTGCATTTGTAGAAACTGCCTTTTCTTTGTTCTTAGGAGATTGTGATAGGATTCTGAGAGAGTGATAGATTCTGAGAGATTCTGAGAGATTCTTGAGATTCTGAGAGAGTGATAGGAGGGGGACAGTAGGGCGGTCAGTAGGGCATTCCTTGTCATACCAGCCCTGGCCTCTTCCACTATTTGCCAGTGTGGCGGGGGCTACTGTTCCTTCCTTTGTAACCCTTATATACTGGCCACAATTGTCTATAAGGTGATTGTACAGATCGACAGTGCCCTGGTCGCCAGCTGAAGCCAATAATGCCTCTCTCAAATGTAAACAATTGGGATCTTGAAGGAGAACGAAAGTGGTGTCAATTGGTATCCTGTCCCATCTGGCGGAATCCAAGAGCTCCATAGGGCCCTGTTTGATGGTATCTGCCCTAGAGAGATTGGGCGGGGAAAATGAAAAACCCAAGGCCAAAATCAAGGGCACATGGTTACTGACTAACAGCTCCTCCACTCAGAAGTCTACTATGTATGGTATTACAAGGGCTGATACCAAAAAATAATCCACTGTACTAGATCCCATGTATCCCAAATATGTAAACTCCCCCCTGGTATCACCAAAACATGAGCCATTTAATATATAAAGCCTATGGGCTATTAGAAAAGCAGCCAACCTGATTCCAGATGTATTAAGTTTAGGATCCTTATATACTCTAGAAAAGAGTATTCCATAAGGATCCTGTGGTAGGGGTCAGGGATCGCAATGTTGGATGAAGGTCTGATCGTTTGCACCTAGCCTAGCATTAAAATCTCCTACTATGACTATTAGACCCTCAGGATATTTATCTTTAAGGCTGGTTATCAATTTGTCTAAATTTGTCCAGCTGGTTTGTCTGAAAGACCTCTCATTTCACGGAGGTACATATACTGAGATAATGACCCAGATTTGTAAATTAATATGGAAAACTAGGGCCATGGCCAGGGCAGGGCGCATAATGACCTCTATTTGTTGGAAGGGTATACTGTGGGAAATAAAACATCCCAGCCCCCCACAAGGGCGACCTCATACATTGTAATTCATAGTTGGCAAATCATAGGCCCTATAACCTTCCGGTAGGCTCCTCGATGGTTTTAAGGGTCCAGGCACTGCTATGTCCTCACGCACAGACTCCCTAGATGTCAATCAGGCACAGCTGGGTCACACGGGGGGATCGGGAAACTCTGAACGTGCTGGTAGCGGTGACACTGGGGGGCTTCACCAGCAGATGGACCATCCGGGAACTGTCCACGCCTCATCCCACATGCCCCACTCACTCCCGGACACCTGCCGTAGGCTCCTCGGTGGTTTTAAGGGTTCAGGCTCTGCTATGTCCTCACGCGCAGGCTCCCTAGATGTCAATCAGGCACAACTGGGTCACACGGGGGGATCGGGAAACTCCGAGAGTGCTGGTAGCAATGCTGGGGGGCTTTACCAGCAGATGGAACAAACCGGGAAACTGTCCAAGCCTCACCTCACATGCCCCACTCACCCCCGGACATTGAGACCCTTTATGCAATATTTATGCAATTTGGCAGAAATAGTTCACTTGGAGAGGGGTATATTCTTGCCTAGTGACATCTAAATTATGTGAGACACAAAGTTGTTACATCAAGGGAAGTGTACACAGAATTTTGTAGAATAACATATTTCAACTGCTTATCAAATTGGATCTCTTTATCTAATATTTCTGAAAGTTGGCACACATAATATCCGCTATTGGGGGTATAATCTGCCAATTATCATCCATATCAGATAAGGAATAAAAATTTTACAACCAAAAACGTGTTTTCCATTGAAACCTATGGAAATCAAAAACAAAAGTAAAAACAAAAACAAAACAAAGAATAACAAAATATAACAAAAATTAATTACATTTTAATAATGAAAACAAAAGTAATAACAAAAACAAAAGAGAATTACTGTGCACATCGCTAAGGGGTACAGCCTCCAACTGTATCATATACTGTCCAGCAGACAACTTATTTCCCTTTATCTTTATGGGATGCCCTAGGCTCTACTGGCCTTTGTAAATGTATAAGATTCAACCTTAGATTAGAGATCAGTCATCCTCAGTGATGTACAAGGTCTCTGAAGTTAGCTTAATAGGCTTTCTGCCTGTGTCCAGGCAGCTTAATGCTCTCTGTCCTGCAGCTTGGCATTTCCAGCCCTCTGCTGAGAAAGTACTTCTGGAGCATT
>QEPC01015351.1:3116179-3128765 GCA_003113815.1 Sphenodon punctatus | reverse complement strand
AGATCTTATACCACAGTGACACGTAAGAGAATCCATGGCATAGGCTTATTCTCTGCATATGCTGTGTAGGCTTATAAAATTGTGACCCTTTATCACATCTTTCCGATATTTAGCAGAGATGATCCTGAAGGTGTGATATATAGCCCTGCCTAATTTTATGTACACTAGTTGGACTAAAAAGTTGTCATATTTAGACATACATGTAAAAGTTAATTGCTTATACCTCCAGGACCCTTTATCTAATCCATCGGAAAGTTGTCATAGGTAGTAAACTTGTGGAGGGGTATAATATTTCCCACTTTCATCCACATTAGATGAGAGATAAAGAAGTTACAGCCAGGAATGTATATGCATATTTTTGCAAACTAACATAATTCAACTGCTTATAAAATCGGATTCCTTTATTCAATCTTTCTGAAATGTGGTACACATAATGCCGTCCATTGGTGGTACAATCCCTCAAAGTTCCATCCAAATATAATGAAAATAAAATAGTTACAGACAAAAATATGTTTTCCCCTTAAACCAATGGAACTCGAAAAAGAAAGCAAAAACAAAAACAAAGTTTTGATATTTACGAAAATGAAAACAAATTAAATAATGAAATGGGTTCCTGGTGCACACCTCTGGTCCTGGATTCCCTCTAGCAGGGAGTTAACCCCTTCATAATGCCTGCTCCCTGCTACACTTTTATTTCTTCAGAATTCACTGGTCTTCTGATAAAGTTGTGGCAATCTTTAATGATGACCTTATCCTACAACTCCAGGCACAGGGTTGTTGTGGAAAGGCAACCCCTCCCCCCAACCTATCCTAGCCAATTGGGCTGTGTGGGGGGAAAGTGTCCCTCCCAGTGTTCCCAAGGAGACAAAAGGGCAAGGTCTAGTCATACCTAGTTCTCATTATCAATAAACAAGAAGCAGCTGAGTAGGGGCTGGTTTCATAGGTCTATATAGAAAAGAGGAAGGTGTTTATGTGCCTGGCTCTTATATAGTGCTCTCCCCCTACTATGTCAGACACACAGGAAGGAGCAGACAAAAGTCATGGCATGGGGGAGGAGTTGCCTCTTCATCTCCCTGATCCTCAGCCCTGTTTCTTTGTGCCCATCTTAGCCCAGAACCATCTCCCATATAAAGTGAACAGTGAGGGGACACAGTTTATATGGGAAGAACTTGCATCAAATATCCCTCTTCTTCTCTGCTGTATTTAGCTTTTGGTGTGATCAGTTGATTCTAAGCAGTGAAGACAGCTTTAGAAACATATGAAAAACTACATTGAGGCAGCCAGTAGTGTCTCTCGGTTACAGGCAAGTCAATACAGGTTTAAGCAGCATTACTGGAAGCACCTCAAGTTCAATATGAAAGTATTTCTACTGCCTGGATATGACAAGTGACATTTGTCAGTACTGAATTCAAGGAGTAGACATTAAAAAAAAAAAAAAAAGAGTGAAGGGGGGTGGGGGTAAGAAGAGAGCAAATTCTGCTGTTCATCAAGGACTTTGAAGCACATAAAGCTGTCAAGCCCAGGAACAACAAAATTGCTTTCTACCTTCATTCTCAGATATTGCTGGTTCAGTCAGCAAATTAAAATGTGATCCACACAGTCACAAGCAGCTCTACTGGAAGAGTGTGTGGCGGATATGATATAGTGTTATTGATGCTGGCTGGTTTTATAGCTATCGCTTTAACAAACTCCAGATTCAGGTCTCCCAACCAAAATTAAAGCCAGGTGAGGATACTGGCACCCCACTCATCGGAATTAGAGATAATTAGCATACTAACGGCTTCCGTAGTGCTGGCTGATAGACCCTATTAAACATTTTTTCCCAACATGTCAGAAAAAATTTAGCTCTCCCTCTGTATTCTTCCAGGAAGTAAATTTTTTTTAAGGATAATTGTATTGAATGGATATAAATGCCCATTTCCCAGTGCTTATGCTTTGTGGCCAATATGAAAAGTAAGTGATGAATGAAAGGTTTGCAACCATAAATGGGAGGTGCTAGGAAAGAATACAGTTATCAGTCAGAATAAGTGATCTGCATTGTCCTGTAGTAGGGCTGACCATGGATCAAGACTAACCACTAGAATTTACTGCCAAATGGAGCTAGACTTGGAAGTCAGTGGTTCAAACAATATTTTTCACCCTGAACTCACTGGGTGACCTTGGGCAAGTCACTATCTCCCAACCTCAGTTCCCCAACTGTAAAATGGGAATAACCCTGACCTACCTCACATACTTGTTATGAGGGTGAACCAGAAAGGATTATAAAACATTTTGAATACTGAACGCACTTAATAAATGATTGATTTGGGCAGGGGCATTGCTAGGTCAGAATTGGCCTTAATGCAGAAGACGGAATGGTTCCCCTACTGGGGCACTCCACTCCAGTGTGCATATGTATTCTACATGCTTGTGGGCCCTGGCTGACCCTATTATAGCTACACCTATGGATTTCAGGGATTGAAAAAAAGTCTTTTGTATCTGCTTCAATTCTAGATTACATTGATTCAAATTGAACATTGCAGTTTATATTCATTGACTCTTGGGCGACCCAACAGAGTATGAAATGAAGGGACAGAAACCCGCAAAAAAATGTCGGAAGTAAAAAAATCAGTAGGGAAGTAAAAAAAGTCGGTATTGGAAGTCAACATTCCAGTACTGAAAGTCAATATTCTGGGATGTTGGGTACCCGAATCAGGTCGCAATCACGTACCAATCAGTACCCAATGTTGATGGGTCGATTCAGATACTGTAAACTTGTTGGGTACCTTTTTACTCATTGAGTACCATTTTTGTGGGTACTCATTTCAGCTCTCCTCTCAGCCCCTAGGGTGGCTGCTTCCTGCATGGCCCTGCTCTCTCTCCCCTCACCTACTAGAGTGGAGGAGCAGGACCCTGTAGGAAGTAATGAGGAAGTAGGCTATGAGGGTGGGGCTATGAGGGCATTTTATTTTCACATGGACCCTGAAAATCCTAAGGCCAGCCCTGCCTGCATCATCGACTTCAAATTGAAGTCAACAATGAATGGAGGATTTCACCCTCTATTGTCCAAATGGCTAAGATCTTCAGCCATTTTAACTTCCCCAAACTATAGCTGGAAATCAAATCAAATGCCTAATTGCACACAAACAGCAAAAGCAGAAACTTCTGAATAGAACTACTGGCATCGCCATCATAGGCAGCAAGTTACCATAGAAAGAATGAGATCATTATCTTAGGGATAGTGTGAAAGGCTTTGGGGCTTTGACATCTGACTCGACCATTGTGGAATCTTTCAGCTCACATTACTTGTTTGCTGTGCAGTGTCATTCAGCTGTTGTGATTGCTTTCTTGCCATTACCTTATTTCTCTTCAGTTGTTCCTTCAAATTTTCTTGTTAGTTCTCAATGAATGTAAATGGCTTTGTCTTGATTTCATTTTGCTCATTTTACTCACTGTTTGTCTTCTGTAATCTCATTCAGTTGCTTCAATGAATAAGAAAAAAAGGTGATTTGTTTTTATCAACAACAAAAAAGCAGTGGAGGAAACTGTGACTAAACTAGCTTGTGGGATTTGATGCAGAAATGTGTTTTTCCTACATCCACCTACACTTCTTTCTACCAGCACTTTCTCCTAAACATTTTACAGCTGACTTAAAGAAATGTGTCCTGACAACGGAACTTGTTCTCTGGTGACACTACTAACGTGTTTGAAGAGATGCAAGTGCAATTCATAAATTACTATTTAATTCTGTTTTGTTTTTATTCACAAACCTTGTGTTCTGTAGCCTTGACAGTAAACACATGTAAAGCTAACTCCCTGGCATCTTTGATATCCCTTGTGAAATCAGAGAAGACAAAATAAGCCACTGAGATGGGCTGTGGATGAAGAGAGTGACTGGTTAAAATTAGAAAAATTAAGCCAGCATACACACTTTATTATTTATTATTATTATTATTATTATTATTATAAGCACTTGTATAGCACAAGCTATGTACCTGGTGCTTTACAGAACAATGAGATGGATGCGGTCCCTGCCAACCTAAAAGACTCAGAGGTGGGGACAAGGAGAGGGGACATAGGAAGAGACAAGGGATAAAACATTCAATCAGATGTGAAGTCTCAGGTGCATGTGCTTGCCTTGGTTGCAGTTAGGGAGGAGTCAGGGGGAGGGCAGACAGTAAATATTGAGAGGAAAGTTCTAGCAAGCGTTGGGAAAGGCGGCGAGGAAGAGGTGGGTTTTGAGGAGGGATTTGAAGGTATGAAGGGAGGGTGTGATGCGGATGTGGGCAGCGAGGGAGTTCCAGGCATGGGGGCAGCGCGGGAGGAGGGACAAAGGCGGTTAGGGGAGCAGGGTAGATGAGGGAAGGTGAGGGAGGGGGCAGAAGAGGAGTGGAGAGTGCGTGCAGGAGTGTGTAAGGAGTTAAGGGCTGAGAGGTAAGGGGGAGTCAGGCTGTGAAGGGGTTTGTAAGTAAATACCAGGAGTTTGTGAAGGATGCGTTGGGGGAGGGGGAGCCAGTGAAGTGAGGAGAGGAGAGGCTGCACGTGGTTGAAACAACAGCCCGAGTCGATGACCCTAACAGCGGAGTTTTGGATGGAGATAAGGGGGGAACAGATGAGAGCGGGGGAGGCCAGCAAGGAGGAGGTTGCAGTAGTCAAAGCGGGAGATGACCATAGCATGAGCAAGGGTTTTGGTTGAGGAGACAGAGAGAAAGGGGCGAATCCGAGCAATGTTATAGAGGGCAAAGCAACAGGACTTGGCAACAGAGTCGATGTAAGGTTTAAAAGAGAGGTGAGTATAGAAGACGAAGCCCAAGCTACAGGCTTGGGGAACGGGACGGAGGGTGACACCACCAATAAGGATGGATAGAGAAGAGGGGGAGGAAGGGAAGGGAGGAAAGATAAGGAGTTCATTCTTAGCCATGTTGAGCTTGGCTGGCGTTGGGATATCCAGGCAGAGCTATCAGAGAGACAGTTGATGAGGCGAGCTTGGACAGAAGGGGAAAGAGAGGGAGTGGAGCTGATAGAGTTGAGTGTCCTCAGCGTAAAGGTGATATTGGAAGTTGTGGGAGGCAATGAGTTTGCCCAGCGACAGGGTGTAGATAGAGAAGAGGAGAGGGCCCAGGACAGAGCCTTGGGGAACCCCTACTGAGAGGGGGAGGGAAGAGGATTTGGAATTGGGAAGAGAAACAATGAAGGAGCGGTCAGAGATAGGGATGTGCAAACAGAACCAGGTTTGGATGTTCAGCCATTCGGTGGTTCAAGTTGAACTTTGAGTTCAGATTCAGTATTCAGTTCAGTCAGCCTCAGCTCAGTCTTCAGTTCGGTGCAATCGGGAACTGAAAATGACATTTGTTTTTTAAATAACAGAAACAAAATGAAAAAGATATTTCCTACTATAACATTTTTGTTTCTTATTCAATTTGGATGGAATATGGGGAGATTGTACCCCCAATGGAGGGCACTAAATGTCCCAAAATTCGAAATGATGAGATAAAGAGAACTGATTTCAGAAGCAATTGAATGTTGTGATTTTAAGAAAAGCACCATACACATTCATGGCTACAACTTATTTATCTTGCATCTAATGTTCATGAAACTTGTGCACATTACGTTCCTCCATATGCTTAATAATTTTGCCAATTTGTATAAAGTGTGGATAAAGGGTCCCAAGGGTATAAGACATTAATCTGAAAATACATTTACAGCTGTAACATTTTGATATTCCATTCTGTTTACAGAATATTTGGCAAGAATGTATAAAATATCTTTTCTGCCATTTCACCAAATTTACAGGAGATTTTGATAAAGGGCCCCAATTATATAAGCAATTGATGTTGTCCCTGTGAAGATCATCATTCAGATGAATATCAGCATATTCAGTGCCAGTCAGAGGCAGGCACCCTGCATGGCAGGGGGAGAGAGACTGTAGGAGGAAGGATGTGGATCAACCCCAAAGACTGACAGACACATTCAATGGCCAAACACATTACTGCAAGCTTCTAGCTTTACAGGACCAATTGGTAGTGGCTTCGAGGTGGGCATAGGGGGCGGCCCTGAGGCGGGCATAAGCAACATAACTGGGACTTCTGAGATAGCATCCCAGCAGTCAGGAGACATAGTTTAAACACATCCAGGCTGGCCAATTATCATCACAATCACATCCTGCAGCACTGAGACAGAGGACATAAGAGAATCTCTATTGACTCTTTCCTAAACAGATGCTTCTGACTTCCCAGAAACAAGTGGGGGAGATATGTTGGGATGGTCCCAGCACAGAATGAGGATATTTGGTTGACATTTCTGTTGGCCAATTCGCATCACAAACCGATCTTATACCACAGTGACATAAGAGAATCCCAGGCATAGGCCCCTTCTCTACATATGTTGTACAGGCATATAAAATTGGGACCCTTTATAAAATCTTTCTGATATTTGGCAGAGATGATCATGAAAGTGTAATATATAGCCCTGCCAAATTTCATGTACACTGGTTGGACTACAAAGATGTTATAGTCAGACATACATTTATATGTTAATTGCTTATACCACCAAGACCCTTTTTTAAATCCTTCTGAAATTTGGCAAAGTTAGTAAATATTGGAAGTGGTATAAACTGGACATGTTTCACATATATTAGATGTGAGACAAAGAAGTTAGAGCTAAGAATGTATATGTAGAATATTGCAAAATACAATACTTCAACTGCATCTAGAATTGGATTCCTTTATCTGATCATTTTGAAATTTGGTACACATAATGATTTCTATTGGAGGTATAGGCACTCCAATGTTCAGCCACATAGCATAATAAACCAAAGCGTTACAGCTGATAATGCATTTTCCATTTAAACCAATGGAAATTCAATTCTAAACTCACCAAACGCATCCGAACTGAATGTTTGAATTTGAGTTCAGTTCACACATTTGGGTCAGTTAACCAAACTATTCAAGTTTGGTCTGAACTCTGAACTTCTGAACCACGTTCGCCCATCCCTAGTCAGAGAGGTAGGAGGAGAACCAGTCAAGGAGAGAGCCGCAGAAGCCCAGGGAGCGAAGAGAGTCCAGTAGGAATTAACCATCAATTAACCATTGTGTATGTCCTGTTACACTGTAACACTCGGTGTCGCTCTTCTATTCTTTCAAGGAAATTGACTGACACTCTTGATGCAGTAATATTTTAAAATTTTATTCAGCCAGTCAAAATGTACCCATTTAAAAGGTGCTATAAGCCCTTTCTATTTAAATTTGTTAATGACTTATGTTCATGATATGACCAACACATATAGCAAGCTATATGTGCTACAGATTATTATGACAAAATTTGATAATTTTCACCTGCACATAACTTGCATAAGTCAGTTCCCCAGGTGATTGTTGGGTGTGAAACTTAAGGAGCGAAGGGAAGATTTAATTTTTTTTTTAAAGAAAATCTGTAACTAGGGCTTCAGTTTACAAACCACTTATGCTATATAAGCTATATAAATCCCATGTGTCCTAATGCAGATATCCCTCTTTTAAAACACAGATTGTTCCTATTTGACTAATATTGAAGTGCCCTAAAAGCAAAGGTGCTATTTGTTACTTGCTAATTCTGGAGTTTCTCTTGAATAGGGAGGAGGGGAATAGAAAAAAAGAAAATATGCTTTCCCCTGCTCTGTTGTGTTAGGTTGTTACACAGGAATTGCCATACACAATTAAACTAATGTTCGGTCTAGTTTGGTATCTTGTTTGTTCACCAGCACCAGACTTTCCAGATTATCTTAATGAACAGTGGTGTCTATCAGAACTGAGTCAAGAGAGACAATGCAGTTGCCATGTTGGTCTGCAAACTTAATAGATGGAGACTATCATCTGGGATACATTGTCTCCATCTATCAGAACAGAAGCTCCAAGTAGCATTATCCCAGTTGAGATTTCAGTCTATGAAGTATACAGGGTAGACATTTTGTAAAATAAATAAATAAATAAATATTATACTAGATTATACTATAATACTATAATAGACTATTTCTGTCTGAGTCACAGCAGCAAACAGTGACCTGATCCAGCCCCACACCAGCAAAATCCTCCCCCTGCCCAAGCCCCCAACACCTACCAGGGTCAGTGGCAGTGGGGGAGCTTACAACCTCGTGCAGTCTAAACTCTAGTCTAAACTTGAATCCCTAAGTGAAAAGTGCACTCCCCGGGTTAAAAGGAAGCTAAAAGTGATAAAGGGGATGAGCAGAGCAGAGCAGCAGCAGGGTAGATGATCCTTCAGAGAGAAGAAAGGTGCTTTGCCCACGCAGCTGCCCTGGGGAAGTCACCCAGCATCTGCTTTTATTCTGTCAGCTGGGGGCCAGGGAAGCACTTGCATTTCCAGGAAGGCAGCAGCCAGGTGCTTTCACTTGGGGAAGTGCTTCCTTGGCCCTCAGCTGGCAGGATACAAGCGGATATTGGGTGACTTCCCCAGGGCAGCTGCATGGGGAAAGTCCCCCTCTCTCTGCAAGTTGCTTTTGCTCCAGAAATCAGGGTTGCCCAGTGGGGAGGGTGACCTGCCCTGCTGCTGTTCAGTTCAGAAGAGGGCGATGGCAGAGCCAGGGCTCCCCCACCCTTTCTTTCCTCTGATCCAGGCATCATTCTTGAGTTGAACCAAGAGCTCCAAGGCTCCCCAGTTCCTCTGAGACCTGTGCAGCTGCTGTACGCTGCTAAATATTATTGCATTGTCTTGGAAACCCCAGATATTGTGTTACACTCGAGTGGATGGCTGGAGTCATTGGCATGCAAAAAACACTCCACACTCTCTCCCTTTACCAGCTCCCCAGTTCAGCTTCAAACCTTGAATGGAGCCAGCACTTCAAAAGGATTACAGTCCTGATAGGGGCCATCAGGCCATGGGAGGGAGGAAGAAGTGTATCCACCAAAGTGATCTCTAGACTCTGACACCACGGATCTAATGCAGCTACTTAGGGAGCTTGCCTCTCACATATGAGAGCCTCAGTAAGCTGCACAGAGGAGACTAGATCTTCATTCTGGAAATGCTTAGTGCAGGCAAATTTAGCACGATTGCAGGGTTCAGTACTTGGAAGCAGGCTGGGCTGAAGGGGGGAGGAATATATGGGGCAGGGGTGCTGTATTGAGATGGAAAAATGGGAGGTGTAAAAATGAGAGATGCTTGTTTGAATGGATTTCCAATGCTAAGGGAGGTTAATAGCAGCTCCCAATGAAGGGGATCCTGTTAGTGCACCACAGTCTGCTTCCTTATCTATTTAGACTGTCTGGGTGTTTCACTTCAACACACATAGCTGAAAAGTAACCACCCACCCAACAACACCAAGTTGGAACTTTACAGCATCTAGGGTAGAACATTGCAATGAAACAGAAGAGAAAAAAATAATCAGAACATTGCATTCTCTGTAGAGCACTAGAATACCAGCAAAAACAGAAATCAAATTTGTTGCACGAGGGGAAGGGGGGTGGGGGGAGAAATTTACCAACAAAAAACGCCAGTTTAAGTGAATACTTAAGGCTGGCACAAATTTACAAACCAAAAACCTCCTGATATTGGAAACAATTGAAGCACACATAAATTTACAAACCAAAAATGAAATGGAAAAAGAAAACAGTCGAGGTTCTCAAAAATGCAACGGTGCTTCAAAAAGCAAATAAATTGATAATTAAGGCTCACACAAGAAATTAAAAATTAAGGCTTTCACCTTAATTTGCACTCCATGAAAATGGAACCGAACTGTAATTGTATATACAGGAAAACTACCACCCAAGGAATAACAAATGACAGTATTTTACCTTCGGGAACACAACATGTACACAGAAATACAACAATATACAAAAATTATTGAAATCATCAACATCACATGAAACAGTATGAACTGTGCAGGAAGAAACAATCCTTTGCAAAGAATAGTCAGCTTATTTTACCCATCATCTTTCATTTTCATTTTTGTAAATATCAAAATTTCATTTTTGTTTTTTATTTCGTTTTTAATTTTCATTGGAAAACACATTTTTGGCTGTAATTTTTTTTTAACTCATTATATTTCTATGACACATGGAGAGACTGTGCCTTGAAAGGAAGGCATTATGTGTACCAAATTTCAGAAAGATTGAATAAAGGACTCTGATTTTATAAGCAGTTGGGTTATATTATTTTGCAAAAGTCTGCATATGCATGCCTGGCTGTAACATCTAGGTATGTGCAAACAGAACTGAGTTAGGAAATTCGGTTCGGTTCGGTTCAAAAATCGAGTTTGGTTCGGAAGTTCAGTTCGGTCGACTGAACTAGTCGAGTTCGGTCAAATTCCGAACTTCTGAACTGAGTTTGTACATTCAAAACCAGTGTTTTAAGCTGTTTTGTGCCTTTTGAACTGGTTCAGATTTGAATGAACAGTTTGGTCGAATTCGAGTTCGGTTCAGAAGTTTGGTTTGTTCGACCGAACTAGTCGAGTTCGGTCCGAACTCCGAACTTCAAACTTCCCTAGTAACATCTTTGTCTCCCATCTAATATGGATGAAACTTGGCAGGTTTATACCCCTCCCCAAGTTTACCACCTATTGTGGGTGGGAATATCGGTATCGGATAAATCCGATACACCTGATAATCAGGTATATCAGATTAATCTTATAATCCGATAATCACCAGTATCAGCATACCCGATTTTTAACATTGGCCGCTTTACAGGGTTTTTAACATCGTGGCCATTGAAGTAAATGGCTGCAATGTAAAAAAACCCGGTAAAGTGACTAATGTTAAAAATCCAGTATGCTGATACCGGTAAATCCGATACCAGGGAGATCCGATACCAATAAATCTGGCATCCAGTATTCTCCCCAGTGTCCCATCCCTACTACATATGCCAATTTTCAGAAGGATTGGATAAAGGGTCCTGGCAGTATAAGCGTATAATTGCGCTTGGTTTTAACTTTAAAAAGGGAGACTGCCAAAATGAGGAAGCTAGTTAGAAAGAAACTAAAAGGCACAGTTGAAAGGACTACATGTTTACAAGAGGCATGGAGGTTGTTGAAAAGCACCATCTTGGAAGCCCAGATTACATTTATTTTATTTATTTATTTAACCATATTTCCCACAAGTTAAAAAATAAAGCAGGAGGACTAAACTTCTACCGCTGTGGCTAAATGGAGGCTATTAGAGCCAAAAAGGCATCCTTTAAGAAATGGAAAACTAGCCCCAATGAGGAAAACACAAAGGAGCATAAATACTGGCAACGTAACTGTAAGGTGCTAATAAGGCAGGCCAAGAAAAGAATTTGAAAGGAGACTTGCTAAAGAGGCAAAAACAAATAATAAAACCTTTTTCAAGTATATCAGGGTAATTGCAGACACTACATGATCATGGTCAACCACGGACAATCCCCTGTGCTGGCGGACGGTTGCGTAACATGTGCTTGCTCGCCGTCAGATGTTCATCACGGTGAACCACCAGCGGTGAGCAAATTAACCACGCTTTTGAGGATGGTCCAGGCACCATCTCTGAAAGTGTGGTTAATTGAACCACGGCATGGAATCAGTGGCTGATAATGTCTGTTACCACTGCCAATTCTGGGCCGTGGTACAGACCCTGGGATGGAATTGGGTGCAGTGGCCAGATTGGCTTCTGCGCCCACCCATCTCCCGGAGGGCAGGTGGCCTGGGGAGTGGGGGCGGCGGGGCTGTGAGGCTGCATGTTGCGCCGCACAGCCCCACCCCCTCCCCCGATTCCCCACCAGAAACAGCCGGCTCATCTGTTGATGGGCCGTTGTGATTCTGGCAGGGAATCAAAAGGTGATTCCATGACGAGGCCAATAGGCACCCCATCACGTCTGAAATCACCCTCAGAGGCAAGAAGCCTGCTAGGGAGTCGGTTGGGCCATTAGATGACCAGGGAGTAAAAGGGGCACTCAGGGAGGGCAAGGACATTGCAGAGAAGCTAAACAAGTTCTTTACTTCAGTCTTCACTGAGGAGGATGTTGGGGAGATACCCACTCCAGAACCGTACTTTGTAGGTGATGAATTGGATGAACTGTCACAAGTCAGTGTAACCCTGGAGGAGGGTCTAGAGCAAATTGACAAGCTTAATATGAACAAATCACCAGGGCCAGATGGTATTCACTGTTCTGAAGGAACTCAAATGTGAAATTGCAAACCTACTAGCAGTAATTTGTAACCTAACGTTGGCATCTGGCACTGTTCCTGAGGACTGGAGCGTGGCAAATGTAACCCTAATATTTAAAAAGGGATCCAGAGGTGATCCTGGAAACTACAAAGTGGTAAGCTTGACGTCTGTGCCAGGCAAAATGGTGGAAACTATAATTAAGAACAGAATCACTGGGCATATTGATAAACATGGCTTAATGGCAAAGAGTCAGCATGGATTTAGCAAAGGGAAGTCATGCCTCGTGGCAATAGAATATAGTGTTATTGATAATCTTATGTTCTCCTGGCCTGGACAAAGGAAGCCAGACCTAACTTCGGTCAAGCAAAGGCAAAGAGAGGGTCCAGAACAGCCAGCAGGCCTGAGATTGTGATGGAATTCAAGCTGAGATGACTCAACATGTGGATAAGGCCCCATCAGCATACTAACAAAGGCATAGCCAGACAAGTATCTTCTCCTGGCAC
>QEPC01015351.1:3099077-3116079 GCA_003113815.1 Sphenodon punctatus | reverse complement strand
TTCATGAATGTTAGACCCCTTGTCTCTCCCTCTGTTCCCCTTCCTAAGTCTCTCCCCCAGCTCCTGTCTCTCAGATTGTAAGCCCTAGGGGCAGGGACCGTGTCTATTTTATTACTTTTTAAAGTGCCAGGTACACTGCTGGCGCTATATAAATGTTTGTTAATAATAAGAAACAAAATGAAGTATTTTTTCACTCAGCGTACAATTAGGTTGTGGAATTTACTGCCAGAGGAGGTGGTCAAGGCCAGCAATATAACTGAGTTTAAAAGTGGTTTGGACACGTTTCTGTAAGATAGGTCCATTAGCAGCTATTAGCCACAGGATTGGGGAACAAAACCCTTTACTGTCAGGAGGCCACAGGGAATGGATAGCAGGCCCCCCGAGACAGGATGCTGGGCTCAATGGACTGGTGGTCTGACCCAGTATGGCACTTCTTATGTTCTTATGTTCTTAAATGTGTGTCTGACTGTAACATCTTTGTAGTCAAACCAGTGTACATGAATATTTGAAGGGCTGTATCTCACACCAGGATCATCTCTGCCAAATATTGGAAAGATGTGATAAAGGGTCACAATTTTATTAGTCTGCACAGCATATGCAGAGAATGAGCATATGCCAACTATTCTCTTACGTGTCACTGTGGTATAAGATCTGTTTTTGATACTCATTGGCCAGCAGAAATGTCAACCAAATATCCTCATTCTGTGCTGTGACCACCCCAATTTTTCTCCTCCACTTGTTACTGGGAAGTTGGAAGCATCTGTTTAGGAAAGAGCCAATAAAGATTCTCTTATGTCCTCTATCACAGTGCTGCAGGATGTGATTGTGATGATAATTTCCCATCCTGGATGTGTGAACCATGTATCCTGATTGCTGGGATGCTATCTCCAAAGTCCAAGTTACGTCCCTTCTATGCCCACCTCAGGGCCACCCCCTATGCCTGCCTCGAAGTCATCACCAATTGGTCCTGTAAAGCTAGAAGCATGCAGTAATTGGCCAGGGAATGTGTCTGTCAGTATGTTGGGTTCAGTGGTTGCTGGTGGGTTTCAAGGCTGATGGGGCACAGGGTGAGGCCAGAAGTGGGTGGGGCCAGGCCAAAGGTAGGTGGAGTCGATGGTAGGCAGAGCCTAGCCAACAGCAGGTGGAGCCAGCAGTGCACATGAAAAACACAGAGAAAGCTAAGTAAACCATCTTAAGCTGACCATCTTAAGTAAACCATCTTAAAGTCCCTAGCACACCACAAAAGCAGCAGTGTGGAGTTCCACTTGCCTCCTGGCCCCAAAACATGTTACACACTCCTGTTGCAATGTAAAATGCAACTGCTGCAACCAGACAGGGAACATTCATGCAAAGACTAGCCATTAGTGAACCAACATAGTGGCCTTCTTGCAACAGAAAAACCTTGAAACTGGCACTGCAAAGGGGCTATTTTAAAATTCAGGAACATTCCAGCAAAGATTAGAAGCCCTTCCATCAAGCCCCCTCCACAACCCCCCCTCCCCCAACAAACAGAAAGTAGATAATTAGGGTGACAGGGTCTCACACAGGGTGAAAAACAGAAAGGGCCAAGAATATATTTTAAAGAAGAGCAGGTGAGGCAGCACAGCCCTTCCAACTGGGCTCACAAAATTAGTAATTACTCCTGCAATGTATGCCGGGGGGGGGAGGGGGAGGACAAAAGAAAGCACAACGAAACAATGTACAAGAAATCAGGGCAGGGAATTATTTTTTTCATGACTTACCAGGTTTCTGAAAGGACAAGTCCTGTCCTCCTGATTCCTCTAGTCAGACTCAGAGAACCACCATCTGTTGTTCTTCCCTCCAACTCCAAACAATGAGGCCAGGGACTCCAAACAAGTCCACAGCCCCGCCCCTCTTGTACAAAAGGGAGCGGGAACTCTCCTTCTCTTTTCCCTCCCCTCTGGTGAACTATGGGTGGAAGGAGAAAGGAGGAGTGAGCTCTTACCCTCCCTCCTCCTACTCTGGTAGGGGAGGGGTCAGGTGAGAAAGAGGAGCTATGGGGTGGCCAGAGTGTTTAGAACAGGTGCCGTGAAACACCCCCTAAGTCTTGCTGATCTATAGGAACCCAGACAATGGGCCCCTGGCACCTCCCCCACTCCCTCCCCAATCCCCCCGAAAGCACCTCCCCCAAGCACATGCTCCCTGGCAACTTGGGGAGGTCCTCTAAGTCCCTGCCTCCCTCTAGCTCTCTGGCCAGTCAGTGGAAATCTAGAGGGAGGGGGAAGCAACATGCGGAGGATCTTTGTCCCCTCCCACTCCTCCCCTTGCAGAGCCAGACACAAGGCACTGGCAGTTCTTTCCATGCAGGCTTTGTTTACATATCAGGTGTTAGCTTCTGGCTGCCTACCAGAGCTATGACTCATTGGCTCTGCAGGCAGTCAGGAGTGGAGAGTTAAAATGTAAACAAAGTCTTCAGAGAACTCAGCGCTGCCGCTGCATCAGTCGAGGAGCAGCCTGACTCCCCAGCAAGCACGGGGGGACCCCTGAAGGGCTTGTGGGGGCATCTGGGAGAGAGGTCATCACTGGTTGGGTTGGTCCCCATCCTCCCTCTTGCAGCCTCCCTCCCTCTGCCATGCCAGGTGCCTGCCTCTGACTGGCACTACATGTGCTGATATTTATCTGAATAATGGTCTTCAAGGGGACAACTTCAATTGCTTATAAAATTGGGTGTCTTTATCAAATTGTCCCCTAGTTTGGCAGAAATGACAGGAAAGGTATGGGATACATTCCTGCCAAATATCTTATAAACAAGATGGAATATAAAAATATTAGAGCTAAAATGCATTTTCAAGTTAATGGTTTATAACGTCAGGACTCTTTATCCAATCTTTCTGAAATTTGGCAGGTTTGGTAATCATGGGAAGCAACATAATATTCTCAGGTCTCATTCAAATTGGATTGAAGATAAAGAAGTTGTAGCCAGGAGTGTGTATGCACATTTCCTTAAAATCATAGCATTCAATTGCTTACAAAACTGGTTCCCTTTATCTAATCCTTCGGATATTTTGTACACATAGTGTCCTCCATTGGGCATACAACTAACCCCTAGTTTCATCAGAATTGAATAAGACACAAATAGGTTATGGCTGGAAATACGTTTTTCTATTTTTCCCCATTATTTTGAAACCAAAAATTTGTTTTTGTTATTATTATTTTTCATTTCTGTTAATACAAATACAAAAATGAAAATTTTCAGTTTCATTATCATAACAAAAAAAATGAATTGCACACCCCTAACGTTAAGACGAGAGCCTTAATTATCAATTTCCTTGCTTTTTGGAGCACAGTTGTATTTTCGAGAGTCTCGACTGTTGTCTTTTTCCAGTGGTTTTTGGTTTGTAAATTTATGTGTGCCTCAATTGTTTCCCAGAGTTTTTTGGCTTGTAAAATTTGTGCCAGCCTTAACTATTCACTTAAACTGGAGGCTTTTTGTTGGTAAAATTTTGTTAGTTTCTAGCATTTTCTGTCTATTAGTTTCTGGCATTTTCATCAGTTTCCAGCACTTTACATCCAGAATTCCAGAATTCCAGAATTCTTTACATTCCAGAATTTCACTCCCCTAATTTCAAGGGCTAGCCCTAGTTTTCTGCATTCTAGCATCAGAATGCAGAAAACTAGGGCTAGCCCTTGAAATTAGGGGAGTGAAATTCTTTTTCCTATTGTATAGCTCCTAAAATGAATGAAGCCCCATTCATTTTAGGAATTAGGTTCTGAAGATGAATGAATTGGCAAATGAATGAACCAGGATACAAATTAAAAACCCATTCATTTTTGTGTCCCATTCATGCCCATTCATTTGCCAATTAACAGAGCTCAAACTGAAGTAAACAAGAGAGTGGAGAGAGCTCAGAGCAGAAAGTCAAGAGACATCTGATTGACATCTTGGTATTTGGTGCTTACTGTAATGTTGTGGTGCTGTATTTGTATGTATTTCTTGTATTTTTGCTAGAATGTTGTAATTGTACTATATTGATTTTATTCTTGTCCATCTTATTTGGTGCCATAAAAATGAAAGTTAAGTGAGGCTAAATAAATCTGAATCTGAAAAATGCTCAAAGAATGCTTAGAAGTGAGTTTGATACTACTTACATAGAAATAAGTCAAGACTTGTTCACCTGGGCACTTATTCATTGGTGATAATAGTACCCTCACATTTGCTCACATGAGCTGAGGGTTTAAAGTGAGAATAAAGGGTTGGAAAAGAGATAGTTTCCTCTGCAAGGATGTGGGGTTAATTCCAGGAAAGAGGTTTTCTTCTGGATGAGATATTTGAGTATTGCAGAGTTAAGAAGCACCATTTATTTTTTTCTCTATTCATTCTCTTACTTCCTGATTTGCCTGCCCTTAGTGCTGATTTGCCTGCCCTTAGTGCTGATTTGCCTGCCCTTAGTGCTGGTCTCTGATACTCTCTTTTTCATCCTGGAAACTCACCAGTGGACGAACGAGCTGCAGCAGAGATGACAGTTCTAGAAGCAGCTTTCAGCAGGATGGTGCACCCACTGACATCATCAGAAGGTGTCGGACGCACACATTAGAGCTGCTTAAGAGGAACTGGGCTCCCACTAGTAGAGGTAGGTTCATCGGGCAGAACGAAGGTGGAGTGAGGCGGTCAGAGAGAGGATAGTCCTGGCGGGAAGGAGCAGCTGCATGGAAGAGAGAAGATGGTGGTCTTTGAGTGGGAGATCCCCAAGAAGTGAATGGAGGCCTCCCCAACTGAAGGGACCCTAAATACAGGGGCAATCCTGGGACATAAGGGAAGGGGGGTTGGGCAAGGGCCACAGGCCCTGGGTGGCACAGCTGTTAAAGAGAAGGGTGTTATTTTGTCCCCATCTCCCGAAGTGTCACCCAGATCAAGTGCCGCTCAGATCTCCAACCCCCCAAGGTGGCAAAAAGAGTGGGGAGCAGAATATATAAAGGGGGAGAAGGCACACAGGGCATAGGTCTGGCTGAGCTTGCGGTGGGGGTCACTGGCTTGAGGGATAAAGAGGCATGTGGCCGGCTTCAGGGAGAATGCAACATGGTGCTGGCTAAAGTGGGAAGCTTTTGGCTTGGGGATAGGAAAATGGGGCATGGGTCTCAATTAGGAGAGTTTTCACTGACTTGGGTACATGGGACTAGGCTCATGGGAGGTTGCTTCCTTGGGGAGTGGGAATGGGACATGGGGCTGGCTTGGGGAGGATGTTGCTGGCTTAGAGAGGGGAAATGAGGCATGGTTCTGGCTTACAATGGTTTCTGGATCAGAGGGGAATCATTGACTTCTGGAAAGTGGCATTCCTAGGTGGGAATGGAGCATTGAGCTGGTTTTGGGGTCACTGGCTTGCAGGTAGGGTCACGATTGAAGAGGGGAGGAATGAAGCTGTCAAGAACTCATCATTTCTCCCTGGCTGGGCTGGGCTGGGCCTGGCTACAGTGCTGGAGAGGGAGACTGAGGTTGTGAGACAGCAGCAGCCCCTGCAGGTGAGAAGCGCTTAGTACAGGCTCCCAAAGCAGGCGGCTATGCTGAGAGTCAGCAAGCAGCCCAGCTCCAAGCTTGATAGATGCTGCAGTTTTGGGGGTCTGGTTCAAGATCTTGAATAGTCAGTTTTTCAAGAAATGCTGGGTTCACTCAAAAGCTGAATACAGAGATGTAGTATTCATATTCCAAATGTGGAATCCGAAAATGTCTTTTTTGCATTTATGTGTGTTTTATCGAAACCTGAATTCACAGCCCTATTGCAAGTCACCATTTTGAGCAATATTATATGTGTTGGATGGCTTGAGCTGAATCCTGGTGATTTAGTTTTCATGGGCTAGCCTCTTCAGAGATGAGCAGATTTTATAGGCTGTCTCTAGAAGGGGAGACCAGATTTTTTTCAATTGCAAAAAACTGATTTATTTTTTTTCTTTACCCAAACCTTAAAAGGGTGGGAGAGACGCTGAAGACTCTGCTCATCTTCAGGCCCCCAAAATTTACTATAATTGCTACTTTGCATTAAAAATTCTAAGCAAACACATTGAACACAGCCTATTATTCTGACCCGTTTCTTACTAGAGTGATAAGATAGGATATTGGAGGAAGCTGAGTGCATCTTACCTGGTGGTATTCAAGCTAATTCTCTGGAGTCTGTGTAACAAATCACAACAGAAAAGAAAAATGGGGGAGACAAGCTTTGGTTTAATCTAATTTTCTCCCCTGGTCAAAGCAAATGTCTAGACATATATTACACCATATTTGTGGTCAGAGAAATACAACCTTTGAAGCAAATTAGTGGTCAAGCCACGTACACTTGCCTTTAAAAATGGTGCCTTTTTCCTGACCCCAATGCCCCTTGTCATGGACAAGTAACACACGCATTATTAGGAAATGTTAATACGTTCGTTGATATTTTGGTCTAGTATTCAAATACTGTGTATCTGACCTTTTTACAATGAAATTATATTTTATTCTGTTATTTTTCAAATTCCTCTACTTGAATGAATGCCACCTTAACAGAAAGGGCTTTTTTTAAATGTATTGTATCAAAGGTTACCACATTAATTGCTGAAGAGTGTTTCTTCAGAGTGATCATTTCATCTTTCAATAATGTTACTACTCTTATTCAAACATATAACAGTTCACAACAAATTTGTTTTTGTCAATATCACATTTATAAAATGTTTACATTGACAGTCTCTTACCTTAACATTGGATTTGGGAAATGATATGGCTTAATATATTCCACACCACGTGTAATTTATTTGGGGTTTAATTGATGACTGCCACATAAAAGACAATTAAGGTTACAAAGTTCATTTTCCCCTCAGCCTGCCAATGCTGACTGAAATCAACTATTTGAGATTTTCCAGGGAAAGATAAGGAAATCTATTTTAATGAAAATGTATGAACTTTTTGTTTTACTAATAAAAAGCACTAGCTTGGGATTCAGAAACCCAGGTATCTTAAAAAAGAAGGCAGTCTGCAAGGCAATTTTTAAAATTTAAATTTGACATCTTTTTGAAAGCACGTCCCCCTAATTGTTATAGGAAAAGCAAATCATTTATGGAAATGCAGTATTCAAATTACACAATTAAGCACTTGAGGTGAAAATGTCAAAATTAGGAAATAAATCACAACTGTATGCCTTTTCACCTAATTATACATTATGGTTCAGTATTTACGTGATCATGTGCTATTTCTCAAATAACATACTGTTTTACACCTAACAGATTTTTGTAACAAGAACATATAAGGCCGTTTTTAAACAGACTATGGTGGGTAAAGGAACCAGTCACTGAGTGACAAGGAAATACAAGGAAAAATGGAGTACAAGAAATGCGGTATTGTATTGGCATTATCTCTCAGTAGTAGTAGTAGTATATCAATTTATTGAGACAGACACATAGTCATAGCCATCATACAACAATTTACAAAAGGAAAACAACACATTACCTCTCAGGATTTGAAATGGACAACAAAGCAGTAAACAGGAAATTGGTAAATAGGATTCCAGTCAGCAGAAAGTCAGTAAATTGGGGGGGGGGAGGGGGATGTTGATCAAGACTTACTAAGTACCAAGAAGTTCTCAATTCAACCGAGACAGTATTGGGAACTGGGATTTTGATGATATTTCTTGTTTTGACAAAATTTTGTTCCAGCGCTAGTTGAAATGTATAGTAAAAAACCTGTCTATGGATAATAACTGGAATTCTGGATAACTTGGTGATTATCTCGTAACAATCCAGTAACCATGATGGTTAACATTCAAAACAGAATACTTGATATTACAAATTACCATTTACTGAATTACCATTTTCCTCTAACTGAATTTCTAGTCTGGACAGAGGAAGGGTTTAAAAAAAAATATTCAAACATAATTAATTGTTATTTTTCATAAATGGCATTATGGCATATTGGGTAACTGGAAGACTGCCAGATGCTATACCAGATGCTATCAGTATCTGATTGGATACTGTGGATGGCATGATATTCCATTCGATAGTATCAGTTACTCATTTTAGCATTACTCATAATAAAGACTTGCACAATAGGCCAGGTGTGGTTTACAGACAGGGTTCTGCTTTTCGTAGGAAAAATTAAGTACAGACTGATGTCATTAGGCTACAGTCAAGCCTATAGAGGATGGCCTACTGAAATAAATTTCATATTTGCATTAAGACTGAGCAGACACTTTTCCAGGGAAGCAAGCAAAGCTTACTAGAAGTTGCCGAATGCTGAAGCTATCATCTCTTGCATCTAATAGGGATGTGTGAACAGAACGGAGATTGGCTGTTCAGCTGTTTGGCCTGAAACCTTAGTTAGGGTTCATGGGTTCAGTCCCATGGAGTTCGGGGCCCCCCAAACATTGGGAAAATTCCACCGCCTGGAGGCTTGGGGTGCTCCAGGGGTGCCTGTGGGGGGCATGGTAGGCCATCTTAAATACAACAGTAGCAGCAGAAGCAGAGACCAGGAAGGCTTGGGGCTTGGCACCCCAGGTTTCCCGGGCAGACAGACTCAGTGCTTGGCCCCTGGGGGTGCCCGTGGGGGAATGGCTGGACATCTGAGACCCAGCGGCAGCAGAGGTTGGGAAGGCTTGGGGCTTGGTGGCTGGCAATCATGGTTGGCTGGGCATTGCAGGCTGGCAGGCATCAGTGGATCACAGACAGTCATCCATGCCCCGATGGGAATCGGTCAGGCACCCCCAGGGGCCAAGCGCCAAGCCTAAGTTCTTCTGAAAAAGAGGAAGCATTTAAGAGTACTCTTTACCCTGCAAAGAGTCTGGATAAGCAATAGCAATTGGAACTGCATACCCCAAGCCCAGTTCCCATACAGATTCTTTCTCCTGTGAGCTCCCAGAATGGTAGCCCTCTGGTTTAGAACTGGGAAAGCTGAAATGTAGAGAGGTCAAAGGACTTCCAAACCAGGAATTAGAACTGGGGTCTCTTGACGCCTGTCTTGTCTTATAAATTAGCAATGCTGCTGCCCACCCAAAGGCTGAAGAAATCAGATGTCATGCTGGGCGTCCCGGCTCTGCCTGCAGGCCATGACAACATGCGCAAACCCGATTTGTGCACCTGTAGGCACTACTGTAGCCCTGTCACTCCTGCCGTGATGATGACTAGAACTGGAGAACCCAGCATAGAGCGAGAAGAACTGGAGCAGCAGCAGAAGCCTGGACAGGACTTGAATGCTGGCACCCCTACTTGGCTGGGCATTGCAGGCTGGATGGCATGGTGGAGCTATTTGACTTACCTTGCACGAAGCACTCTGGATTTTCAGCAAGTGCTCTGTGCGTGGCCATGAGTGGGTACTCTGCGGTATGGCACCAATGTGTTATGTAGTATGGCCAGTATGGCACCCCTACTTGGCTGGGTATTGCAGGCTGGCATCTGTGGAGCCACAGCAGAGGCCCGTCCAGGGCTTGGTGGCTGGTAGGGATGTGTGAACAGATCATGGTTTGATCATTTGGTTGTTCAGTTGTTCGGTTTGGGAGCCAAGTTCGGTCGCTCAGTCCAGGGACCAAGTTCGGGTTCGGTCGTTCAGTATGGTGGCGTTCAGTTCAGTTTGGCCATTCGGAAATCAGTTTTGGATTCAGTCTAGGTATCATGTGGTTGGTTCCATGATAGTGTCGGAAACAAGAAACCAGATTTTCAAGTGCGTGCAGAGCTTGTGTGGAGAGAGAGCATGTGTGGTGTGGCTGGCTGGCTGTGTAGTGTTTTTTGGTTGTGTTGTACTGTGTGTTGGTTTGGCTTGGCTGTGTCATTTTGGTTGGTTGTGGTTGGTGACTTGGTGGATGTCTTTTTGTTTGGTTGTGTTTGTGTGGGACTTTCAAAGAAATTGAAGAGGGTGAAGCTGAACAGGGGGGATTGGAGGAAGGACAAGGTGGTGGAGTCGGTGGAGGAGGTTGCTGTCCCTGGACCTTCTCTGGTGGAGGTCGGCTCCTCAGAGGAGCAAGAACCAGGCACAGGAGGTGCTGCCAGGTTTGTAAACTTTTTTTTACTTTGAGGACAAGAACTATTCTTTAGAGCGAGCTAACTGGCATGCGGGTGGGTACGTGGGTGGTGGGCAGTAAGGCACAAACAGTGGGTATCAGCGGGTGGCAGTGGATGTCTGTCACAGAGAGAGAGGGTGTGGGGGGCTCTTCCAGCAGTCAGGCATGAGCTGAAGGAAGCACCCACCCAAACACGTGCCAACCCTTCCCTAGCAAGGGTCTCCCATTGCCATCCCTAGCACTCCAAGAAGGGCAGGATTTGCATGTGCCATCCAGGGTCCCTAGCACCCAAAAAAGGGCATAATTTGCACATGCTAGCCAGGGTCTTTCTAGTGGCCATCCCTAGCACTACAAGAAGGGCAAGATTTGCACGTGCTAGCCAGGGTCTCGCCAAAGCCACCATTGCCTTCCCTAGAACCCAAATAAGGGTACGATTTGCACGTGCCAGCAAGGGTCTCCAGTGCTAGCACCCCAAGAAGGGCAGGATTTGCACATGCCAGCAACGGTCTTTCCATTTGCCATCCCTAGTATAGCACCCCAAGGAGGGAGGAGGACTAGAGGCATCATTAAATGCATTATATTATTTACTTAGGTGTTGTTTTATTTCAGAGATGATGAGGATGCCACTCCCCTTTCTGCTGCCTGCTGGACCATCAGAACCCCATCGAGGCAGAGGTCACCACTGCCAGACAGCGGGCGCATGAGATCCGATGTCTGGCGGTTGTTTAAGAAGCAGAATGGATTTGCTGTCTGCACGGTAAGGCACGGAGACTGGAACAACAGGGAATGGATTGGCCTATGACCTGTTAGGAAGTCCCCTGCAGAGAGAGATTGGCCCCCCACCCACTTGAGACTGAATGCAGGCAGGGCTTGACACAAACCATTGGTCTGACACAGTGTGGCACTTCTTATGTTCCTATTTTTTATGTTCTTTAGGTATGCGGCAAAACATTTTAAAGGGCCATCCAGGGGACCACACCAGGGCTAAAAGCCCATATTGAAAAACTCCATGGGGAGATGGTAACTAGGCAGCAGGACTCTCTGGCGTGGCCGTGGTGGCGAATAATCGCAAGAAGAAGGGGGAAAAGGCAACCCAAAAGCACCGCCATCAAAGACTTTCCCCCTCCTCCAGCTCTGCTGAGGAGTCCCCCAGCCCCCGGGAGTCTGCAGTGGCAAGGGCCTTTCGGGCCGAAGTGGAAAGGCCTACCCGGGACTTTATAGATGGCATACGGCTGCGTGCAGCCACCATGGAGAACCACCTGGTGGAAAAGGTCCGGAGTTCGCGTTGGAGAAAAAGAAGGTGGAAGCATACTCCCAGTACGTCTCCGCTGAGATGGACAACCTGGAACTGTACCACCAGTCGGTCTCCAGGTGGCATGCAGCCGTGGCAGGGGCCGTGGAGTTCGCCTTGGCCGAGGGTTGCAAAATGCCGGAGCACAGGGTATCCGCCCCTCGGTCCTGTGCTGCACCATGGCTGTTGCCTTTTCCCCAAGTTCCGGGGCACAGGCCCAAAGACTTGTAGACCCCTAAGTTAAAAGTTTCCTTTCTTTTTATATATGTTTGGTTTTGGTTTTATAATGTTGTTGTTGCTGTTTTAAAAGTGTTCATATAAGTTATATTTGTTGCTTCAAGCTTTGTTTGAACTGGCCAATCTTTTATCCTTCTGTGCTGAAGTTCTGGCAAGTGGCAGAATCTTATACAGCTTGTTGATCCCTAGCAGCAGCATCTGGCTGGCTCCACATGTAGCGTAGTTAAGGTATTAACCCAAAGATTTGCCAGGCAGTAGCATAGTCTCAACTTGCAGACAGCCCCCCAGGAGGGGCAGGGCTTGTGTCTGTGTGGGTGTGCCAGAGAGAAAGGGAGACAGGCTCATTGGCAGTGGGCAGCAGGTGACAGGTGCTGGTGGTCAGAGGGTCTTTTTTTTCAGCTGCTAGATTCAGCGGGCATCTGCGGGTGGGTGTGGAGGAGTAGGCTAGGAGGAGGGTAGGCAGGCATGTGGGCACCGGGCTTCTGGATGCAGTGGACTTGAATGACAGCCCCCAATGACTGGAATGATGGGATGGGCAGGCATGACTGCCCATTTTCTATCTCATTCTGGTAGGTTTGCTTGTGGATGTGGGCACAGATGAGAGCTCTCGCTGGTTCTGGCAGGTGGCAGGCAGCTTGAGCTGGATACACCTCTCCCCCTCCACCCCCATCTCTCTCATTTTAGTAGAGAGCCTCTCTCTCTCTCTCTCTCTCTCTCTCTCTCTCTCTCTTGTCATGAACAGCAGGTTGCTAACTCATAAAGAAAAGGTGGAATGACAGCGCCCCATGAGCAGAATGACAGAGCCCAAGAACCCTGAGGGTGGGTCCTGGCCTGGAGCTAGAGCGGCAGCAGCTTCTAGATATTGGACACAGCCCTCCCTGACAGTAACATAGGCCCCAGAACCCTGATGGTGGGCCCTGGGACTGGAGTGACTGTTTCTTGACACTGTTGAATGATGGCTCTCTTGAATGAGGGCTCTTGCAGTGGCACAGAAGAGACAGCATTGGCAGAAGCAGCAGACACTGGATTTCCCAGAAGCAGCATTGGCAGAAGGAGCAGACATTGCATTGCCCAGGCACAGAACCTGGGGAACAGCAGAGACAGCATTGGCAGGATTTGCCTGTGTGCTGCACCCATGGAGCCAAGCGTGGATGGTATGGTTTTCCAGGGAAGAGCTCCTATACAGCAGCAGATGGCAGCAGCAGTATTGTGTGGGTACATTTGGATTTGCCATAGCAGCGTGCCCATGAACCAGCAGACAGCAGCAGCGGGATTACCAGACAAGTGGGGCACATCACCTAGGGTTGACAGGGTGGGAAGACAGGCACCTTGGCATGAGAGGCAGGCAGGTGGGTTGAGGCAGGCTTTGAGCTTGGCGGCAACCTGGGTGGGCAGACAGGCAGTGTGGCATGAGAGGCGGGCAGGTGGACTGGGGCAGGCTTTGAGCTTGGTGACAACCTGGGTGGGCAGACAGGCAGCATGGCATGAGAGGCAGGCTGGAGGTCTGAGGCAGGTTTTGAGCTTGGCAGAAACCTGGGCAGGCAGACAGGCAACTTGGCATGAGAGGCAGTAGGGAAGGCAGGCTGGGACCTTGGAAGGGCACTCCGACAGGGTGGCGAAGACTGTGCAGAGAGAGAGAGAGAGAGAGATCTAGTCAGATAGGCGGGCCGGGATCATCTACCTAGAGGCCAGCTGGCAGGCTTAGTTTCCCAATGTCACCCTGCATCATGAGAGAGAGGGCCGGTGCCAGACATTGGGTGGGAGGGACAGCACCTCAGCAGCACAGCAGTAGTAGCCATAGCCCAGATTGAGGAGGAGGAGCGCCCCATCCCAAGACTGCCCCTGGCATGAGATGGCGTATGCCACTGCACCATCAATACTTGGCCGGGGACAGCTCGGGGAATCCCAGCAGCAGAAGGCTCACCTTAATGAACAGAAACTGCTCCAGCAACTTGGCCCCCAGTCTCAGGTGGTGCGGGAAGCAAATGTCCCCCACCATGGAGAACACCTTGTCACGGAGAACATAGGGTCACACATGTGTGATACTGGCCCACATGTAGACTACAAATCTAGTAAATATGTAAAGCAAAAGGTGCAACATGTATGTACTATTACAATTGAGAACTGTAAAACCCAAATCAGGACTGTGACACTGACAAAACTCCAGGAAATGTAAAGAGATAAAAAGAATGTGTATTTGGGAACCCTGGTCAGACAGACCTGTGGAGATGCAAATGGACCTTCATGTTTGGCTGGGTTGCCTACGTGACAGACCTTAGGTTTTTCCAAGACGGGAACGAGAAACAAAGGACTCGGAATTGTTATTTAAGGAGACCATTAAGCCATCTTCAGAATTGCTTGGCCAGAGCCATCTTGAGCAACTGCATCTATATCCTGAAACCTGCCAGCAAGCAAGGCTAGAAGACATGGACTGAGAGACATTATTTTGCTCTCTACCATCTAAGAGACCAGTTCCCAGCCATTCTACACCTATGACTGAGGAACCAGAACTTATGGACCTTTGTAGTGTAAGATGCTTATTTAGGAACTCAACCAGTATAGATTAGGAATGCGTTATATTTACCTTTGATTTCTAGTACCACTCTGTATCAATTATCTTGCTTATGTAAATCAATAAAATAACTTCTTATCTTACTTTGTAAAGTGCCAGGTACACTGCTGGCACTATATAAATGTTTGTTAATAATAATAATAATAATAATCTTTATGAAGAAGTGTCTGTGTCTAACATTGGAACACAAGTGAGCAACAAGGGCTTTCAAGCTTTTGGGACCCCAGAGAAAAAGAGTCTGTAAACGGGAAGGATTGGGCCCTTAGGTGACCAAGGAGTTGTCCCTGCTGCAGGATTGAATCATCCAAAGAGAAAACTGATTCAAGTGGGCTGTAAGCAAGAGAAACTGAGTCACTCAAATCCGGCAAAGTGGGGATGCGGACCTCCAACCCGTGACACACCCGCTTGCTGGGCACACTGGTTAATGGGCAGAACAATATACCCTAGTATGTCACTTTCGACAGGGCTGGCCACACGTTGGCCTTGCCGGCCCAATAGGCCAAGGGATTGCTGCTGGGATCAATACAGGGCTGCTCCTCAAGGTAGGTCTCCACGGCGCCTCCACCACTGCCCTCAGCCATGCTGCTGTGTCCTATTGTGCACAACACCATGCTCCCCAGAGTGGCCTGCACATAGGCCAAGCTGCTTCTGCTGCTGCCACCAATAGGGGTGCTACTGTTGCTGGGGGCAGGGATAGACCCGCCTGGCTGAACGAGGTGGCTGCTCCCACTCCCACCATCCCCAGGGACATCCTGTTGCGTAGCTCGCTCTGCCTCCCAGAGCCTGTCCACCAGCGCACCCTTCCAGAGGCCATAGAGTGCTGTCTTGTGTGCCATGCTTCCCTTGACTCGGGGATCCAGCATTGTTGCCAGGACATATTGCTCCCACTGCAGGAGCCTGTCAAAATGTGCCCTCAGCCCTGCCTTCAGCTTCCGCGCCAGGTCAAGCACCTCATCGGACAGCTTACTGCCCTCACGGTCACAATCCTGCCCACTGAGAATCTCGTCCAGCCTCCTGTGGAGACTCCGGACCAGAGGGGTCACCTGGTTGAGGGTGGCGGTTGAGCTGCTCACAGTTTCAGTTATGGCCAGGAACAGTCTGAGCATGAAGACCGTGTGAACCAGGATCTCCCATTCCGCCCCATCATACCCTGGAGGTGCCCCGCTGTCCATCATCAGTTGAACCCAATGAAGGGCGGCTTTCTGCTTGAAACACCGTTTGAGCATCAGGAAGGTGGAATTCCATGCACTGGGGAGTCTTGCTCGGCCTGCTTCTCCCAGAGGAGCTCACTGTCCTTCACGTTCTGGTTGAAGAACCCCGTCATCTTCCTCCCCTCACTTGATCAGGGAGCTACGGGTGCCTGCCCCAATCCCCTTATCCCCCAATCCCAGAGCATCCCTTACCACCAGGTGAAGGGTGTGTGNGGGTGCCTGCCCCAATCCCCTTATCCCCCAATCCCAGAGCATCCCTTACCACCAGGTGAAGGGTGTGTGTGGCGCAAGGGATGCTGGTGAAGCCCCCATCATGGACTGCCTTCAGTATATTGGCCGTGTTGTCCGTCACCACACACCCCTTGGTGAAGGGCATGTTATGAATTGGAACTGTTCTCTATCAATCCTACCAGGGACAGGACTTAAACCCCTGGCAGGCAGCTCCTAATTCCAGGATCTGGGTGAAGGCACTATGAAACAGATGGCAAAGTCCTTTAAATAGACAGATGTTTATTATAGAAAGAACTGAGAATATAACAATAATATAGCACCAGTACACTTGCATTTAGCAATAGCCTTCACCTACTCTAACAGCAAGCACACACACACAAATACATATACATGTGTTCTTTCGCATCAGAGGTCTCAGGTCTGGTCTCGAGAGGAGAGGCAGGGTGGGGACCCAATCAAGGTCTATCTAGGAACCTAGCTGCTGGAGTCTGGCTTTTCACAGCCGTTGAGAGCGTCGGAAAGGGCCAAGCATCGATCCACCAGCAGCTACCTGAGTAACCGGTCAGAGCGTAACATGCAAGGCACCTTCCTTGTCTAGGGCTGGCCTTTTTATCCAGTGACTGCCTTACGATTATCCAGAGTGCGGGGCTGTCAGTGCTAAGCTTGGGAATTTCTCCCATTGGCCGTTCAGATTTGGGGTACTTTCTGCTTAGTCATAGTTATTATGGGATGTTCTGACCAGTTAGATCCTGCCTACTCCTCCCACCAGATGGGAGGTCTGATATTTGGCCATGAGTTGCCCATGCCCCTTTCTCTAAGGCGTCTCTCTGTCTGACTAGGCCATTTTCCATTATTGCATTGCTTGGTTCTTATCTATTCTTGTAACCTTCTCTCTCTTTTATGTACAGCCATGTTGTGGGCACGGACAGTTCTTTCTGGTTCTGTTCCTGCTGGGGCCTTTCCTTTTGTTGATGACAAGAATGTATCCCTGTCAGCATATTTCTCTTATTCCCTTCTCCTCTTGCCAACCTGTCTCTTATAATATGCATTTTTAATAGTTCTAAACTAAAATTGGTAAAAGGCGCTGGCATTGGGGGTGTCAGATTGGGGATGGGGAATGTAATGGGGGTGGGCGGGAGGTAGGCATGGTTTTTGGGGGTGGTGTTAGGTCGGGACTGGGGGATGTAGAGGAGTTGTGGTCGTGGGTTGGGGGGCTGGTGGGAGGTGAGTTTGGGACTGGCAGGGGTGCGCTGGGCTTGGGGGGTGAGGTTGGGGCTTGTAGGGGGTGCACACAGGGCTTGGGGGGAGTATGGGACTTGCAAGGGGTGGCGGGAGCTAGGGGCGGGAGTTGGGGGCAGGTGAGGTGTGTGGGTGTTTATTGGTGTCTATGTGTGTGTGGTGTCTGTGTGGGCATCTGTTGGGGGATGACTGTGGGGGGGAGATGTCGGTGAGGGTGTGTGACTGTGTGAGTGTGGGGGCTGTCTGTGGGTGT
>QEPC01015351.1:3072572-3086239 GCA_003113815.1 Sphenodon punctatus | reverse complement strand
GTGCACTTGAGACCTCGCATCTTCATGAATGTTAGACCCCTTGTCTCTCCCTCTGTTCCCCTTCCTATGTCTCTCCCCCAGCTCCTGTCTCTCAGATTGTAAGCCCTGGGGGCAGGGACCGTGTCTATTTTATTACTTTGAAAAGTGCCAGGTACACTGCTGGCGCTATATAAATGTTTGTTAATAATAAATAATAATCATCATCATCCTACTGCCATGTGGCTACCTGGCCATATAATAACATAGCAAACTAATGCCACTTATATGTTGCCTTTGCTCCTCCACGGGGCTTGCCGTGGCAGAGCTTGACCCCTGTAACCTCCCCCTAATCCTCTCCCTTCTTTGGGAAGCTAACCATGTATAGGACATGATGGCCACCACATCCTCTTTTTCATGAAGGTTGTGAAACCACTCATATTCCTGGACCAATTTGGTGCACAAAGAATCATGAATAAGCGGTCGCAACCAAACTGTCCTAAGTGTATTATAGATGGAGCAGATTACAAAAAAATGCACTGCATCCTCTACCCCTCCCTGGGAACAGCTACAAACTCGCTCCTCGTAAGGAACCCTCTCATACCTCCCTTCCACCACCGCGGTCTTCACCATCTGGAACCGGAGGAGAGTATAGCTTCTCCAAAGTTTGCGGTTTTGCAGAGTGTCTAAATATGACTCTAACCCCCACACAGTCTTTATTATCTTAAACCTGGGGGCAACCCTCCCACTCTTAACCACTGCCAAATCCTCTTGTCCCTCAGTGTCCTTCAATCTATCCAAGATTTCCCTCCCAATCCTCTCCAAGGGCTTCCCAACAAAGTAAGCGAATGAAAAACCCAGGCTATGCAGGAGGTCTCCCAAGTACCTGAGCCACGGATAATCTCCATTGCCCTCATACTGCAGTTCCTCCTGAAAACATAGCCGCGGGATAGAATTTTCCCGCAAGGTAATCAATCTTAGCCAATACCATACCAGGGCAAGTTTGGCATGTAGTTCTATAGAGGCCTTCTCAATTGTAGAGGACAAGGGCTTCTGGTGGCTGCTTGGGTTCCTGCCCCCCCAGTTTAAGCTGCTATCCCACACCACCCTCAGTCGGACTGTGGAGCCAGACCTTTACAGGGTTTTGAAGGAGCAGGTGAGGGAGCAGGTGGTAGGGGCTGGGGGGGGCACAGTCCACTTCACCACGGACCTGTGGTCCAGCAGGAACGCCCAGCACACGTACCTGGCGGTAACAGCGCACTAGTGGCAGAACCCGGAGGCAGCTTTGGGGAGTGGCAGGACGGGTCCCGAAGCAGGGTATAGGTGGGCCCTGCTTCAGGTACAAGTCATGGACNGGGAGTGGCAGGACGGGTCCCGAAGCAGGGTATAGGTGGGCCCTGCTTCAGGTACAAGTCATGGACAGCCCCCACACCGCCAGGAAAATTGAGGCAGCTCTGGCCACCATGGTGAGGGAGTGGGTTACGCCAGGAAAGGTCTTCACCAAGGGGTGTGTGGTGACGGACAATGCTGCAAATGTACTAAAGGCAGTTCGTGAGGGGGGCTTCACCAGAATCCCTTGCTCCACACACACCCTTCACCTAGTGGTCAGGGACACTCTGGGCTTGGGGGGATAAGGGAATTGGGGAAGGCACACTTAGCTCCCTCATAGACTGGGAGAGGAAGCTGTCAGGGTTCTTCAGCTGGAGAGTGAAGGGCAGCGAGCTGCTCCAGGAGAAGCAGGTGAAGCAAGGCTCCCCAGGGCACCAGCTGGTCTAGGATGTAGCCACACGGTAGAATTCTACCTTCCTGATGCTCAAGCGGCTTCTTAAGCAGAAAGCATCAGGTTCAACTGGAGATGGACTGAGGGGCACCAGAAGGGTTTAAATGGGCTGAATGGGAGCTCCTGGCTCAAACGGTCTTCATCCTGAGACTGTTCCTGGCTGTGGTGGAGAAAGTGAGCAACTCCACCACCATCCTCAGCCAGGTGACCCCTCTGGTCCAGAGTCTCCAGAGGAGGCTGGACAAGATTCTCAAGGGACGGGATTGTGGCCCTGTAGGCAGGAAGCTGGCCAGTGAGGTGCTTGATCTGGTGCAGAAGCTGAAGTCAGGGCTGGAGGCATGTTTTGACCTGCTCCTGCAATGGGAGCAATATGTCCTGGCAACAATGCTGGACACCAGGGTCAAGGGCAGCATGGCACGCCAGACAGCGCTCTATGCCTTCCAGAAGGATGTGCTGGTAGAGAGGGTCCGGCAGGCAGAACGAACTATGCAGCAGGACACCCCTGGGGATGGTGGGAGTGGGAGCAGTCACCCCTCTCAGCCAGGTGGATCTATCCCTGCCCCCAGCCCTAACAGTAGCAGCAGAAGCACCAGTAGTAGCAGCAGCACCCCTGTTGCCAGCAGAAGCAGCTCGGCCTACATGCAGGCCACTCTGGGGAGTATGGGGTCCCCCAAAACAATAGGGCGAGCAGCGTGGCTGAGGTCAGGTGGAGGTGAAGGCTGGTGGAGGTGGTTCCCAGGCAGAGCTACAAGAGGGAGTATGATGTCACTTCAGCAGCCAGGGAGCCCTACCTGGAGGAGAAGCCATGCATTGATCCCAGCAGTGATCCCTTGGCCTACTAGGCCAGCAAGGCCAATGTGTGGTCGGCCCTGTCGAAAGTGGCCATGGGTATCTTGTCCTGCCTACCAACCAGTGTCCCCAGTGAGTGGGTGTCCTCTATGATGGGGGACATTTGCTCCCCGTACCGCCTGAGTCTGGGGGCCAAGTTGGTGGAGCAGTTGCTGTTCATTAAGGTGAACCTTCTGCTGCTGGGATTCCCCAAGCTGCCCCTGGACAAGGATTGATGGTGCAGTAGCACACGCCATCCCATGCCAGGGGCAGTCGTGGGATGGGGCTCCTCCTTCTCAATTTGGGCTATGGCTACTGCTGCTGTGCTGCTGTCGCTCTCTCCCAATGCCTGGCTCCCCCCCTGCTCCCCCCCCCCGCCCCTCTCTCTCTCTCTGTCTCATACTAGACGTCCCTCCTGGAATTCTGTTGATGAAAGGGAAATACACAAATTTATAGTAGCAGCCCCTGTGAGGAAGGCCCCAGGGGAGGATGGGATCCTGAGGAAGTTTTCAAAGAAAATATAGACTGGTGGGTACTTGTCATTTCTAGACTCTTTGACAGTATAAATGCCACAGGGAAATCCCCCCAAGGATGGAACAACAGTATAGTATTCCCTAGACATAAGAAAGGCCAAAAAAATGATTCAGCAAACTATAGGCCTATTAGCCTGCTATATGTAATTGCAAAGATGCATGGAAAATTTCTACTGATGAAATTGGAAGTTTGGGCATGAAAGAAAACATTTTCCATGAAGAGCAGGCAGGCTTTCAGGCAGGTCAAGTCACGGTAGACCATTGCTACATATTAGACCATCTGATAAATAAATATACACGAATCAGAAAGAGTAACCTATTTGCTGCATTTGCCGATCTCAAATCGGCTTTTGATACGATCAGTCGGGACTGCCTATGGGCAAAGCTGGCAGCCACTAACATGGATAGGCGACTCTTATTTTTGGTCCGGGAACTTCATATGCAAAATTATATGAGCATACGATTGACCACTGAAGGTCATCTATCTGAATTTATCCCTGTTCATGTGGGTGTGAAACAAGGGTGTGTATTGGTACCCTTCCTCTTTAAGTTGTATATAAATTATATCGTAGACACCTACAGAAGTGAGATGATATTTGCACCACACATAGGTAGAAGAGCCCTCCCGATTTTGATGTACACAGATGACATGGTGGTGCTGTCAGCTGCAGAGAGTGGAATGCGAAAGGCATTAGTGGTGCTGGGTGCCTAGTGCAGTAAGGAAAAACTAAAAATCAATTACTGCAAAACCAAGACTGTTATATTCTCTAGGAAGGTCCGGATGCGCAAATGGGAATTGGATGGAGTTAGGATTGAGGAGGTTTCCCGGTTCAGATATTTGGGATTGGTGTTTGCTGACTCGGGCTCTTGGTCCCAGCAATTGGCAACTACCAAGTTAAAAGCTCAGCAAACAGCTGTTGGAATTATCAATTTCTGGGCTATTAGGATGGTTAAACCAGCTCTCCAGTTACTCGTGCATAAACCTATCCCTCAGACATTGTATGGAGCTGAACTGTGGGGTTTTGATGTGTCTTCCCTGAAACCGGTTCAAAATAAGATATTTAGAAGAGTCCTGGGGGTTCCAATTTATACACCAGTACCCTTTTTGAGGACAGAAACAGGCGTTCTCTCAGTGGAGCAGAGGGCTCAGGTGATTATTTGTAACTTTTGGTCAAGAGTGATCACCATGCCCAAAGGCTCCTTGTTTTATGTTTGTTGGGTAGAACAAGAAGGATTCAAAAATAGGCAAACTTGGAGGACACGTTTTAGCTACCTTATCAGTTGAATCGGTTTCTCCTTTGATGCTCTGAAGGGATATCCAAGGGGATTACTGAAAAGATTCCTTGGATCTTGTCTTTCAGATATTCATAAACAGCAAGACATAGCACAAGCAGCAGCATCAGTGACTGCCCCCCATTATGGGAAGTTTAAAATCGTGCATCTGTTTGAGCCCTACCTCAGTTGTATAGCAAGCTTTGTCCTGAGAAAGGCCCTCACGTTGGGCAGATTCCAGTTGATTCCCTCCAAAGTTTTAGAGGGGCAGTTTAGAGGTACCAAAGGCTATGTGATTGTACTCAGTATATTGAGGACTTATCCCACTATCTTTTTGATTGCACACTAACTGCAGATATTTGGTCCCAGTTCAGGGGGATTTTTCCCTCTAGGGCTTTGTGGTGGAATCAAGATCAAAAACTGGAGTATATTCTGGACAGTTCAAATGAAAAGTTAATGTTTAAAGTAGCCTATTTTTTGTTTATGCTGGCCAAGAGAAGAAGCATGGTCCAAGTGGAGATTTAGAGGAGGGCCCCTCTGTTTGGTATGCCGTAGAGAACTAAGTGGAGGTATAGGAATTAGCCTAGATTAAAATTGCTGTGTTGCTGATGATGTGGGGGTGGGGGGTGGGAAGGGTAGAGGTAAGACTTGCATATAGAACGTTAGTATTTGGTTTACAATGAATGCATGGTGCTGGTAGCATCTTTTAATTTTCGTTGTCTGTATCTTATGTAATATCATGTTATATTTTATTGTGCTTTTGCGCCGACCAAATGGTCGTATCAATAAAGATTTATCTATCTATCATACTAGATGGCCTCGGCCGCCTTATCTGAATGACCTCATGACACAGGACAGCATTGGGAAACTGTAAGCCTGCCAGCCGGCCTATAGTTACAGGATCTCGGCCCACCTATGTGACACTGACTGGCTCTCGCTCTCTCACGCTGAACAGTCTTTGCTAGCCTAAGCCTATCTGAGTGCCCTGCTGCCAATGTTCCAGCCTGCCTGCCCTACTGCCTCTCATGCCACGCTGCCTAACTGCCCGCCCTGCTTGCCTTTAAGCTCAGCATGCCTTAGTCCGTCTTCCCGCCTCCCATGCAAAGGTGCCTGTCTGCTCACCCAGGTTGTCTAGCTCAAAGCCTGCCCAAGCCCACCTGCCCTAGTGCCTCTCATGCCACACTGTCTGCCTTCTTGCCCGCCCAGATTGCAAAGCTTGAACCCCACCTCAGTCTGCCTGCCTACCTGCCTGCTGCTCATGTCACACCACCTGCCTGCCTGACCTGGCAACCAATGTCTGTTGCTGTTGCCAATGGCCCCCAGGCCTATATGCTGTCTGAACCAAGGGTTCTGTACCCTGGCAACCAATGTCTGCTGCTGCCAATGGCCCCCATCCACATCTCTGGAACTCCCTCCCGGAGGAAACCCGACTGGGCCCAGATCTTCTGGTGTTCCATCAAACCTGAAAGACCTGGCTGTTCGCCCAGGCCTTTGGAGGGGAGGGTTGGGTAGTTGGGGACATTGGGATGTGTGTGGGGGGGGGGTTGGATGGGATTGTTTTTAATTTCTTTGTTAATGGTTTTTAAATATTTTTTATTGCTATTGTATTGCTGTAAGCCACCCCGAGATGCCATAGGCATGAGGGGGCAGCTAAAAAATGCTTTTAAATAAATAAATAAATTAAATATGCTGTCTGTGCCAAGGGTTCTGTATGGAGGCAACCCACTGTCTGCTGCTGCCATTGACCACCAGGCCTGTATGCTATCTGTGCCAAGGTTCTGTACCCTGGCAACCCACTGTCTGCTACTGCCAATGGCCCCCAGGCCTATATGCTGTCTGTGCCAAGGGTTCTGTACCATGGCAACCCACTGTCTGCTGCTGCCAATGCCCCCCGGGCCTATATGCTGTCTGTGCCAAGGGTTCTGTACCCTGGCAACACACTGTCTGCTTCTGCCAATGGCCCCATGGCCTATATGCTATCTGTGCCAAGGGTTCTGTACACCAGGTTGCCGCCAAGCTCAACACCTTCCTCAGCCCACCTTCCTGCCTCTCATGCCATGGTGCCTGTCTGCCCACCCAAGTTGCTGCTGAGAGAGAGAGCAAGAGAGAGAGAGAGAGAGAGAGAGAGAGAGAGAAATAAGAGAAAGAGAGAAAGTCTCCCCACTGCTAGAAGGAGAGACAGACACGATCCCACCCATGATGTCACCTGCACTATATGGCAAGACAGAGAGAGCGGAAGAGAGAGAGGCTCCCCACTAGAATGCGAGAGATGGGGTGGAGGGGAGGCCAGCTCAAACTCCCACCTGCCAGAACTAGGAAGAACTCCCATCTGTGCCCAATGTCCACATCCAGCTGCAGCAAACCTACCAGAATGAGATGGAATATAACAAAACGTAGAACGTATTATGTGCCTGCCTGTGTGCGTTCCTATATCTACCTACCTATCCCACAATTGAATGAAGTGTGCCCAACCATGCACTAATTCTAGGGACATCACTCAACTCCCATAGGCTTTAGGCTGTCATTCCACTGTACCTGAAGCAGTCATGCCCGCTCATCACAGGAACCATCAACGAGATTCTTGGACCATCATTCCAGTCATGGGGGGCTGTCATTCCATTCTGGGTGCTGCCGCTACTCATGCCTGACTGGCCAGCGGCCACCAGCGGCCACCTGCAAGTCTTCCCCCCCAGCAGCCTACTCCTCAGCACCCACCCGTGGATGCCTGCTGCCAAAGGAGCCTGTCTCTCTTTCTCTCTGGCACACCCACACAGACACAAGCCCTGCCCCTCCTGGGGGGCTGTCTGCAAGTTGAGACCCTGCTGCTGCCTGGCACATCTTTGGGTTAATACCTTACCTATGTTACCTGTGGTGCCAGGTGCTTCTGATAGGGATCGACAAGCTGTATGAGATTCTGCCACCTGCCAGCCAGAACTTCAGCACAGAGGGATAAAAGATTGGCCAGGTCAAACAAAGCTCCTAACAATAACAACAAATATAACTTTTATTAACAAAACAACAACAACAAAAACAACATTATCAAACAAAACCCAAACATTTTAAACTAGAATGGAAACTTATCAACTAGTACTACTCAGTCTTTGGACCTGCCCCCCGGAAGTTGGGGAAAAAGCAGAAGGGGTGCATGGGAGGTAGGGGCAGGGGGCATCACAACCGCCGGCATTTGGTAGCCGTGTTGCACGGCATAGTCAACGGCCCCTGCCATGGCCACCTGTCACTGGGAGACTGACTGGTGGAAGAGTTCCAGGTCGGCTATCTTGGTGGAGATGTACTGCGAGACGTACTGCGAGACGTACTGCGAGATGTACTGAGAGAAATACTGCGAGTACGCCTCCACCTTCTGTTCCTGGACCTCAACCACCTTGAACCATTCCACCAGTCAGTTCTCTATGGTGGCTTCTCACTGCTGTAGGCCGGCCATGAAGTCCTGGGTGGGCCTCTCCACCTCAGCCTGAAAGGCCCATGTCGCTGCAGACTCCTGGGGCCCAGGGGACTCCACATCGGAGCTGGAGGAAGGGGAATGGCTTTGCTGGCATCTCTTTTGTGTTGCCTTCCCCACCTTCTTCTGGCAGTGATGCTTCAGCTCCATGGTGATACCAGAGTCCTGCAGCCGAGCCACCTTATCCCTTTGCAGCTTTTCTATGTAGGAGATTAGGCCTGATGTTGTCCCGTCTCTGTCCCTCTTAAATCTTTTCCAGCAGATCTAAAGAACATAAAAAGATAGGAACATAAGAAGTGCCATACTGCGTCAGACCAATGGTTTGTGTCAAGCCCTGCCTTCATTCTGTCTCCACAAGTGGGTGGGTGCCAATCTCTCTCTGCAGGGAACTTGCATTCCTAACAGGTCATAGGGCAATGCATACCCTGTTGTTCCATCCCCCGTGCCTTACCTTGCAGATGGAAAATCCATTCTCCTTATCATACCACCTCCAGACATTGGACCTTGTCTGACCACTGTCTGGGGGTGGCACTGGCGACCTCCACCTTGGTGTCCTCCTGCGCCTGGCACTGGCATTGGAGGATTCCTCATCCTCACCCTCTCTGAAACAGGAACACATAAACAACATGCATTTGTAATATCATGCATTTATGATGATGCCTCTAGTCCTCCCTCCTTGGGGTGCTGTAGGGATGGCAACTGGAGATGGTGGCACTGGTCTCCCTCCTTCCCTTTGCTTCGAAGCTCCTGGAACGTGTCATCTACTCCCGCTGCCTGAACCTCCTCTCTGCCAACTCCTCCCTCGACCCTCTCCAGTCCGGCTTCCGCCCCCTCCACTCTACTGAAACTGCCCTGGCCAAGATCACCAATGATCTACTTGTCGCTAAATCGAAGCGCCACTACTCCGTTCTTGTCCTCCTTGACCTCTCTGCTGCCTTTGACACTGTCGACCACTCGCTCCTCTTGGACTCGCTTTACTCTTTGGGCTTCCGTGGCTCTGTCTTTGACTGGTTCTCCTCCTACCTCTCTGACCGCTCCTTTAATGTCTCCCTCCCCGAGTCGACCTCCCCCTCCCTTCCCCTCTCGGTTGGGGTTCCCCAAGGTTCTGTCCTTGGCCCTCTCCTCTTCTCTATCTACACCCGGTCCCTTGGTGAAATTATTGCCTCCCACGGGTTCCAATACCATCTCTATGCTGATGACACCCAACTCTATCTCTCTACCCCCTCTCTCTCCTCCTCTGTCCGCTCACGCCTCGTCGACTGCCTCTCTGATATCTCCGCCTGGATGTCCCGACGCCAACTCAAACTGAACATGGCCAAGACTGAACTCCTCATTTTTCCTCCATCCCCCTCCTCTCCCTCTGACCTGACCGTCTGCATTGATGGGGTCACCATCCGTCCTGTTCTCCGTGCCCGCAGCTTGGGCTTCATTTTTGACACGCACCTCTCCTTTAAACCTTACATTGACTCTGTGGCCAAATCCTGCCGATTCGCTCTCCTCAACATTGCCCGCATTCGCCCCTTTCTATCTGTCTCCTCGGCCAAAATCCTTGTTCATGCCATGGTTATCTCTCGCCTCGACTACTGCAACCTCCTCCTTGCTGGCCTCCCTCGCTCCCACCTGTCCCCCCTTGTGGCGATCCAAAACTCTGCCGCCAAGGTCATTCACTCTGCCCGTCGCTTCGACCATGTGACGCCTCTCCTCCTCTCCCTTCACTGGCTCCCCCTTCCTGAACGTATCCTGTTCAAACTCCTGGTTTTCACGTTCAAATCGCTCCATGACCAAGCTCCCCCTTACCTCTCGGACCTAATCGCCCTACGCGCTCCTGCGCGCGCTCTCCGCTCTTCCGCTGTCCCCTCCCTCGCTCTCCCTCGCTTCTCCTGCTCGCCCAACCGCCTTCGTCCCTTCTCCCTCGCTGCCCCGCATGCCTGGAACTCCCTCCCTGCCGACATCCGCCTCGCCTCCTCCCTCCGCTCCTTCAAATCCCTCCTCAAGACCCACCTTTTCCATGCTGCCTTTCCCAATGCCCTCTAGTCTTTCCCCTTGCTCTTACTGTCAGCCCTCCTCTGCTGACTGCTGCTACCGACCACCTTGTAACCAAGCCAAGTACACGCACCTGAGACTTCGCATCCGCCTGAATGTTTGTTTGTCTTCTCCCATGTCTCTCCCGCTGTCCCCTCTCCTTGTCTCCCCCTCCTTGTCTTTTAGATTGTAAGCCACAGGTAGGGACCGCAGCTGATTATATGTTCTGTACAGCGCCAGGTTGTTACTGGTGCTTTATAAATGTTTAATAATAATAATAATAATAATAACTGGCTGGCATGTGCAAATCCTGCCCTCCTTGGGGTGCTAGTAGCAATGGCAACTGGAAAGACCCTTGCTGGTACGTGCAAATCCTGCCTTCCTTGGAGTTCTAGGGGATGTGAGGGATGCCAAATGGAGAAACCCTGGCTGGAATGTGAAAATCCTGCCCTCCTTGGGGTGCTAAGGGATGTGAGGGATGGCAAATGGAGAGACCCTGCCTGGCAAGTGCAAATCCTGCCTTCTCTGGGGCACTAGGAATGGCAACTGAAAAGACCCTGGCTGGCACGTGCAAATCCTGTCCTTATTTGGGGGTGCTAGGTAGAGATGGTAACTGGAGAATGGAGACCCTTTCTAGGGATGGCTGGCAGGCACATGTTTGGGTGGGGGTGCTGCTCGTGCTCATGCCTGACTGCTGGAAACGCCCCCCACACTACAGTACCCTCTCTCTCTGTGGCAGACATCCGCTGCCACCTGCTGATGCCCACTGTTCGTGCCTGACTGATACCCACCACCCACGCTCCCACCCGCATGCCAGTGAGCTTGCTCTAATGGATAGAGCCTTTCTTGTCCTCAAAGCAAAAAAAAAGTTTACAAACCTGGCAGCACCTCCTGTGCCTGATTGCTTCTCCACCACTGGTTCCGGGACCACCACCACCAAGGGTCCAGGGGCTGGGACAGTGACATCTTCCTCCTCCTCCTCCTCCACTACCAGGTCTGGGAGCACCACCTTGGCCCCCCAGCGTTTAATTAGAACAGTCTTATTCATTATTTTTTTTAAACAACAGACAGCCAACAGTCACCCACCAACACTCACCAACCAGCCAAACCAAAGCCAATGGTGAAACCAACACACCACACAGTCAAAATACACGAGTCAAAACTGAACACCCAGCCAGCCACAACACACACATTCTCACCCACACAAGCTCAGCACGCACTCGAATTTCCGGTTTCCAGCATGATCACGGGATCTCGCGATACTTCTTTCTGAACAACTGAACCGAACCAAATTCAACTGAACCGAACGACTGAACCCAAACTCAGCAACCGAACCGAATGACCGAACCAAAGGACTGGACCGAACAACCGGACCTAACTGGACTGAATGACCAAATCCGAACCGTGATCTGTTCGCACATCCCTAACAAACACATTTAATAGAAGTAGGCACGCTCTTGTGTTACAAATCATTAAAGCTGTTGAACAATTTAGTTTTAAATTTGTCCTTCTCCTACAGATGTCAGTGTGACATGACACCGCATAATTTCCCCTGATTTCTGCTATGTAAACAGCATGTTACAGTCATTTTACCCCTAAAGCAGAAATGTTGTCATGCTTGGTTACGTATGGTTGGGGTTTTAGGGTGTGTGTATGTGCAGAAACATCCATTTAATATTTTCCCCACCACAGTCTGTTCTCCTAATTGCTGGGTTTTTTCCCTTTTACTTTCTGATTTTTTTTTTATCTGTGGAAGATAAACATGCTGTTTCTCTATCTTCTACAGCAACCTTAATTTCTACTTAAAACTTCAATATGCACTTAACGTAGGAGGTAAAATCCTTTTTTTAATTACTTCTCCTTCACTTCACTAGAGTAGCAGTTCAGACCTGGTAAAAGCCATATGTCTCCTGGCAGCAATTTCTCATGGTGTTTGTGGTCCATCAGGGGCCTGCTGCTTCATAAATTCAGAAGGAATCTTGGGAAAGAGGGATAAATTTTACTCTCTTAAGTTCAGGGTCAATTCACTCTATTGCAGGGCCAGCAGAGACCCTACTTGCCTCTCAAATAGGGCTTTGAAGCATAGTCCTCATGCACTGGGAGGAAATATCATCTAATGACATTTCTGTAGATCTCCACTATTAATAGCAATAGGTTAGCAATAGGTATCATGGCAGGCAGTAGAGTCAGTCTTAGATCTTTTGTCACCTGAGTCCACACTGCTGCTTTTGTGGTGTGCTAAGAACTTGATTTGACATAACATTGTTGGCTTAAGGTGGTTTGCCTTGCTTGCTCTGTGTTTGCATGTGCACTGCTGTTTCCCCCTCCTCCTCTCACAAGCCCAAATCATGTGCAAAAATGGTGGCCATTTTGTGGGGGCCCTCATTGGTCATGACTACTCTTGGTTAAAATGGTCCCATTCCTGTTTTCCACCTGAATTACCTGCTTTCTGTTTTTTGGGTGGGCTGACCTGGGGTCTTGGATGGAAGGGTTTCTAATCTTTGCTGGAATGTTCCCTGCATTTTAAAATGGCCTCTTTGTAGTGCCAGTTGGCATTTCTGCAAGAACGCCATGCCACATGTTGGTTCACTATGACTAGTCTTTGCATGACTGTTCCTTGTCTTGTTACAGCAGATGCCTTTTACATTGCAACAGAACTGTGTAGCATGTTTTGGGTGCAGCCAGGGAACAAGTGGAACTCAACGTTGCTGTTTTTGTTGTGTGCTAAGGACATCAAATAATATTGTTGACTTAAGATTCTTTTCTTTTCTTGCTCTGTGTTTGCATGTGTACTGCTGGCTCCACCTACCATTAGCTAGGCTCCACCCTTTGGCCAACCAGCCTCAAAAAACACCAGCTGCCACTGTAACAATATGCTAGAGGTGTGATATTTTTTGTATTACAATGAATGAAGCATCACATGAGTGAAGATTACAATGAATTAACTTTAATCCAACTTGACTGTGTGTCTAATTATTATGTAATAAAAGTATTCCTTTCATTTTCTGAACTCTTACTTTTTTGTAGCTTTGTGAATTTGTTCCCACTTTGACTAAATTACTTTTTACACCTGCACTAGGCAAATAAGTTGCTTTTGGCTTTAATGCTGGGTGCTGTAACACAGCCTCACTTGGGAAAAAAGTACAACCCCATTTTTATTCATTAGCTTTGTGAGGTCTGAAAATTCTCTCATAGTCAGTAGAGTAGAAAAAACTATTGAGAAGACCAAGTGATGGCGATTTTTGTCCCTGAATACTACAGTTATATCTTGGGTTTCTAACTGGTGCATTCTGCACACATGCTCAGTGTCTAACTAATCATTGTATTTTATTTATTTATATTTTTATTTATAATAAAATTTGTATGCTGCCCCCTCCTGTCAAAAGCATCTCGGGGTGGCTAACAACATATTAAAACATTTTAAAACAGCAATAATAGGATTTTAAACACTATTAAAACACAATATAAAAACAACATACCCCCCCACCCTAACTCAACCCACCCACCCCCTTTCCCTCAGGAAAAGCACGGCGATACAGCCAGGTCTTACATTGTCTACAGAAAGAGGGGAGGTCGGTAATCAGGCAGACCTCCAGTGGGAGGGAGTTCCATGTGGCAGAACCTGCCACCAGTAGCAGCTTCCCTGACCTTCCAGCTGACCTTCACTGACACCTTGGCTTCCAGGATGTGGCAGAACCTGCCACCAGTAGCAGCTTCCCTGACCTTCCAGCTGACCTTCACTGACACCTTGGCTTCCAGGTACTGCTAGGCAGGATTTCGCAATCCCAGGGAAAGG
>QEPC01015351.1:3023255-3072472 GCA_003113815.1 Sphenodon punctatus | reverse complement strand
CACCAACACCTTGAATTGTGCCCGGAAGACAATAGGCAGCCAGTGCAGAGAGCGAAGCACTGGTGTAATATGTTCGTGTCGGCATGTCCCCGTTAGGAGATGAGCCGCCACATTTTGCACCAGCTGCAGCCTCCAAACTAGCACCAAGGATAGCCCCACATAGAGTGAGTTACAGTAGTCCAATCTCAAGGTAATAAAAGCATGGACGATTGTGGCTAGGTCAGAGTCCGAGACATATGGCCGAAGCTGATGCACCAGATGTAATTGGCAAAATGTCCCTTTTGCTACAGCCGTCAACTGGGCATCCAAGCAGAGCTGCACATCCAGGAGCACCCCCAGATTCCAAACCTGAGATACAAGGGCATGACGAATCCCATCAATGATGGAAGCCACCACTCCCCCAGTCTTCCCCAAGACCATCACCTCCATCTTGTCAGGATTTAACTTCAGAGAGCTCACTCTCATCCAGTCCCCCACAGATGCCAAGCACCGGGTAAGTACCAAGAGTGCCAGGCCTGAGTCGGATGAAAATGAGAGATAAAGCTGGGTGTCATCAGCATACTGATGACACTGTATGCCAAACTCCCTAACAACCTCCCCCAAAGGCTGCATGTACACATTGAACAAGAGAGGGGACAAGATAAAACCTTGCATGACTCCACACTTAAGACCCCATAGAAAAGATGAAAAATCACCCAGGACCACACGCTGGACTCTCCCGGCCAGGAAGGAGTGGAACCACTCAAGAACAGTCCCACCAATCTTTGCCCGGTCCCGCAGCCGAGTCACCAACAACTCATGGTCAATGGTATCAAATACAGCCAAGAGAGCTAATAGGATCAACAGGGTCAAATGACCCCGGTCCAACTCATAGGGAGAGGTCATCGACCAAGGCCACAAGTGCAGTTTCTGTGCCATATCCAGGGCGAAAACCTGACCGTGAGGGATCGAGAAAGTTAATCCGGTCGAAATGTTCCTGCAACTGTCGAGCCACCACCCGCTCAATAACCTTCCTTAAAAAGGGAAGGTTAGAGACCGGCCAATAGCTGACCAGGACGCCAATGTCCACTGATGGTTTCTTGAGCTGGGGCTGCATCAGCACCTCCTTAAGGCAGTCTGGCACCCTGCCCTTCCCCAGGGAGGCGTTGACAATCCCCGCCATCAATGGCCCTAATGTCTCCCAGCTGGCCTTGACCAGCCAGGATGGGCATGAGTCTAATTCACAATAAGTGGCTCAAACAGACTCCAGGGCATCCCCCACATCTGAGGGTGACACATTCTGAAATTCATCCCACAAAACAGGACAAGGTGGGGCTTCTACTGACTCTGGTTCACCCACTACTAAAAGTGTTGCGTCAAAACTGTGGTGGATCTGAGCGATTTTATCTGAAAAAAAGTCCACAAACAAATCACAGTGGGCATTCAATTACTCTAAATCCAGGCAGAGGGAGGCCGGACTGACCAGCCCCCTCACCACGCAGAAAAGCTCAGCTGGGCATGACTTAGCAGATGCAATGAGGGCAGCAAAGAAAATTTCTTTGCTGCCCGCACCGCAATGGCATAGGTACGTAACCAGAGTCTATGCCACAATCGGTCAACTTCAGCATGTGAGTGATGCCACCATCACTCTAACCTCCTCCTTTCCCACTTCATCTGCCACAGCTCCTCCATATACCACAGGGACCTGCATTCTCGGTGGTTTGGGAGCGAATGCCTGGAAGCCACCCGGTCAATGGCCTCCACTAACATGGAATTCCACATGGTCACGAGGTCATCGAGTGAGCAAAAGCCATCGAGATCAGAGGATTCATCCCCTAGAGCAGTCTGGAACCTTCTAGGTTCCATAAGCCGTTGGGGGCAAATCATCCTATTTGGTTCTGCACCCTCCCGGGGGCTGCCATGCGCCAGAATACCAGCCCGGACGAGATAATGATCCGTCCATGACAAGGGTTCTGCTGACACCTCCCCCACTAATGGATCCCCCACCTCAAGGTCTGTGCAAAACATCATGTTTAGGGTATGTCCCCCAATGTGTGTGGGGCCCACCATCCTCTGAGACAGGCCCATAATTGCCATTGCGGCCATGAACTCATGCTCTGCTCCTCCAAGACTGGCGTCGGCATGGATATTGAAGTCCCCCAGGACTATTGCCCTGGGAGACCACAAGACCACCCCCAACACCAACTCAGTCAGTGCTGATAGGGAAGCTGCCCTACAGGTGGGTGCCCGGTATATCAGCAGTATCCCTAATCTGTCTCAGGCCAAATCCAACACCAAATGCAGGCTCTCTATCCCCATGATGGTTTGCAGAGTAAATCTCCTCACAGACAATGTATCCTTAAAAACAATGGCTACACCGCCCCCCGGCCTTCAAAGCCAATGCTGATGCCATGTGGAGTACCCAGCCGGGACAAGGTCAGCCAATATAAGCCCCCCACTCATTGTCCAGCCAGGTCTCTGTGATACATGTGAGGTAGACTGCCTGGTCCAGGATCCTTTCCCAGACCACAGTGACTTATTTGCCACCAACCTTGCATTCAGCAACAGTAACCCAAGGCCAGGGGCCCTTTGATCCCAAATCACCTCACCGCCTGCCTGGGGGCTAGTGAGCAGGACAGGAATATAACATCTGTCCCTCCTCACAGCTCTAATTTGCTTCCCAGAGGGACCATAATTCCCCCAGCCCAAGATAACCCCTATAGCTGAGCCCCCCCAGTCCTCCCCAACCCCCCCAGGGGCCGTCCCACCAGCCTCCCAAGGGAGATCCCCACCCACTACTACACCCCCTACCCTCCTTATGCATTGGAGGGCAGTTCCCCCTCCCACTGGGGCTGCGCCCCTCCCTCACACCAATGGGAGGTGCACCTCCCCCCAACCCAGTCCCTTCATCCCTCCCCCACAATACCCCCCTCCCCCCTATCCACTTGTTGCCCCCTCACACTGGGAAACACCCCTCCCTCACACCTGGGCGCATATGTCGGGACCTCCCCCCCAACCCAATCCCTACTCCCAGCACCCTTCTGGGTCCCAGCGGCGACAGTGGTGGTGGGGCTGACAGCCCAGCTGGTGTCCCTGGCACCCCACCCCCACACTGGTCCAGGGTTCCAGCGGTGGCAGAGCAGCAGCAGAGCAGCGGCAATGGCAGCTTGGCAGCAGAGGCGTGATAGCAATCCCATTCATTAGGGTGTCCGCCTCCACCTGCTAACGCCCTGCCAACCGCTCTTCGCCCTTTGGTGGTGCCCTTAGCGGGCTCCCAGAGGGCACCGCCCTCAGGGCAGTCCCCATTTATGGCGTTACTTGAGGGAGGAGAAGAGAATGACACAGCTGCAAGGGATCCAGGCAGCTTGTGCAGCCAGTTCTTGTCAGGATACCTGCCCAGCCTCTTCCCAGATCCCTGCCCAGCCCCAATTTGTGGTTGGGGAGGAATTTTCTCCCAGGACAGATTTGCAATGATTCTAGGCTTTCTTTCTTTCTTTCTTTCTTTCTTTCTTTCTTTCTTTCTTTCTCTCAGCTGCCGTGAAACTTTTAAAGGGAAGGGTGGGGTAAAAATCTGAATAAATAATTAAATAAATATTTTGTTTTTTATTTGCCTTCCCCTGCAGCATGGTGCATTCTCACTTGTTGAAGTGAGAATATTTAGATATTTTTAATGTTTAAAATTTTGTTAATAAAATTATTTTTCTGTTATTTCAGTCATTGGTGAGCTCTGATCACTCAAACTCTGCTTGTTGCAGATTTTTATTTTAAACTCTGTTTCTTTGTTAGTAAACATTTCTACTGGCGTTGTTTGGGGTGTGGTGGATCCTGCACTAGTACAGGCCTAGATAACACATGGGATCCCTTCTGAATCTGTGATCCTATGAGTATTTTCAGACCTGATGGTATCACAGGTGGCCATGCTTTGACCTTTGTGGCCACCCACAGTACCATCACCTTTGAAATGGTCCACCAGATTTTTCTCTGGGCTGGACCTGGGGTTTTCCCGGGCCATGACAGTTTTTAACTCAGGCTGTAACTTGGGCCAATTGCCAAGATACAGCCTGGGCTAAGCACTGCTGTGGCCTGGGGAATGCATCTCGGGACTGGGATAGAGCGAGCTATCACATTTGATAGCCCGCTCTACCTGACCCCTGTCCAGGACTGTTTCTGGCAGGCGCGACGGCCTCTAAGGCCACTTTCAGACCTTTCCGCCCTCCCTCCATGCATATTCTGGCTACAGGAGGGAATGCACAGCCAGGATATGCATGGTGCCACGGGTCTGAAAGCCCACCTGTGCAGCTTTGCAGGCAAACACCCGCAGAGATACAGAGCAGGATTTCCTGATCTGTATTTCTGCAGGTGTTTGCCAGCAAAACCATGTGGGGGTGATTTCAGGCCGGTGGCACCCCATACATATCTTGGCTGCACATTCCCTCCTGCAGCCAGACTATGCATGGCGGTGGGAGGGGTAAGGTCAGAAAGTGGCCAGAGTGCACACATTCACATGTCACCCTGCTCCTCCCCGACCTGGGCCACCGATATGTCTGTTCGGTGGGCAGACCAGATCCTGTTCAGGGTGAGGTGTAAAAATACCCCATGGCCCTTTTCACATGAGATGGATCCAGGCATGCCCATGCAGATCCACTGCATGGGCATGCATGGGTGCCACCCCTGTGACCAACGTGGTGGGTGGGTAGGGGTGCGTATGTGTTCCCATGCTTCACCCGTTTCCACCCACCTCCACCCATTGCCCACACAGGAAGCAACCAGCAAAAATGGTGGTTGCTCCTTGCATGGTGGTGGGTGGAGGTTGGTGGAGATGGGTGTGCACCTGTGCAACAGCACCCCCTGCCACTGTCCACACACCTGCACATATCCCCACCCACCCCCTGCACTGTGACCCATTTAAAAAGGACCTATGATTCTGGAATGTGATCCATAGGGAGGTGCATCTGTAGAATTTTCTAATTGTCACAAAAATGGATGAATAAGGAAACAATTGTTTGCTTTCATCCATTTTTGTTTTATAATTTATTTATTTTTTTAAAAATATCACTGTGCATGTACAAAACGGCCACCAGGGCCATTCTTTGCATGCATATCCTTTTCCAAAATGGTGCCGATGCCACCAGCGCCATTGTTGAAAAGCGTTGTGCATGCACAGAATGGCCTGGTGGCCATTTTGCACCTGCACAGTGATTTATTTTTTTTAAAAAATATTTTTTAATTAAAGAAAAATTTTAAAAAAGGAAGAAAAAAAAAGATAAGTTCATTTACGAAAACTCCCCAAAACTAAGGGTTTTTTTGCAAATGAAAATCAAAACTAAAACAGTAAGGGTGACTTCTGCACACCCCTAATTACTACATGCTTTAGAAGCATGTTCAGTACATGCTGCGTTTCAACACAACCTTTTCATCACAGATTTTTGTTGTTGTTGTTGGAGGTGGGGTTCTAAAGAACACAAAAAGTGCTGTACTGAATCAGACCAATGGTCTATCTAGCCCAGCATCCTGTCTCCAACAATGACCAGCCCTGGTTTCTTCAGAGAAATGCATAATGGAGTGATGTTCACTCCCAGACACCAGCAATCACAGATCTCAACCCCTGACCAAATTAACCGTTTCTGGACCTGATAAGGACCAAGTAGCCCTTAGGGTGAGTTGAAATATTGCACTACACTGACCAGTATCTTTTCACTAAACCTGTTGTTTTTAATGAGAGAGACTGGAAAATATAGGCTATTCAACATGACTGTGGTTACTCATTGAATATGCTGAAATTCCAGGAAGAGTAAAGTGCAAGCCTGTCTCTAAAGACATTGTTTTTAATTATTTACAAAGCTGAGTGTTTTTTAATGGGATTACTGTACCACCACTCAAACCCATTTCCCTGTACCCACTATCTGCTCCTTCCTTCTAACCTCTACAAATAATAGGGATGCAGCCATGCACAAACAACTAGCACCTTTTGCTAGATCATGCTGGCTCCAGATCCTTCGCCGTCTTTATTAGAAATTGAAGGAAAGTGATGGTTGTGTGTGTTCTTTACACCTTCATACTTAAATAGTAGTGAAATCTTCTCTAGTTACTGAAGTTGATTATAGACGGCTTGTGGAGAGCATATATCTTGAATAAAAAGCTGACATTTAAAATAATAATTCATGAAGAACATAATTACACCTCAGAGTTGCAAGTACCTTTATATGGAAGGAGAATTCTTTGTTTTGAAGTCTTGTTATGCAGTATATGTCTGTGCACCTGATTATTTAACCATACTTTCTTGAACTTCAGTGATACAGTATGGCAATGCCATGAGCAGTAAATGAATGGTACGCGGTACGCATTAAGCAGAAAGTGGAAAGTTGTTAATCAGGACTGTAACTCGCAGTTTTGCAAGAATTGAGAAATTGCATTGGTATCAGAAAATGGTTGGGAAATTGGTCCTGGTTCTGGAGATGGCAAAAATTCCCATGAGCAGCAATTTGGTTGCTTGTTTCACCCCTAGTTGTAAAAAGCCAAAAAGTTTATAAATTATTCTTATATCAGAAAAGGCTAATCTGGTCCATTCTCTTGCAGAGAGGTGAGATTAATTACACTTATCCATCCCTGTCTGATCTTTATCTAACTGTTTTTTAAAACTTCCGGTGATGGGGAGTCCACAAACTTCTGCTCAATTCTATCTTCCCTATTTTGCCTCTGTCTTTCCCACAAGGGAAATTGTGTCCAATTTTGAAAAAGTAGCATTAATGATGAGGGGGAAAGATAGATAAAGAGATGGTCAGAGAATACCTACCTACGTTAAATGAGCTTGGGTCTTTGCGGCCAGGTTAATTACATCCTAGGGTATGGAAGGAACTTGCTGATGTACTCATAAAGCCTCTGTATATCATCTTTGAGAACTCATGGAAAATTGATGAGGTGCCATAGGACTAGGGATGGGCAAATGTCGCTATTTTCAAAAGCAGAGAAAGGAGAATCCTGGAAACTAAAGGCTGGTCAGCCTGACACTGATACCTAGAGGTGTGCATCAGGGGCCCATGTCATTTTTGCTTTGTTATTTAAATATGTCATTTTGGATTTCATAAATATCAAATTGTTGTTTTTGCTTTTGCATTAGTTTTCATTTTCCATTGGTTTCAATGGAAAACACATTTTCGACTGTAGCATTTTGTTTTCATTATATGTGGATGAAACCTGGGGTACATATACCTCCAATGGAAGGCATTATGTGTACCAGACTTCAAAAAGATTGAATAAAGGAATCCAATGTTAGAAGCAGTTGAATTATTTTATTTTGCAAAATTCTTCATATACATTCTTAGCTGTAACTTCTTTGCCTCACATCTAATGTAGACCAGACTTGGCATGTTTACACCCCTTCCCATATTCACTATCTTTACCAATTTTCAGAAGAATTGGATAAAGGGTCCTGGTGCTATAAGCAATTCACATATAAATGTGTGTCTGACTGTACCATCTTTGTAGTCCAACCAGTGTACATGAAATTTGGCAGAGCTCTATATCACACTTTTGTAATTATCTCTGCCAAATATCAGAAAGATGTTATAAAGTGTCTCAATTTTATATGCCTGCACAGCATATGCAGAGAAGGAGCCTATCCCAGGGATTCTCTTACATGTCACTGTGGTATAAGATTGGTTTGTGATGCCAATTTGCCAGCAGAAATGTCAACCAAATATCCTCATTCTGTGCTGTAACCATCCCAACATATCTCCCCCCACTTGTTACTGGGAAGTCAGAAGCATCTGTTTAGGAAACTGTCAATAGAGATTCTCTTATGTCCTCTGTCACAGTGCTGCAGGATATGATTGTGATGATAATTGGCCAGCATGGATACGTAAACTATGTCTTATGATTTCTGGGATGCTATCCCCAAAGTCCCAGTTATGTCCCTTATGCCCGCCTCGAAGCCACTACCAATTGATCTTGTAAAGCTAGAAGCATGCAGTAATGTGTTTGGCCAGTGAATGTGTTTGTGTCTTTTGGGTTGCTACACATACTCCCTCCTACCATCAGTCTCTCCCTGCCATGGCAGGGTGCCTGCCTCTGACTGGCACTGCATGTGCTGCTATTTATCTGAATAACAGTCTTCACAGAGCCTCGTTACCTCAAGACTGGACTACTACAATGCGCTCTACGTGGGGCTGCCCTTGTTCTTGGTCCAGAGGCTGCAGCTAGTGCAGAACGTGACGGTCTTGATGGGGATGGCTCTTGATGGGGACGGGTCATCGGGAGCATATAACACCTGTGCACCGGACTCTGCACTGGTTGCCAATACTGTGACAACCCTTCATGGTCTGTGATAAGACTCTTCATGGTCTGGCCCCTTGTACCTCACCTTCCGCACCCCAGAGCAGCTCCTTCAGTCTGCCGGTGGTGTCTTCTTGGAAGTCCCCCGTGTTTGCCCAGGCCTTTGGGGAGAGTGGGTTAGGGTAGGGCATTGGCTCTCCCCTACCTTTTTGGTTTGTTTTTAAAAATTTCTGTTTCCCCAATCCTGTTTTAGGTTTAAATTTATTATATTGTTTGAAAATATTTTTATTGAATGTTTTATATTGTACGTTGCCCCAAGATGCTGTAGGCATAGGGGGTGACTCAGAAATGCTTATAATAAATAATAAATAAATAAACATCAATTGCTTATAAAATTGGTTCCCTTTATCCAATTTTCCTGTAGTTTGTTAGAAATGACAGGGAAGGTATATGATATATTCCTGCCAAATTTCTTGTAAACAGGATGGAATATACAAATGTTACAGCTGGAAATGTATGTTCAAGTTAATGTCTTATACCATCAGGGCCCTTTATCCAATCTTTCTGAAAACTGGCAGGAATGTTAAGCTTGTGGAGGGACATAATATGCACAAGTTTCATGAAAATTGGACAAAGACATTGTAGCCATGAATGTGTATGGAGCTTTTTTAAAAATCACAACTTTCAATTGCTTCTAAAATTGGTTCCCTTTATCTAAACGTTTTGAAATTTGGTACACATAATGACCTCAATATGAGGTACATCCTCCCCCAGTTTCATCAGAAGTGAATAAGAAACTAAAAGGTTATAGCCAAATATACATTTTTCACATTTTTCCATTATTTCAAAAACAAAACATTGTTTTTGTTTCTATTTTGATTATTATTTTTTGTCCTTTTCATTATTGCAATAATGATAATGAAAACAGCAATTTTTATTATCGTTATTGTAATAACAAAAACAACATGCACACCCCTACTGATACCTGGAAAGATGCTAGAACAGACTATAAAGCAGTCATTCTGTAAGTATCTAGAAAACAATGTAGTGATTACTAGAATCCAGCAGTGATTTGTCAAGAATAAGTAATGGCAGAGTAATTTTATCTCCTGTTTTGATTGAGTTACTAGTTTAGTGGAGCATGGGAATGCTGTGGACATAATATATTGATTTCATAATATCTTGATTTCAGCAAAGCATTTGTCAAAGTCCCCCATGATGTCCTTGTTGACAGGCTGGTAAAATGTGGGCTAGATAATATTACCATTTGTTGGATTTACAGGTGGTCAAAGAACTGAAATCAAAGTGTGCTAATTAGTGGCTCTTCATCAGTCTGGAGAGAGATATCGAACGGGGTGCCACAAGGCTCTGTTCTGGGTCTGGGCCTGTTCAAAATCTTTATTAATTACTTGGATGAAGGAGTAGATGGAATGCTTATCAGATTTACAGTAAAAAAAAAAAGTGGGAGAGAAAGCGAACACCTCAGAAGACAGAAATAAAGTTCAAAATTATCTTGACAAGATGGAAAACTGGTCTGAAACTAACAAAGTGAAATTCATCAGAGATACATGTAAAGTTCTGCATTTAGGTAAGAAAAATCAAATAAACAAATACAGAATGGGGGATACCTGGTTTGACAGCAATACAACTGAAAAGGATCTGGGGATTGTAGTTGATCACAAACTGAACTTGAGTCAGCAGTGTGACGCAGCCGTGAAAAAGGCTGATGCAATTTTAGGCGGCATTAACCGAAGCATTGTTTTCAAGTCACAAGAAGTAATAGTTCCATCCTATTGTTCGCTGGTCAGACCTCATCTGGAGTACTATGTCCAGTTCTGTGTGCTGCACTTTAAGAAGGACTTCAACTAATTGGAACAGGTTCAGAGGAGGGCCACAAGGATGGTCAGGGGTCTGTAAACCAGGTCCTATGAAGAAAGCTTGAAAGAGTTGAGTATGTTTAGCCTAAAGAAGACCGGTGTGTGTGTGTATAATATGATAGTGGACTTCAAATACCTAAAAGGCTGTCACCCAGAAGATGGCAAAGACTTGTTCTCTGTTGCCCTGAAGGCAAGACTAGAAATAATGGGCTCAAATTACAAGAAATCAGATTTTGGTTAAACATTAGGAAAAACATCCTAATGGTAAGAGATGTTCGACAGTGGATTTCCTAGGGAGGTAGTGGGGTCTCCTTCACTGGAGGTTTACAAACAGAGGCTAGACAGCCATTTGTTGGGGATTCTGTATCTTCAGATTTCCCACAATGAACGGGGTTAAACTAAGTGACCTCTGAGTTCCCTTCTAACTCTATGGGAGTTTTCAGACAAGACACTCGCCACCGACCACCCTCCCACTATATGTGTTTCTGACCAGATCCGTGGGTTTTTTATGTGCCCGACTGGGTCCTAAAATCCTACTTTTACAAGGATGGGTGTTATAACACCCACATTTTTTAAACATCAGAATGGCAGTGTGAAACACACGTTAATTATGTGTATAATTTAATTTGACAGTGGGAACAGAAGTGTTCTTTTAAAAGTGTGAGCTCCGAGTCCTCAGGGGGCATAAATAGGCATGTAGATGGGACATGGAAGTGACCACTCCTGCTTCCATTCTCTATCCTCTGGGCTTGGGGATGAAGGACATAGAACATAGAGGTTCACACAGGAAGATCAAGTGGGGTTAAGGGGAAGTACTCTGGAGGCCAGCAATTTTAGTCTCAACCCCTCCTCCTCTGATTAAAACGTGCACGAATTGAAATGCGTGAATGATAAAAAGCACATTACAGTTGCATGCACATAGATGGTATACATGCAAGAAACAGTACGTTGGAAAGGGGGACTTGAATTTTTTGTGCATTACACAAATGCAGAAGAAAAAAACGACTGCATATTTTAGTATGTGTGAATGTGCCCTAAGAGGAGACATGATAGCGGTCTTCTAATACCTGGGGGGCTGTCACACAGAGGATGGCAAAGACTTCTTTTTTGTTGCCCCTGAGGGCAAGACTAAGGGCTCAAATTACAAGAAAGCAGATTTCAGTTAAACCTTAGGAAGAACTTCCTAATGGTAAGAGCTGTCTGACAATGGAACAAATTGCCTAGGAAGGTGGTGGACTCTCATTCATTGAAGGTTTTCAGACAGCAGCTAGACAACCATCTGTTGGGGATGCTGTAGTTGTGGATTTCCTGCACTGAGCAGGGGGTTGGACTAGATGACCTCTGAAGTCACTTCCAATTCTATGATTCATTAAAAACTTGTTCCGTTGCCTATTACTCTTATAGTTTGAAACTGTTCCTAATCTTTAAATTATATTCCTTCCTACAATTTCAGCCCATTTTTTCCTTGTTCTACTCTGGGACTAAGTCCACTTTTACACAAGGCGCTTGCTGCTTAGAAGCGTCTCTGGAGCCTCGTATTCAAGAGAAAAGTCACACAGGGGGTGTTTACACATTCCCCGCGCTACCAGAAGTGACGTGCTGCCCATTCTCTTCAGCAGCAGCGGCTGAAGACGTGGGGCTTTCAAGAGACACATTCTGTAGACCTCTATTTTCAGGTCTACAGAACACGCCTGTAGAGCAGGGAGGATGCGCACCCGTTGCTCTAAGGATCAGGGTACAGCTTTTAGCTGACATTTTGAAATGGGCCGTTCCTGAAGACAGCTTATTAAGACAACTATAGCAGAATTATCATTGTAAGATTTTGGAGAACCCTTGAAGAAGCTGCTTTTTTGGCAGCGAAACGTTGGGACATTTTCAAATACCTTTTTGTCTTCTTGGACTCTAATTTGGTCCTTTATTGGATTTTGCTTCTTTAGAATTTTGGATCTACTTGAGTGCAGAGACATTTTTTATTGGTTTATGTCTTGAGTGTAATTTCTATGTATTGACTATTGACCTTTGTGTCTTTGTCTTGTTTTACACTTGATGTTTTATAAATCTATAAAATCCATAATGTTGTCCCCCTTTTTGGGGTCTTTGCTCTTGTGGTATATTTAATGTTTTTGCCTCCTTTGGAGCTGTTATTCTTTGCTATATAGTTGTGATTATTACTGCTCCTTAATACCTTTTTAAGTGTGTGTGCCTGTAATGAACTCAGCAACCCATCCCCCTCCCAGATAGGCGGTCATGGTGGCCAATGACAGCTGCCATGGTGACTGCAACTGGCAGGGACTTCGGACCAGGTCCAGTAAAGTGGACTTTCAAATGTGAAAACCCACTTCACTCTAAGTTGGGCAGTCGGATCCTGGCCATGATAGAGGCTAGCACAGGCTGTGACTCAGAGACTTTCCCGAGTCACAGCATGCACTTGCTGACATCACAGCTGGAACCTATCCCATGCCAACAGCGGGCAGCGAGGAACTAATGTGTTTGTAAACACAGAATTCACCCCAAACTGTGTCTTGCCTTGTTAGAATTAACAATTCTACTGGACCATACGAAGTTCAGTAAAAAGAAGTTTAATGAATAAATCATGAATAAGCATGCAGGGCATTGCTTCCCATCCATCTCCTCTCCCTGCTCCTTCACCGCCCCCTCCCCCCTCTCTCCTCTCCTCCTTCCCTCCTGCCTCCCTTGAGGAAATCTCTTCTTTGCTCTCTTCCTCCAACCCCTCCACCTCCCCTCTCCACCCAATCCCCTCCCTCCTCCTGACCTCCATTGCTCCCACTGTCGTCCCCTCACCTTTACATATCATTAATCTCTTCCTCTCCAGTGGCTCCTTCCCCTCCACCTTCAAGCATACCACTGTCTCTACCATTCTCAAAAAGCCCACCCTCGACCCTTTTGACCCCTCTAGTTACCGTCCGGTCTCTCTTCTACCCTTCGCCTCTAAGCTTCTGGAACGTGTTGTCTACTCCTGCTGCCTGGATCTCCTCTCTGCTAACTCCTGCCTGGAACCTCTCTAATCTGGTTTCTGCCCCCTTCACTCCACTGAAACTTCCCTTGCCAAGATCACCAATGATCTACTTGTCACTAAATCTAAGTGCCTTTATTCCATTCTTGTCCTACTTGACCTCTCTGCTAGGGATGGGCGAACAGAACCGAGTTCGGAAATTCGGTTCTGTTTGGTTCGGTTTAAAATTCGAGTTCAGAAATTCGGTTCAGTTAGATTCGGTTTAAAATTCGAGTTCGGTTCGGAAGTTCGGTTTGGTCGACTGAACAGACCGAGTTTGGTCAAATTCCGAACTTCCGAACCAAGTTCGGCCATTCAAAACCAGGTTTTTTTTGTGTTTGTTGCCACTAGGGATGGGCGAACAGAACGGAGTTCGGAAATTCAGTTTGGTTCAGTTTGGTTTGAAATTCAAGTTTGGAAATTCGGTTTGGTTCGGTTTGAAATTCGAGTTTGGAAATTCAGTTCGGTTCAGTCGACCGAACAGCTCGAATTTGGCCAAATTCCAAACTTCTGAACTGCGGTTGCCCATCCTTACTCTCTGCTGGGGGTTTCAAGGCTTGTCTACAAGCTTGCTACACTCTTGCAACCCACCTGACAGCACTCCGGCAGCAGCTGGACCCAATGAACGGGCGGAGCTGTGACCTGTGGGACAGCATAAAAAGGCAGGTTAGCCTACGGTAGCGCCGTAGGTGAGCGCCGAAGGGCCGTGTGCAAAAGGGTGCAAGCCCTTTGGCTTGCCCTTCGGCAAGCCCCGGAGCCGGGCCAGGTTTTTTTCTTTCTTTGCCAGCTTGTTGCCAGGAAAAGAGCCCAGACATGCAGAGAGGAGCACGGCCCCCGAGAGCCTTGAAGCAGCAAAGGCTGGAGAACTTTATGACTTTAGGGGGCACAGGTTCTGTGACTGCGACAATAACGGCTCCTATTGCCACCTCTAATTATTTCCAACCTCTGGTGGGCCCCCCTAACCTAAGCTCCACGCATTTGGATGCTTCCCCTAGAGAAAGATCGTTTCAGCAGGAGTCTGCTGAACTAGAACCCAAGAAATTGGTAATTAAGGAGGGGGAGAAGCTTGCAATTTTCCTGACAGATCATGTTCTCCTCACCGCCGAGACTCTTAAATTTATGTTTAGTAAAATGTCGCTAATCCAAGATAGGCTGGATGTCATGACAGGGCTCCTGCAGAGGAAAGATCAGGATAGGATGCCTGACCCCGGCAAGCAGATACGAGGGCCCCCCCCACCCCAGAACGAGAGCACCGGTAGAACAGCCTGGCAGGAGCATGTTCCTGCCCTACCCCCAAGCCAATTCCACTCAACCCCCCCTGAACCTCCCCCCATTGTGTGCTCAGAGACGATCAAGTCTTATGAGCAGTTGCCTTCGTCCTTAATTTTTTCCATTTCTCCCCTCCATGGCCGTAGACCCCCCCATTTGGGGTTCCCCACTTGATGTAGCTGAGCATCTTAGACCTTTTTTTAAGAAGGTGGTGATTACTAGCAGAGATATCTTAACAGTAGACCACCTGATAAATTCTTCAGACAGGCAGGTTGTCCTGGTCACATTTACTTCTCTAAGACTCCCCCCGATACTTATAAAGCACAGACCTAGATTTGAGGCCCGAGCAATTGCAATTAGTCGGGTGTACCAGGTGCTTCCCAACCAGGCTAGAGGGAGGACCCAGGACCACATGGCCTTGACGCAGGAGGGTAGGGAGGAAGTGTCAGTAGTTTCTAGGCAAGCCCCCATACGCTCATTTCGAGCGGCTGGGGCTAAGCCCCCCCAGACATCTGCCATTCACTCTAGCGCTAGAAGGCAGAGGTTGGTGGCAAACACTCCTTCTCATCCTTCTGGTATCAAGTCGTCTCAGGCCACCGGTCCCTCTCTACCTTTACCGGTCACACGCCCACCTCGAAGAGGTATGGGCATGGACCCAGCCCCTGCGAAGCCGTTAGATTTGGACCCGGAGCTAGAGCCTGAATCAGAGCCGGCAGCAGCTCATGGACCCTTGGGCTCTCCCCAGGCCCAATTCCTCCACCGCCTAGAGGCATTGTACATCCAGTTGGGGGAACTTAAGGCTGGCCCCCTCCTAACAACCCCAAAAAAGGCCCAGGCCAAATATTCCTCAAATTCTCAAGGTGCTCCAACCTCTCTGGTGGGCCATACATTGGTAACACTCCCCCCCCCTTGTCTCCCTTTGCAGGGGACAAGCATGGAAGCGGGAACAATGCTAGAGGAGGAGCATCCTCCTTCATCAGTGGACATATCCAATTTACTGGGATCCCCTTATGTAATATCAGGTAGCGACCAGGAATTCCCCTATTCTGTCCATCACTCATTGAGGAACTCCCAGGTCAGACCAGTTAGGGAGATTGCCCAGGGGAGGATGTCCTTGTCTAGCCCCTCCATAATAGCAAGACCTCTCTCTATGGAGGTGGCCTTAAGCCCACCAAGAAACTTATCGGAAGTGCGTGTTGTAAAATCTCCCCCGCTGGTAGCTAGAGTACTAAGGCAAAGACCTAAACCTCTGACCACTAATAATCAGTGACTAGAAGAAAGGACATGGGCACTGTCATCTTGGAATATTGCAGGTTGGAAATCACATTACCCTGACCCTGATTTCATTCGTTTTTTTGAAGGACAGGATATAATTTTCTTGCAAGAAACTTGGCTGACAGAACCCCCATTTGCTGGGATTTGGCGAGGGTTCAATGTTTTTTGGGCAAATGCGAGTTGCTCTGATTTGCATGGGAGACCTAGTGGAGGACTCGGTTCGTTTGTCTCTACAAAAGTGGAAGTAACTGAGTGTTTGGGATCTATTAAAGCAAATTTTTTATTACTCTATTGTAAGCTCAATAATGGTCTGGAAATGTTACTCGCTAATACTTATATTCCCCCGGCTAACTCCTCCTATTATAAGCCAGAGATCTGGGCTAACATTATAGAGTTGGTCCAGGCAGCATCTGATAGATTCCCCGCTGCTCTTTTGATCTGCGGTGGAGACTTTAATGCACGCATGGGGAATCCAGCCACTATGCACCGTACTCTGGCGTTAGAGGAATCAATAGATCCCCTAGACATCCCTCCCCGCCACTCTAAAGATAATGTAGTTGGCCCAAGGAAGGCCCTTATGCAGGATCTGATGACTAATCTTGATCTCACTATTATAAACGGAAGAGCCAGAGGTGACTGGGAAGGTAATTTTACCTTCCATTCTCCTAGAGGATCTAGTGTCCTAGATCTTTTTTTAATCTCCCCAAGTATGTTTTCTGCAGTATCAAGCCTGGAGGTGGTACCCCTGTCTCTAACTAACCACTTCCCCATAAGTCTCTCCCTGACTTTTTTGCTCAAACAATCCATCTTTGAGCCTCCCGGGGACTTGCCGAAGGAGCCCGCCCCCCTGGTCCGTGCCAAATGGACTGATAGGCAGGCAACCATGGTGGCGGCTTTCCTGGATACCCCCCCTGGGAATATTTTCATAGAGAAGGCGGGGGAACAGGGAGTAAATATCATAACTTGGTATGAGTCCTTTCTAGAGGAATTGACTCCACTAATCACTATACAAAGCGATTCCCGAAAGGGGCTCCAGCCGGGAAGACCCCTCCCAGGTTGGTTTGATGGAGAATGTCGTAGGGCCAGGGCAGCTCTTCGACGTTTGGCTAGGAGACTTAAAGTAGACCCTAGTGACGCACCAAGAAGCCAACTTTCGCTGGGCCGCAGTGAGTACCGGAGGCTATTAGTATTTAAATTACGAGCTCATAATAAAGACCAATGGGCTCGCCTTAATAGGGTGGTCACATCTGGGGATTCCCGTAAATTCTGGGCTTTCATAAGATCATCCCAGACCAGGGGCTCCAACTTGGGTGGATATAGTCTCCACCCGCAGGTTTGGCAGCATTACTATGAGACCCTTTTCTCCCATACTAGGAATGTTGGTATAGGGCCAGATATAGATACAGCCTCCGCAAGCAGATTCCAGGAATGGCCTCCAGTCACCATGGAGGAAGTGATTGAGCTTATAGCTGGACTCAAAACAGGGAAAGCCCCTGGCCCAGATTTTTTATCCCCAGAGGTGCTAAAAAGTAACCCTGTGGGGTGGGCTAAGGTACTAGCCCCTCTTTTTTCCTTTGTCAATAATACGGGTGCCCTCCCACAGGCTTGGACAACCAGTATAGTGGTCCCCATCCATAAAAAAGGGAATTTAAAACTCCCAGAGAATTATCGACCTATAAGTCTCCTCAGCGTAGTGGCTAAATTATATTCTAAGCTCTTACTGAACAGATTACAATTATGGATGGACAAGAACTCTATTATTGAGCCGGAGCAGGCAGGCTTTCGCGGGGGGATGGCTACCACCGACCATATATTTACCCTATCCTCTTTAATGACAAAATATACTTCTCACCGCAGGAAATTATTTTTGTGCTTTATAGATCTTGAGAAAGCATTTGATTCAGTTTGTAGAGAGCGCCTCTGGACAAAATTAAGATCCCTTGATATGGAACCCAGACTCTTGTATTTAATTATGAAACTACATGAGCGAAATTCGCTCCGGGTTCGTTATAACAATAACGGGGCTCTGTCGCAATCAATAAAGGTGCAAGTAGGAGTGCGACAGGGATGCCTGCTCGCCCCTGCCCTCTTTAATCTTTATTTAAATAATTCAGTGTACACCTTAAAACAATCAGATACGCACGCCCCTAAAGTAGGAGACCGTAGGATCCCACTGTTGCTCTATGCGGACGATACAGTCTTAATCTCCCAGACAAAAATTGGACTGAGGCGAGCCATGCAATCTTTTGGCGCCTACTGCCAGGCCGAATTACTATCAATTAACTTTACTAAAACGAAGGTCATGGTGGCAGGGGCCAGGGGTAACCAGAAACGTCATACTTGGTTTATCGGCCCAAATTCCATTGAACAAGTCCGGTCCTACAAATACCTGGGGGTAATATTTGCTTCTAATGGGGGCTGGAGAGAACATTTCGTGGCAGCCCAAGTACTTGCAAAAAAAACCATCCTGGCAATTCTGAGGTTCTTTCTAGGCAAAGGGGGGAAATTAGTTTTACCGGCCCTCCGCCTTTTCAGGGCTAAAGTTCTTGGTCAGCTACTATATGCATTTCCCATCTGGGGCCTCTCTTTTCTCAATTCTCTTGAACCCCTTCAAAATGATTTTTTACGACGCATACTAGGAGCTCCTAGGGGTACCCCCCAAGTTATTCTCCGAGCCGAAGCTCGGTGCCTTCCATTAAGGGCATATGCCCTCCAAGCGGTGGCTATGCTCTGGGTCAAAGCATCGCTACTCTGCCATCAAGAGGGCTCCCTTTTTTCCTTAGTACTGAGGAGCAGGTTGGGAGATCCCTGGCTACGCCAGATAAAGCAAGAAGTTGCCCTGTTGGGGTTTTCCCCTGAAGTGCTGGCTAATTTGGGCCAGGTAGCTACCAGGTCTTTGATAAAGAGACGCATCCAGGACCAAACGATCCAATTGGAGGGGGCTCTTCTGTCTGCTCAAAAGATAGCCCCCGCATATATCCCCCCCAATCCCCAGTGCTCTGATCCTTATTATCTTTTCGTTTGGGAGGAGGTTAAAGAACGCATAGCATACTTTAGATTGAGGACCAATACGTTCCCTTCGGCAATCATGGAGGGGCGATATAAGCAAACCCCATGGGCCATGCGCCTATGCCCATTATGCCACCTGAAGGCGGTGGACACAACTGAGCACGTTTTTTTTCATTGCCCTGCTCTTACAGGCCCTAGAACTAAATTCTTAAAAGGCCCCTTTTTGGACCCCCTTTTTCAACGTAATGACACTCAGAGTTTACTCGGGCCTATTGCTTCAGTACACTCCAGAGCAGTGGCAAGATTTGGTGTGGCCGCCTGGAACATCCGCCGCCCATTCTTCCCCGTCTTAAGTGGCTTGGCTTCTGGGGGGGCTTTTGTATAAGATCAAACGATAGTAGGAACAAATGTAAGGCAATCTGCCCAAGTCGGCTTCTGTTTACCATTCGGAGTTAGAACATTATGTTGATGTATATTGTATGTTATTGTTTTTATCTTTATCCTTGTATTTATTGCCACGCAATTTGTTAAAGGGCTGTGCCCTGCAAATAAACTTATTATTATTATTATTATTATTATTATTATTACTCTCTGCTGCCTTTGACACTGTCGACCACACACTCCTATTGGACTCCCTTCGCTCCCTAGGCTTTTGTGGCTCTGTCCTTGATTGGTTCTCCTCCTACCTCTCTGACCGCTCCTTTAATGTGTCTCTTCCCAATTCCAAATCCTCCTCCCTCCCCCTCTCAGTTGGGGTTCCCCAAGGCTCTGTCCTGGGCCCACTCCTCTTCTCTATCTACACCCTGTCCCATGGCAAACTCATTGCCTCCCACGGCTTCCAATACCACCTTTATGCTGATGGCACTCAATTCTACCTCTCAACCCCCTCTGTCTCCCCTTCTGTCCAAGCTCGCCTCATCAACTGTCTCTATAATATCTCTGCCTGGATGTCCCGACATCAGCTCAAGCTCAACATGGATAAGACTGAACTCCTTATCTTTCCTCCCTACCCTGCTTCTCCCTCTTCCTTGTCCATCCTCATTGATGGGGTCACCATCCGCCCATTGATGGGGTCACCAAGCCCGTAGCTTGGGCTTCATCTTTGATACTCACCTCTCCTTTAAACCTCACAGTGACTCTGTTGCCAAGTCCTGTCACTTTGCCCTCCACAACATTGCTCGGATTCGCACCTTTCTCTCGGTCTACTCAACCAAAACCCTTGTTCACGTCATGGTCATCTCCCGCCTTGACTACTGCAACCTCCTCCTTGCTGGCCTCCCCCGCTCTCACCTGTCCCCCTTATTTCCATCCAAAACTCTGCTGCTAGGGTCATCCACTTGGCCCGTCGCTTTGACCATGTACAGTCTCTCCTCACTTCACTGGCTCCCCCTTCCCCAATGCATCCTTTACAAACTCTTAGTATTCACGTACAAATCCCTTCACAACCTGGATCCCCCTTACCTCTCAGCCCTGGTCTCCTTACACACTCCTGTATGCACTCTTCGCTCCTCCTCTGCCTCCTCCCTCGCTTTCCTTTGTCTCCCGTGCTCCCCTAACTGCCGTCGTCTCTTCTCCCTTGCTGCCCCCCATGCCTGGAACTCCCTCCCTGCCCACATCCACCTTGCCCCCTCCCTCTGCACCTTCAAATCCCTCCTCAAAACCCACCTCTTCCTCGCCGCCTTTCCCCGCCTTCTAGAACTTACCTTCAATATTTACTGCCTACCCTCTCTGCAGACTCCTGCCTAACTGCAACCAAGCCAAGCACGTGCACCTGAGACTTCACATCCACTGAATGTTATTTATCCCGTGTCTCTCCCTATGTCCCCTCTCCTTGTCTCCCCCCTCCATGTCTATTAGATTGTAAGCTGTAGGTAGGGACCGCGTCTATCTTATTGTTCTGTAAAGTGCCAGGTACATAGCTGGCACTATACAAATTAATAATAATAATAATAATAATAATAATAATAATAATAAATAATATATTCTACTCGAGAGTGCAGAAATGAAAATAACAAAACCAACAATGGATTCTTATCTGTACTTGGAGTCTCCTGACTTAGGTTTACCCTAATCAAGGTCCAAGGGTATTTCCGTTCATGTCACAGCCAGCTATGGGAAGCTTGGCCAGGTACCAGTCTTGGTTTCCAAAAGACCTTACTTCATAGTTCCTTTGGTGCAGCCCTTCTCTGGCTGGTAAGATATGATGATGAAGCTCAACAAGCTGATCTCAACCAACCGAGAGATAGCTGGATAGATCCTTTCTTTGTCTTGTCTCCCCCCTCAAGTATCTTTCCAGGGTCCTTTTTTTGATTATCCCGCCAGGTGACTGTGATTTCAGTCACGTCCACAGGAAGAAATCCATTTGCAACTCAATGGTCTATGGCCATTAGCTAGTGTCTGCAGAGGTGTTTAGGTTTTTTCTGAATACAAATTCGGCATGACTTTGTATTTCTCTATTGCATGAAGTGAGTTTCCAGTTCTCAGCGTTCACATTACATACATGTTTAACCTTTACATTTACATATTTGTTAGACCTGAAGTCTACATGTAGCCCAGTATCTCCTTATGACAGACTCCTATGGCAAAGCGTGGCAATGTGGGCAACTGTCACATTTGAAAACCCCCAGAGAAATTCTCTCTCAATGAACACAGAGAGGCTGTAAGATCTTAGGTCAACCTCCCTGAACTTTTCTTTCTAGTTCCTAGGAAGTGGCACCAGTTGTTTGCATTGCAAATACTTACATGTTTCCTTTGGCATTCATTTGTGTTGGCTCTCCTTGCAAATGAGTAATTCAGCAAGGAGATTAGAGAATTCTTGCCTATCAACACAAAGCTAGCAGGCAGTTTTACTTGGCTGAATTGGGCTTCACTTCTCATGTTGATAACTTCCTAGCAGCACTCGGCCTCTTCAAAGAACCCCCTGGAGCACAGGGACCCAGGAACAACTGAGCCTCTCTGAATCATTCTAGCTCCACAACTGGATTCATTTCAGGTTTATCTCAATTTCTATCTATGCTTCTGTCTATGAAGATGAGTCTTTTATATAAATACTCATTAAGGACAGATGTACTATACAAATTTGATATGCTGTTTCAGGTATTAAAGGCTTTCACCCAATTTCGGATGACTCAATATTAATGCATGGTTATTTATGCATAGTTTAATTTATCCTGCTTCCTTAATTTACTGATGTCTGCATATTCCCTACACTGTCATATAACAGATAGTATGCTCTGAACATATTTGTGCTTGCTATACAGCTCCATGACTCAACATAATGATATGGAGTTTAGGTGATTACGGTGACATATTTTCACCTATGGGGATTATAAAAGCAGGTCAAACACAAATGTTTTATTTAAAGCTGGTAGTTGAACTGCTAGGAATTTACAAAGTCCATAAAAAAGAAAATCTCAAGTAGGGCTGCACCAAATAGGCGATCAGAGTACTCACAAGGTTTTCCGAGGTTCCGAGTACTGGGACTGTGTCCTTGGTCACAACTCAGGACTTTTTACAAGGGCCCTGGAAATCAGAACTCAGAACTCCAGACCTTGAAAAGTACAGTGCCCAAAAAAGCAGACTAGCAAACTCGCAGACTAGCAGACTAGCAAAAGAGTGACAATCACAAGACAAACCCAAAACGTACAACTGCAAAAAGCCAAAGTCAGTACCCACCGCATGGCCCAGCAGTAGTGCACCCATTAAAAAATATATTTTTGAAAAAGAAAAAGGGTGGCTATTAGTGTTCCCCATGATATTATGTGCAAGTTATATGGTGGGTGGGTGGCTTGCACTGGGGTGCCCCACCAAAATACAGCATTATCAATCAAAATCCATCAATCAAGTTTCAACAAGGTTTTTTTGACCATGTGGCAGTGGCCCCATAGATGCCACCAGCCAGCCCAGCAGGCATAATACCCACAAGAAACTAGACATACACCCCCATAAAAGTCTCCATTGCTCTATTATGCCCAACTATGCTAGGCAAGATGCCTTCCCACATACAATAAATTAACCAGAAATAAAGTTTGTGCCCTAGCTGGGCACATCTTGGTAAAGTTGAACCCACATCAAAATGACAGTGCCCACATAAAAACACAGCAAAAGTGATTCCTCTCTGGCCTCTGTGGTGCCAACAAGCAGTGCAAGCAGCACCCACTTTAAAATATATTAAGCATGATGGCACTGGCTAGTAACACCCATAATTGCTTCTATGGACAGCCCAGGCCACGGGAAGTGGAGCAAGGCAGATCCCTCTTGCCTCTATGGTGCCCAGCAGTGCAAACAGCACCCACTTATTTTAATAAAGACATGGTGACTATTGGCTAAGTAATCCCCAGCATTGCCCCTATGGACAGGCCAGGACAGGCCAACACCCTTCCCCCCACCCCAGCTGAAATAGTTACAGATCAGCAGTGTAGCGCATAGCCAAATTCACCAAAGAGAATGGAAAATGGGCATACAGTCACTTTTATTTTGCCCCTGACAGCCAATCAAAAACTGTCCTGTAGCTTGTCCATCACTCATCTGTCCCCTCCCATACCCCCCTGCCTACCAAATATGGAATTAAGGTTTTTTTCCTAGCTCAGAGAAGCTAGAATCAACTGTCTGGGTCACTCCAGTCACATGTGCAATGTTGCACCAATCACTCAGTTGGGGGTTCCAAAGTGCCCAAGTACCATTCTTGGTCCTTGAAACCTTGGAATTCAGAAATTCCTAGTACTGTGATCCCCGATGAATTCCAAACACAATTGAGTACCGAGTTTTAGCTCTAATCTCAAGATATTACAATTTAATCAAATTTGTACAGACTGACAAGTCAAATAACAGTTATAAGCAGGGACCCATGTTCACTGAGTTTTCACCATAGGCAGAAATGAGGACAACACAGTGAACCTGCGCCCCTTACTAAGCATAAATACAAAGAAATAGTGTAGGAATGATCCACTTCTCCTAAACTATTTTGGTTTAATGACTTTTTCAGCTTCATTAACTCATTAATGAATAATTTACCTTACTGAAAATACTGAATTACTCTTTTTAAGAAATGGATACAAATGAGTATCAGGAAAGAATTATGAAAGGAATTAAGGCTGTGGCACGGCAGCCCCAGGAACACCTGGACCGCGCCTGTTTCCTTGATCCCTTCCAGTCTGAGTTTCGGCCTGGGTATGGTACAGAGATGGCATTGGTGGCCTTGGTTGACGATCTCCGTCTGGTGTTGGACTAGAGTCATCAGACCTTACTGGTCCTGCTAGACCTTTCAGCTGCGTTCAACACAGTCGATCATGAGGTGTTGCTGACTCGCCTGCGGAACCATCCTGGAATTGGCGGAATGGCCTTGGACTGGTTTCATTCTTTCCTGGCCGGGAGACTTCACCAGGTGGTCTTGGGGGAGTGTACATCTTCCCCCCGGGACCTCACGTGTGAAGTCCCACAGGGTGCCATTCTGTCCCCCCTCTTGTTTAACATCTATATGCAGCCATTAGGGGAGATCATGAGAGGGTTTCAGGGCATGCAGTGTCATCAGTATGCTGATGACACTCAGCTCTACCTCTCCTTTTCCATCGACCCAGGCCATGCAGTCTCCTTATTTTCCCAGTGCCTGTCAGCTGTGGGGGCATGGAGGAGGTTGAGCCATCTGCAATTGAATCCTGACAAGATGGAGGCGATGTTAGTGGGCGAGGGCTTGGGGGACCTGGGGGTGGTTGAATCTTCTCTTGTTCGGTGGGTTCGCCCTCCTGTGGTCTCTCAAGTGCGGAGTCTGGGTGTGCTCCTCGATTCGAGGCTCAGCCTGGAATCTCAGGTTGTGGCCGTGGAAGGGAGTGCATTCCAGCAATTACATCTTGTCAGGTGGCTTCGGCTGTATCTCTCAGACTCCAACCTCACCACTGTCATCCATGCCTTCATCACCTCGAGGCTGGATTACTGCAACACGCTCTACATGGGGCTGCCCATGATTCTGGTCTGGAGGCTGAAGCTGGTGCAGAATGATGCGGCCCATCTCCTTATGGGGGCGGGTCGCAGGGAGCACATGACACCAGTGCTCCGGGCTCTGCACTGGCTGCCTATAAAGCACTGGGCCAGGTTCAAGGTGCTGGTTTTAACCTTTAAAGCCCTTCACGGCCTGGGCCCTGTTTATCTGCGGGACCGCCTCACTCCCCATGTGCCCATGCGACCCTTGAGATTGTCCGTGGGAGCCTTTTCGGAGGTTCCCCAGGCGAGGCGGGTGGTCACTGATGTTAGATCTTTTTCGGTGGCCGCCCCTGTGCTGTGGAATTTGCTCCCGGAGGAGGCTCGGTTGGCTCCCACTCTTCTGCTGTTTTGGCATGTATGTAAGACCTGGTTGTTCCATCAGGCTTTTGGCGAGGGGTGGGGGGTTTCCCCACATTGTATTGTATTTTAAATTGTTTTTTAAAAAATTTATTGAATGTTGTTCACCACCCCGGGCTGCCCTGTAGGCAGGAGGGGCGGGATATATATTTTAAATAAATAAATAAATAAATAAATAAAATTAAGAATGGAAACATTCCACAATTATGGAACTACCTCCCTTTGGAGGTTCATCTAAGCCTGAGCTTGTTCTTTTTCCAGAATTGATGCAAGGCCTTTCTATTAGGCAAGGTGTTTGACCATCAGAGATAGGATTAATTAATTAATTAATTAATTCATTCATTCATTCATTCATTCATTCTTTTATAACCTGCCCCTTTCACCGAATGGTGACTCGGGGCAGCTAATAAATAATGATAAAATACAAAAATAAAGATAATAAAAAGCTATAACAATGTAAATATACAAATATAAAAATGGTCAATCTTACAAAAACCTGGTCTGCATAAAAGGTTTACCCCATCCCACAACCCAACTAAACTCCCTCCCTAACCCCCTCCCCCAGGCCAAATACCTGGTAGAAAGCCTTACAAAACCGGCGGAAAGTAAGGAGATCTGGACTGAGGTGGAACTCCACCGGGAGTGTATTACACAACAATGGAGCAGTCACCGAAAATGCCCTCCTATCAGTCCAGACCCGCCAAAACTGTGGGACCTCCAGGAGAGCACCCTGGATGACCACAGGGGCCAGACTGGTGCCCAGGGGTGAGGCATCCCCCAGGTAAGCAGGACCCAGGCCGTGTAGGACTTTATAGGTCAAGACCAGGGTGATATTGGGTTAGAGTGTGGGGGTTAGGGAAGGGCTGTGGGAGGGTTAAGGGGATTTTAAAATGTTTTATTGATTTAATCTTCCCTGAGTCATAATGGGATGGGTGGAATATACATTTGATTCAGTAAATGAATAAATTAATAAACTAGATTTCAACCCTTGACTTTCAGATCTCCTTATCAAAGCTCTAACACTTGAACTACAGGAACAACAGTGGGGTTCTTTTGAATTTAATCACTAGAGAAGGATCTTTCACATTGCTCCATAAATTAAATGGCTTAGTTACCCTGCTAACTGCAGTACCAACTAGGGGAGTGCACCAGGGACCCATAACTGAATTTTTAATTTCATTATTATTATTTTTATTATGCAACTTCAGATTTCATAATTTTATTATATATAAATTGGCTATCATTACTGAACTTTGGTCCCCCCCGCCCCAATTGATTTCTATAGGAAATTGATTTCCGGCTATAATATCTTCATTTTTTATCTGATTTGCTTGAAATTTGGAGTGATTCTACCCCTTATCCGAGAAAACATCCCTTACAACTTCATAAAGATTGGATAAAGGGTCCCGATTCTGAAAGCACTTGAATTTTTGTAGCTTATGCACACATTTGCAGCTGTAATTACTTTGTTTTCCATACAGTTTGGGTGAAATTTATACTCTTTGTACCCATTGTGAAGCATCATCCCTGCCAACTTTCAGGAAGATTGGATAACGGGTCCTGATTTTATTAGCAATTTAATCATTTCATTATTTGTACACACATTTCCAGGTGCAGCATCTTTGTTTCACATCCAATTTGGATGAACCATGGAAAGATTGTTTCCCACACTAAAGAAATCATTCCTGACAAATTTCTGAAGAATTGGATAAAGGGTCCAAATTTTATAAGCAATATCAGTTTCATGATTTTAACACAATTTGTAAATTTCCTTAAATCACTTGTAGGTGTTTCTTCTGTTTAAACTATAGAGGTTTTAACTAGATGCAGACATCTTCTTTTAGGAGCATTTGTAAAGAGAGTGAAAAAGACAGGAGGTGGGCAGAGCAGAGGAGGAGCAGGTGCCAGAGGCACTGGCATGGGCTTCAGTCATTAGCACCCCAAAATCTGTGGGGGGGCATACATGGGGGAGAGTAGGTGCAGAGTTCTGATTTTATTTGAGCACTTGCAGTGAAGCTGAAGACTACAGCACAGTCAGGCACACACAGAGAGCACTGAGGGGGCCCAGCCTATGAGCCACACAAGGTCTAGCCATGGGCTGTGCAGCAAGTTCAAGTTTATTCGTCATCACGGCCCGAAGGTCATTTGACGTAAGACATTTAAATTTTCAAAAACCACATAAAGGAAATACAATATCAATATATCATACAAAATTTCCATGTTTCAACATTCAAAAATTTTATTTAATACTCTACAAAAACACATTAAAACAAACAGAATAGCAGAACACATCTTATGTGGGCTTATAGTATCCTAGCCAGATCCCACCCTATCCAGTACAACTGGATTATGACAGCTTAATAAGAGATTTTTATGGCCCAAAACATGGATACAATATTTGGAAACCTGTTTAGATAAATCCATGTCTCCTCCCTGAAATAGTTTCACGAGCATACAGTTACGTAGCCACAAAGGGCAACATTGAACAGTGCTACTAAAATACCTCCTTATCCATTTCACATAAGCTGGACAATCAAAAATAATATGCAAAAGTGTCTCAATTTCTCTGCTGTCACAGGATTGGCACAAACGTGCACTGTACAGACAACCTCTGAATCTTCCCTCTAGGACTGCTGAGGTGAAGACATTAAGTTGACATAAGGTAAGAATGTTTCTTGCCTTGGGCTGTGAAGCTTCTCAGAAGTTTATATTTGCTCCCCAGTACCCACCCCCAAGCCACCCTGATTGCAGTCATTGGGTACTGACAAGTTGGAACCCTGGGAAGCACCTCCAGAGAATGAGCCTATACCAGTGGTTCTCTTATGTTTTTTTACCGTGGTACAAGATGGGTTCATGATGTCAACTGGCCAGCAGAAATGTCAATCATGTATCCTCATTCTGTGCTGTGCCCATCCCAAGGCCCCCTGCTTGTTACTAGGAAGTTGGAAGCATCTACTTAGGAACAGGCCAACAAGAGATTCTCTTATGTCCTCTGCCACAGTGCTCCACGATGTGTTTGGGATGCCAGTTGGCCAGCCTGGATGTGTCAATCATGTCTCTTGATTTCTGGGATGCTTCCCCATCCCCTCTGCCTTGCTGCCTGAAGTCCTTCTTATTTTTTGTTTGTTTATTTATTTATTTATATATTTCAATTTCTAGGTCAATCTCTTCTCCACGACAGTTTGGGGTGGCACACAACATACATTAAAACCACATAAAATACAATATCTCAACTCATAATTTAAACAGTAAACCAACTTTAAAATAACAATAATAGCAATTAAAAACACCCCCATGGGGAGCCAAAAAAACCCTACCCCAAACAACCCCCCACCCATCACCCATCTGCCTCACCGAAAGCCTGGCAGAACAGCCAAGTCTTACATTGTCTTCGTAAAGAGGGGAGGTCTGGGGCCAGGCATACCTCAGTTGGGACTTGGGAGGGAATTCCACAGCCATGGTGCAACGACCAAGAATGCCCCCCTCATCGTTGCCACAGAAGATACCCAGGGGACTCTGGGGGAGGTGTCCCCCATCAATTGTAAAGGCTGATCCAGGATAAAGGGGATGAGGCGATCCCATAGGTAAGTGGGCCCCAGGCCATTTAGGACTTTATAGGTCAAAACCAACACTTTGAATTGGACCCAGAAGACTATACGCAGCCAGTGCAGAGAACGTAGCACCAGTGTAATGTACGCATGGTGACCCATCCCCATGAGGAGATGGGCCACCACATTCTGAACCAGCTGCAGTCTTCAGACTTTCACCAAAGATATCCCCACATAGAGTGCACTGCAATAGTCCAGTCCTGAGGTGATGAAATCATAGATGATGGTGGCCACATTCACGTCAAAGACATACAGCCCAAGCCGATGCACCAGATGTAATTGGTGAAATGCTCCCTTCACCACAGCTGCCACCTGGACATCCAGGTGCAGTCATGGGTTGAGGAGCACCCCCAAACTATGGACCTGAGGAACCAAGGGAGGGAAGACCCCATCAATGATGGGTGCCACCATTCCCTCAGCTCTCCCCACCAGCATCATTTCAGTCTTTTGGGGAAACAGCTTCAGATGGTTTCCCCTCATCCAGTCCCCCACAGCCACCGGACATCGGGTAAGCACCAAGACTGCCGGGTCTGGGTTGATAGAAAAGGAGAGGTAAAGTTGGGTGTATTCAGCATACTGATGACACCGCACACCAAACCCTCTGATGAACTCACCCAGCAACTGCATATATACAATGAACAAGAGAGGGGACAAAATAGACCCCTGCTGAACTCCACATGTGAGGCCCTAGGGAGAAGATAAACAATCATTCAGGACCACATCCCTTTGGCAGGACGGACAGGATAAAAAATCTTTAATAATAATAATAATAATAATAATAATAATAATAAATGTTGAGTTCTCCTGGCCAGGAAAGAATTGAACCATTCAATAACGGTCCCACACACCCCAGCTCGGTCCAGCAGATGAGTCACCAACCTCTCATGGTCAACAGTATCACATGCCACAGACCAATCTAACAGGATCAACAGGGTGGAGCGAACCTGGTCCAACTCCTGGCGAAGGTCATCGACCAAGGTCACAAGTGCAGTCTCAGTGCCAAATCCCCAACAAAAGCTAGACTGCAAGGGATCAAGAAAACTGACATGACCCAGATTCTCCTGTAGCTGCTGAGCAGCCACCTGTTCAATAACCTTCCCTAAAAAGGCTGGTAACTGTCCAAAAAATCAACTTCCAAAGATGATTTTTTAAGCAGAGGCTGCACCACCACCTCCTTGAGACAGGTCAGCACTCTGCCCTCCCTAAAGGAGGCGCTGACCACCCCAGTCAGCAACGGCCTTAATGTCTCTCAGCTGGGCTTGGTCAGCCAGGACTGGCACGGATCGAGTTCACAAGTGACCGCTCAAAGGACATCCTCCTCCTCAGTGGGCGAAACCCACTGAAATTGATCCCATAAAACATGGCAAGGTGGGACTTCCATTACCTTTGGTTCTCCTATTGCTGCAAGTGCGATGTTCAAGTCATGGTGAATTTGAGTGATTTTATCCACAAAAAAGATGACAAAAGTTTCATAGCGAGCACTGGAAGATTCCAGTTCCAGGCAGAGAGAGATTTGTAAACTGACTCTATGTCGCAATCGGTCAGCTTTAGCATGAGAGTGGCACCACCGTCGCTCCAACTGTTGCCCTTTGTGCTTCATCCACTGCAGGTCCTCCATAAACCATGGAGACCTGTGTTGTTGGTGATCAGGGAGTGGAAGCCTAGGAGCCATTTAGTTGATGGCCTCAGTCAGCAGGGTAGTCCAAATACCCACGATGTCATCGAGCGATCAGTCATTGAGGTCAGAGGGTAACTTCCCCCATATTTGCCCTAGGTTGACTCACCTGCATGACTGTACCCCTGCTCCTGCTGCCCCTCCTGGCCCAGCTGCTCAGTTGAGCTGGGCAGTGTGCCCCAGTCCCCACAATGCCTCAGGATTCTTCTGGCATCTACAACTCACATGCAACATGCGTGCACTCCAGCTATGGGGACTGTGATGTGCTGCCCAGCTCAGCTGAACAGTGGGACAGGCCAAGAGACAGGATTGACACATCCAGGCTGACCAACTGACATCCCAAACACATCCTGTCCCCCCTCCTCTTCCCCTTCTCTACGCCCCTTCCATGACCTTCAAGCTATTGATCCCCTGGACTTTGCCTCCTCTCTCTCTCCCCTTCTTCCTACAGTCTTCTCTTCCTCCTCCCCTGACTCCGCTGTCTCTGCTCTCAACGCCTCTCTCTCCTCCACACTTGACTCCCATGCCCCTCTCTCTTCCCGCCCTGCCTTCTCCCACAACCCCCGTCCTTGGCTCACCCCTAGTATCCGCCACCTCCGTTCTTGCACTCGTGCTGCTGAACGACTCTGGCGCAAATCCCATTCTCACGCTGACTTCCTTCACTTCAAATTCTGTCTCTCCACCCTTACTTCTGCTATCTCCCTTGCTAGACAACACTACTATGCCTCCCGCATTGAGTCCTGTTCTCGGGACCCTCGCCGCCTGTTCTCTACCTTTGACTCCCTCCTCAAGCCTCCCTGTCCTCCCCCTCCTTCTTCCCTTTCTGCTCAGGATCTTGCCTCCTTCTTCACCTCCAAGATAGACAAGATCCGCCTCGACATCGCTTCCCACTCCTCTCTTCCCACTCCCACCCCTCTCCCTCCTCCCCCTCCTTCTCTCATGTCCTCCTTCTCCCCTGCCTCCCTTAAGGAAATCTCCTCTCTGCTCTCCTCCTCCAACCCTTCCACTTGCCCCCTTGATCCCATTCCTTCCCGCCTCCTCACCTCCATTACTCCCACTGTCGCCCCTTCCTTCCTGCACATCATCAACCTCTCCCTCTCTACTGGCTCTTTCCCTTCTGCCTTCAAACATGCCACAGTCTCTCCTATTCTCAAAAAGTCCACTCTTGACCCCTCTGACCCTTCTAGCTATCGTCCTGTCTCACTCCTTCCTTTTGCTTCCAAGCTGCTTGAACGTGTTGTCTACTCCCGCTGCCTTGACTTCCTATCCTCCAACTCCTCCCTTGACCCCCTCCAATCTGGCTTCCGCCCCCTTCATTCTACTGAAACTGCTCTCGCTAAGATCACCAACGATCTTCTGGTGGCTAAATCTAAACGTCTCTATTCCATTCTTGTCCTCCTTGATCTCTCTGCTGCCTTCGATACTGTTGACCACTCACTCTTGCTGGATTCCCTTCACTCCCTTGGCTTTTGTGGCTCTGTCCATAACTGGTTCTCCTCCTACCTCTCTGACCGCTCCTTTAATGTGTCTCTCTCCAACTCCACCTCCTCCTCCTTCCCCCTCTCAGTTGGTGTTCCTCAAGGCTCTGTTCTTGGCCCTCTCCTCTTCTCGATCTATACCTCATCCTTAGGCAAACTCATTGCCTCCCATGGCTTCCAATACCACCTCTATGCTGATGACACTCAACTCTATCTCTCTACTCCCTCTCTCTCTCCCTCTGTTCAAGCTCGTCTCATCAACTGTCTCTCTGACATCTCTACCTGGATGTCTCAACGTCAACTCAAACTCAACATGGCTAAAACTGAACTCCTTATCTTCCCCCCTCATCCTTCCTCTCCTTCCTCACTGTCAATAACTATTGATGGAGTCACCATCCTGCCTGTCCCCCAAGCCCGTAGCCTAGGCTTCATCTTTGACTCAGCCCTTTCTTTTAAACCCTACATTGACTCTGTTGCTAAATCCTGTCGCTTCTCCCTCCATAACATTGCTAAGATTCGCCCTTTTCTCTCTGTCTCGTCTGCCAAAACTCTTGTTCATGCTCTGGTCATCTCTCGCCTCAATTACTGTAACCTCCTTCTCACTGGCCTTCCCCGGTCTCACCTTTCTCCCCTCATCTCTGTCCAAAACTCTGCTGCCAGGGTCATCTACCTCGCCAGTCGCTTCGACCATGTGCAGCCCCTCCTCTCTTCGCTTCACTGGCTTCCCCTTCCTGAACGAATCCTGCACAAGCTCCTAGTCTTCACCTATAAAGCTCTTCACAACCTTGCTCCCCCCTACCTCTCTGCACTTATCGCCCTCCATACTCCAGCCCGTGCACTTCGCTCCTCCTCTGTCCCTTCTCTCACCCTTCCACGCCTTCCCTGCTCCCCTAAGCGCCTTCGTCCCTTCTCACTTGCTGCCCCCCATGCCTGGAACTCCCTCCCTGTCCACATCCGCCTTGCCCCCTCCCTTCATACCTTCAAATCTCTCCTTAAAACTCACCTCTTTCGCTCTGCTCTGTCTGACTCTTTATCCTGCTGAGCCACTATTCCTATACCTACGATCGGTTTACCCTTATCCTTGCAACATGGACCTGCCTGCTGTCATTCTCATCGTAACCAAGCCAAGTACGTGCACTTGAGACCTCGCATCTTCATGAATGTTAGACCCCTTGTCTCTCCCTCTGTTCCCCTTCCTAAGTCTCTCCCCCAGCTCCTGTCTCTCAGATTGTAAGCCCTAGGGGCAGGGACCGTGTCTATTTTATTACTTTGTAAAGTGCCAGGTACACTGCTGGCGCTATATAAATGTTTGTTAATAATAATAATAATAATCCTGCAGCACTGTGACAGAAGACAGAAGAGAATAATTTATTGACTCAATCCTAAGCAGATGCTTCCAACTTCCAGGAGGGAGGGTTGGGGTGGTAACAGTACAAAATGAGGGTACATGACTGACATTTCTTCTGGCCAATTGGCATCACAAACCCATCGTACCACTGTAACAAACATCATAAAATCCTTCTGTTAAAACCACAAACATTATATTGCTTATAAAATTGGGACCCTTTATCCATTCGTGTTGAAATTTATCAGGGATGATCCCTTGGGTGAGAGGAGCAACATGTCCAACTGTCATACAAATTAGATGGAAAACAAATATGTTATAGATGGAAATGCATGCACCACTATTGTTAAAATCACAACATTCAATTGTTTATAAAATTGGGACCTTTCAGCCTATCCTTCTGAAATTTGATAGGAAATATGTCTTGGGTGAGGGATTGAATGAAAAAAACCTAAGTTACAGCTGAAACTGTGCTTTCCATTGGAACCAATGTAAAACGAGAATGAAAGTAAAAACAAAAAATAAAGGAAGAGCAACAAAAGAACACGAAAACTAATGACATTTTAGTAATGAAAATGAAAGCAAATCAAAAATGAAATAAATTTCTGTGCACATCCCTACTATTTTTTATTTGTTTTTAAATCCTCAATGTTAACAAGAATGTAGTGGATGTAATGTTATTTGAAAGTTTTACTTGTGGACAAACGTTATCTCTGAGGCCACATTCACACCTGATGCGGCAGCGGTTGTAAAACCCACGAGGCAAAGACGTGGCAACGGGGAGGAGTCCAATGCCGGAAGTAGTGCTGGTGCGAATGGGGTTCTGCTGCGGATTTGCTCACGGATGACAGGACACAAAATCCAGCCCTGTTGTCCACGAACAAAGCTGCAGCAAAACCCTATTCACACCGGTGCTACTTATGGCATCAGGCTCTTCCCCCTGCCATGTCTTTGCATTGCAGGTCTTTGCAGCCACCGCATCAGGTGTGAATGTGGTCTCAGATGAGTTTCCATGCAAATGAGGAGATGAGAGGGTAAAATAATTCTCTTTTTCACCAATGAACTCATCATAACAAGGAAAAAGTGCTCTTGATGGCAGATTAGTCTGGGAGAAATTAGAAGTCAGACTTGGCTATAGCCTATAATGGAAATATAATCAGCAATACATCTTTATGAAATGTGCACTGCCATCACATAATATCCACTTAGAGGTGAAGCATGGGCTAGAGGCAATAGTCCAAAAGCATTAATGTCCCCCAGGTGGACATAATAGGATGATAAATGCTCACAGGAAAAGAATTCATTTTGGTACTCAAATGGTTTTGAAAGTAAAACAGAAAGTTAGTCATTTTATATCAATTTAATCAACTCAGTAGTCTAATTCAGTAACGACAGACTTTGCTGCCATCCATCCAGAGCGTATTTGCAATGTGTTCGTAAGGCAGTGTCAGGATTTCCATTAATGTAATGCCAGGTGGGCAGAGGGATGACATTCTAATTTATGTGGTAACACAGAAAGGAAATTTGTGTCTAAAATCTTGTATGAATTGGTTGAAGTTTCAACAGAACAGAATGGAAAAGCCTGCTCATTCAAAGCTCAGCAGAGCTAGTTTAGAAATTAGTTTGATAAGACTTTGCTCTGGGATTCCCTGTACACTCTCCAGTGTGGAGTAGATCATGAATACAAGAATGGTTTTCTCACGGTATTCTCTCCTTGTGTCCTGAGAGGGAGGAAAGGTTTGCCTGGACGTTTGTATTTGCATAACCATTCCAATCAACACGTATTTTATCCAAATAATGTATTCTTCCCTTGAAAAATGTGGTATACCTACTAGTAATATCTTGTTTTTGTGTTGACCTGGAATACTGTCATTTTTTGCATTCTTATTTAAAAGAAAGTCATTAACTGTATTTGTGTAACAGGAACTTGCATGACAAGAACTTGACTTCAATTAGAAATTCATATACAGTGTAGGATCTAGGTTTTGTAGAACCCTATGCAAAAGTTTAAAATAAATTCATGTTTTAGCAACAGATAAACTGATAGCAGCTCATTGTTACACACAACCAGCTCAATCAGCCATCCCCACTCCTTACTCCTTTCCAGACTGCAGTGGCAGTGGAGCTTAAGGGCAAGGGGGGGCATGGAGGGAAATATGGAGAGGGGAGGAGGAAGCAGACATCTTGGAGCCAGAGACAGTGTTGAACTCTTGAACTGGTCCTGTGATGGGAGGGAAAGGATCTGATGGATGTAATCGCTGGCCAATAAGCAGCTCAAGCAGGTTCCAGGCAGTTGAATGGCACCCTGTGATTGCTCAATGTCTCCTGCCTCCCAGAACCAATCATGGGGGTTCTGGGGAGGGCACTGAAACCCTTTATATTGCAGGGTCAGGCTGTTAAATTCTTGTTCTGTGTTAGCTCTTGCTGTGTCAGGTTGCATTTACAGAACTCCTCTGCTTGGACTAAAATCTTCCCCAGCCCTCAGTGTCAGTGGTAGCTGGTGGGTTTCAGGGCTCGAGGGGTGCAGGTCGGGACCAGAAGTGGGAGGTACCAGGTCAACGGTAGGCGGAGCCAGCAGTGCACATGCAAACTCAGAGCGAGCAAAGCAAACCATCTTAAGTCAACAATATTATGTGAAGTCCTTAGCACACCACAAAAGCATCAGCGTGGAGTTCCACTTGTCTCCAAAACATACTACACAATTCTGTTGCAATGTAAAAGGTAAGGGTGTGCACCAAGCCCACATGTTGTTTTTGTTTTTTGTTTTTATTATTGTTATTCAAAAATGTCATTTTCATTATCATTATTAACAACAATGTTGTTTTCATTTTCGTGGTCGTTATTGTTTTTGTAATTTTTTAATTGTTTTTGATATTATTTTCATGATTGATCTCGGTATCTGTATCATTTTTTTATTGGCATCGATATTCGTTATCGTTATTGGAGTGGAGTGTTGGATTATATTGGTCCATGTGGATCTTATGTTTGTTTATTTTTGTTGTGAGCTGCCTCGAGTCGCTTGTCGGGAGAGTGCGGAAATTAAACCTGATGATGATATTATTATTGATATTGGTACCATTTCAAGCGAAGATTTTTGGTATCAGTATCTTTATTGATTCCTGTGCATAACTAATATTTATCTAAATCTAAGGGAGACAGGGGAAGGGAAAAGGAAAACTATATATTATCTAATCAATTATCTATAACTATTCTAATCTAATCTATATGTGTATAATATATATCTATATCTAATCTATACTACCTATCTCTATATAATGTACAGGGGGAAGAAGGGCAGGGAAAGGGAGAAGGTAAAATGTAGGGTATGAGGAAAGAAAGGTATTGGTAGGAATACCTAATAAATAAATAAATAAATAAATAATACAATGCGGACTAGGGAGGATTTTTTATGTGCAAGCACCACAGTTCTGTAAACACAACCTGACAAGCAGAGCTCTCACACAACGGAGAGAAAAAACCTGGCCCTCCCATTATAAAGGGTTGCAGTGCCCCCCCCCAAGTCCCTCTGATTGGTTGTGGGAGGCAGCAGGCATTGAGCAATCACAGATTCCCATGAGTCTTCTGGGGCCTGCTTGTACTGCTCATTGGCCAGAGATACAGCCATCAGATACTACTGAACTGCTCGCCCCTTCCAACACAGGCACAGTTCAGAGTTCAACCCTGTTAAGACTCCAAGATGTCTGCTCCCTCCTCCCTTCTCTACATTTTCTCTCCAAAACCCAACTGCCACAGCACTAATAATAATGACAATTATAATGACATTGCCATTTTTGTTTCTTGTTATCATTTTTGTTATCATTTTTGTTATCGTTTTTGGAATTGTTTTTTGTATCATTTTTGTATAGTTTTTGATATCGCTGTTGTTATCGTTACAGATATTGATATCGGTATCATTATCGTTACCGTTATCAGTATTCTCAGTTGTCATTTTTGGTATTCTCAGTTGTCTTTTTCGTTATCATTGTCATTATTCTCGGTTGTCATCGTTATTGCAATAATGAAAACAAAAACAACAATTTTCGTTATCGTTATTGTAATAACAAAAACCACATGCACACCCCAGTAAAAGGCATCTGCTGCATCCAGAGAAGGAACATTCATGAAAAGACTAGGCATTGGTGAACCAACATGTGGCATGGTGGTGTTCTTGCAGTACAAAATCCCTGAAACTGAGACTGCAAAGGGATAATTTAAAGTGCAGTGAACATTCCAGCAAAGATTAGAAACCCTTCCATCCAAGACCTCTGGTCCCAATCGCCAAAAAACAGAAAGCAGAGAGTTTAGGTGAAAAACAGCAAAGGGGCCGTTTTAACTAAGAGGACCTCCACAAAATAGCCACCGCATTTGCACATGCTTGGGGCTTGGGAGAGGAAGGGGAACCCCAGTGGTGCACATGCAAACACAGAACAAGCAAAACAAATCATCTCAAGCCAACAATATTATGTTAAATTTTTAGTACACCACAAAATCAGGAGCATGAAGTTTCGCTTGTCCCCAAGAACATGCTACACAGTTCTGTTGCAAACTAAACTTGCAATGTAAAAGGCATCTGCTGCAACCAGAAAGGGAACATTCAGGCAAAAACTAGCTATTAGCAGGGGCGTAGCAGGGTGCAATGGGCCCCTCTCTCCGGCAGGCCTAGGGGCACTGCTATCAAACACACAAGAGACTGGAAATGCAGCCAACCTATTAAGCACATTATGCCCATGAAAAAAGACATATATATATTACCAGTTCAGTGGTCCCTCATAATAAATTCATGCTGCCCCCACCCTTAACCATTTCATTTGCGCCCCTGGGGGCAGCGTGAATTGATTTATATGGGGGGCACAAATGAACTGGTGAAATAGTGAAATAGCAGCCATAATAAATTATAATCTCAGAACCATGTTTTTAGATTTTCCAAGATAGAATAGATATTGCTTTAAATCCTAAATTCCTACATAAGATAATATAAGTAAGACAGTTGTGAGAATGTGGCCCTTTTTACGTGGGCCTCTCCTCACCCATGAACATGCAGATTTTCTGCATGTTCATGGGTGGGGGAGCCCCATGTGAATGACGTGGCACTCGCACCTGAAGTGACTGGGGGTACCTGTGCACCCCGAACACGCATACCCACTCACCCCCATCTCATCCCCATGCACGGAGAAACCAGGGGAAACAGTGGTTGATTTGTGGGTGCAGATGAGTGGGGGGTGAGTGACAATGCATGTGCAGTCATGAGCATGGCATGCCCACTCACTGGCGTGCCCACAGACTGACCTCCACCCTGTGGACCCGTGTAAAAATGGCTTATGAGGAGCCTCTCGAAGAAGAACAGAAGGTTGCTGCCTTGTAAACAAGTTTCTTTGAGATGGGTCCAAACAGTCTCACAACACCCACCTTTCCAGCCCCGCATGGAATTTTCTTATATTCCTAAAAAGGGTTGGTAGGAACTGTAATTCTGAGGGGGAGAGTGCTTTTTATACCAGAGGAGTGCAAGACCATCACGTGGTCTATTATTTGAATATGGTGAGCATGCACAACCCAGTTGTGAGAATGTTTGGGGCCATCTTGAAGAACCTTCTTTACAAGGCAACAACCTTCTGATCACTCACATAGGGAGGAGTTGTTTGTTTACAAACAGCTTTATCTCCCAGTCTGATCGATTGCTGTCCTGTCCAGGCACTACTAGCAGGCAGAGGAAGAAGAGGGGAAACCTCAGAAGCACACATGCAAACAAAGAGCAAGCAAAGCAAACCCTCTCATGCCAAAAATATTATGTTAAGTCTTTAGCACACCACAAAAGCAGTAGCATGAAGTTCCACTTGTCCCCCAGAACATGCTACATAGTTCTGTTGAAAACTAAACTTGCAATGTAAAAGACATCTGCTGCAATCAGACAGGGAACAAACATTCATGCAAAGGCTAGCCATTAGTTAACCAGCAAGTGGTATGGTGGTCTTCTTGCAGCAGAAAAGCCTTGAAACTGGTACTGGAAAAGGGGCAGTGAGGCTCCACATGAAACCCTGATTTCCCTTGTTTTCCAGAGGTGCATAGATAACCTAGAGAAATTTATTTCAGGCAGGAGCAGAAGGGGCTAAGAAACTCTCCCAACCCCTTTCTGACATGACCCTGTCCCTTTGGGTCACAGCTTTGGAGAAGGTGGCAGCTCTAGTCTCAAGGCTTCTTTTGTTTTCTCTGTACTGAAATACAGACTCAGCTTATAAAGCTCCCCTCCTGACTGTCAGTAGTCCTAGGTATGGGCAGTTTACCATTGACATGGGATGAGAATTAAGATCAATTTCTGGATTCGGATCAGTTACAGATTCGCATCTCAAATTTTGCAGATTTCCAGATTGAGATTTCTCGATTAGGATTTTCCCACTGACTTCAATGGAAAACCAATCTTCCATTCATTTCAATGGGCCATTCATTCCAATAGTCATGGTATTAGAATGAATGGGATGGGAGAGAGAGAGAAAGTGAGTTGTCAGGGCTAGAAGAGGGGTTAGGGGGCTTGGGGGCTAGAAGCAGTGTATAGGTTTGAGGGTTATAAGTTGACTGAGCAGGATAGAGGGCTGGATGTGGGGTGGGCTAACAAGAGAGTCCACATGAATAGGAAAGCAACTACACTTACCCAAGTAGTGGAGCCTGCCTGAAGCCCTGAGGAGGCCCAAAATGGCTGCAGACTCCTTGGGGCAGAGAGTTTTGTTCTTTTTGCCCCTGTGTACAGCCTATCCCTGTCCCCCCTGCTGGCTGGCTGCCATCCAAAACTGACTGGAAACTGGCCAGCAAAGTCCCTCTGCCTGCCCGCCCGCCTCCCCTCCTTCATTCTTTTTTGCCCCCATTACCCTAAAGCTCATTGGAGCACCACAAAGCCAATGCCACGGCTGCCATTCCAAAATTTGAAAAAGGCTTCCTGTGGCACTGCTCCAGTTACAGTGAGCTTTTTGGATATTCGGAGATCCGTAATCAGCACAGCAAGTTATGGATTAATCTTTAACTGCCATTTTTTTACAGTTAAAAATTAATGCCATCCCTACTATTTATTTCCCATGTGGACATAAACAGAGCCCTCAAAGGAGATCCAAGAGGAGAGTCCACCCACAGATCAGCACTGTCTTCCAACCTTCCCCTAGTTGAGAGGCCAAACAGAATTAAGGGATACAACCAGTTATAGACACTGCTCACAGTCGTCACATCTCTGGGGACCCCACACTTCTCCTGCCACTGTCAGTTCCGCCTACCCCTATACCCACTGCTACCACCATCGTCTCCCTATGACTCCTGGAACTGGCAGCTGTAGGAGTGTGTTGATCTTCCAGATTCTGACTCACGAGACTTGTTGGTTAATTAACAAGAACATTTATCAACTCTATCTCTCTACTCTCTCTCTTTCTCCATCTATTCAAGCTCGCCTCACCAGCTGTCTCTCTGACATCTCTACCTGGCTGTCTCAATGTCAACCCTAACTCAACTTGGCTAAAAGTGAATTTCTTATCTTCCCCCCTCATCCTTCCTCTCCCTCTTCCCTGTCAATCTTTATTGATGGGGTCACCATCCTTCCTGTCCCCCAAGCCCGTAGTTTAGGCTTCATCTTTTACTCACCCCTTTATTTTAAACCTTATATCGACTCTGTTGCCAAATCCTGTTGCTTCTCCCTCCATAACATTGCTAAGATTTGCCCTTTTCTCTCTGTCTCCTCTGCCAAAACTCTTGTTCATGCCCTGGTCATCTCTCGCCTCGATTACTGTAACCTCTTTCTCACTGGCCTCCCCCGCTCTCACCTTTCTCCCCTTATCTCTGTCCAAAACTCTGCTGCCAGGGTCATCTACCTTGCCTGTCGCTTCGACCATGTGCAGCCCCACAAGGCACCGCTCCCTCCTCACTGATGAAACACCCCTCCCCTATGTATGTCCCTGCTCCCCCCCCCATATGTGTGGACTCCCTGGATGTTGCAGCCTGTGGCCGGCCCTACTGTTGCACTCCTTTTCCCTCTCTCCTTTAGTTCAGGCGATGCTTAATGAGAGGACCAGGGAACAGGAGGAGGTGGTCCAGCTTTTCCTGCATGTGCTGCAATGGGTTCACCAATTGCACCCTGCCCAAGCAGATCGCTGGAGCCGAGTCCGGGGTCACAGGCCCTACTGAGGGCTCAGATCTGCCCCACCACCCCACCTTGTAGTTGTTAAGTGTTGTTGCAGGTTCTTCGACATAAGCCTGGTGATCTAGCTAGTTTATCATTAAAGTTGTATTTTCTTGGTTCCCGCTGGTGTCTGTGTTCTCCTTCCCTCTGTTCTACCCCTCTGTGTGAGCCATGTCAGGTTGGTGGGACTGACTGTCTGGCACAGTATAGGTCTGTTGCTGTGTGCCCCCCCACCCCATGGTCGTGCTTTCTATCAGTGGGGCCTCTTTGGCTTGGCCCCTTGCTACCCTGTTCTCTGGGTCATACTCACTCAACTGTTTGAGTGTGTTCCTGTGCCCCCCCCTGTCCCTGGCATCCTGTCCCCCCCTCCTGTTGTTTGCTGGCACGTGTGGGAGGGGGGCTGTCTATCCTCATGTACCTTGCTTTATATGTCCCCCCCCTTCCCTGCCATGGTTTGGGGCTCATCCTAAGCCCTGTACATCCTTGCCCTGTGCTTAGTGGCCAGTAGGGATATGCAAACACCAGGGGAATTCGGTGTTCAGCCTGTTCGGTGTTCGTCCGAACCCGAAACCATTTGGTTTGACCTGTTTGACCCGAATGGGTTCAGGGCGGCTGAATCCATTCAGGTGGGGGGCCCCTGGTTTTTCCTCCCCCCTCCAGGCTGCGTGGGTGGAAGGGGTGCCAGGGAGCACCTCCCCGCCACCCTGCCCAGCCTTGTAAAAAAAATGTAACCCACCCCCACCCCATGGATTGCCCTACCTGGTGGTTCCAGGGCTTCGACCCCAGGTCCAGCAGGTCCGGAGGCGGTAGCGCTCTGTAGTGCTTCAGGCTGCTACTAGGCCTTCCTGGTCAAACTGGCCGGTTTGGGTGGGGGGGCCATTCGGATTCAGGGTGTTCGTGAACGGTCAGAACACCTCGAGTTCGGGTTGAACCTCAAACTTCCGAACTGTGTTTGCACATCCCTAGTGGCCAGCTGCTGCATTGCAGCTGATTTGTGTCTTTTGGGAAGCACATCTCCTCTCTGTGCCCTTCTATCCTGGCTTCACCATGTGCTTTAGCGCATGCCACCATCACCTCAGCTTTCCTATTCCTGGTATGTTGTTTTGGGGTTTGGGGGGTTCTGTTGGCAGTGGTCCTTGCCAGGGGGTGGGGTTGGTGCAGTCCACACCTGTTTCAAGGCTCACCCGTTCTTCCCGGTGTCTGTGCTCGGTCCCGGCCCCCCTTCCCCTGCTGGGGTCCCCTTTCTCCCTCATCCTGCTGGGTTTCCCTGTGTGCTTGTGTACACTGTGGTCTGCGGGTGGGGTCTGGGTTTTGAGGGGTCTGTGACACCCGAATGTCTGGCCTGTGTCTCGAGGCTTGACAGGGGCTGCTTCTTTGTATCTCTTCACATTACAGCTACCCTGCCCACTCAGAGTCTGGAAGTTATGGGGCGATGCTGTGTGCCGCGGCTTCATTTGCCCTCACTTCACCATGTTGTAACGTCACTGTACTGGGCGTGGTTTTCCCTCTGTTTGGTGTATGGGTGAATGTTATGGGTGTTTGCTCGGTGTTCCCTGGGTGTGTGTGTGCCTAATGGGTGTGTGCGAGTCCCTCCCAAGACTTCCTACAACCCCTCATGGTGGTGTCCGTATAAATGTCTCCCTGCTCTGAACTGCTGAGTGTGCAGTGGGTGTTGTCACCCACCCACCTCTACCCACCGGGTCCATGTAAAAAGGGCCCAGATATTTAAATGTACCAGTTCTTTGCTGGTCAAAGAAATACAGATTAAACTGACCATTAGAATCTACCTGACCCTGGAATATATACACCACCTGAACCCCAACTAATCTCAGATGTGTTGGAGGGGCTGCGGCCAGATAGGGTCATACTTGCATTGCTGGTGGTATTGTCCAATCATAGAAGATTTTTGGAATAAGATTTGGCAATGTATCACCCAACATACTCCTCTGGACTTTGCCTTTACCCCACAAGTTGCATTACTGAGACTTTATGATGCAAAAGTTATAAACTCAATATGAAAGGCTACTTGCCAGACACCTTTTTTGGCTGCCATAAACTCTATAGCAAGGAAATGGAAACATCCATCTGGCCCAATGGTGAATACAGAGACTCTGGTTCATAACATCAATAGAAAAAATTGCAGCCAACTTGAATGGCAAAATTGAGGACCTCTACGTAGTTTGGTCCCCATGTTGGCCAATAATAACCAACAGTACCAATTTCCAAGACTTTGAAAATACTATCAACCTACAAGAAATATAAAGGACTCATTTTCCAAGTTATATTGCAACTGGTAATATGGATTTGTGAGACTTTTGCCTCAGTATGGTTAATCCCGCTCATGATACCATGTGGTATTTGGTTTTTTGGTTGTATTGTACTTGATCTATCATAGCAGTTGTATGCCTCAACCTGTTGTGAGGTGAAATGATGGCTGTCTTTTTGACCTTCTCAATAAATGTATAAAAAAGAAGAATCAGTATGCAAGCTGAAAAATCGGGACCAGAAATTGACATTCCTGGCCATGGTATATCCAGATTGGGTTGCAGTTGGGTACCATTTGGTACCCAATGCTGTTGGGTCAATCTGAGTACTGGAAATTTGTTGGGTATATCCATTTTTGCAGGTACTCATTTCAGCTATAAGTAGAACTCCTTTGGACTGAGGCTGTCTCTCACCATGTGTGTGTATGCTACCTACTCCAGTTGTATTCTGATGTCTAAGTACTACTGTAACAAAAGGATAGACAAGTGACTAATTCATTCTGAATGTTTGTCTCTCCTTTTTGCCAGTGACCCACTTCATCTCATTTTATCAAAAACTTCAACTGATATCAGATTTATCTTGGGAAGAGTAATCCATTTGGGAAACGAAAACTTAGTGCTTGCACACAGCTAGTTTGCAGCAATGCATCCACTTAGTTAGTCTGTGCTAACTGACCCTTTTCAATCACATTTCTCTTCAACATCCAGTTCTCAAAAGCCTTCAGACCTCATCAGTCTTCCTTGGAGCTTTCTGGTTTATTCAAGTCCCATCATGCTTTGCATTGTATTAGTATAGAGTCAACTTTAAATTTTACTTTTCACAAAGTCCTGACTCGTATCATGCACAAATATTCCATCCTTACAACTCTTTCAGATTCTATTCTTTTTCTCCCCTCAGCTTTTCTTTTGACATTTTCTTTCTATTTGATTTTCTTTTATTCCTTAGTACACCTCCTCTGTTGCCTATTAATGTATCAAAATTACATTCAGAATTATAAAAATCATTAATGCATTGTATTATGTTCTCATTTACCAGATCATTTGGTGCTGGAGGTTGGGAGTAGGACTGAAACAAGATTTCATCAAAACAGGAAATCTCATTGAAATTTCTGTTCATGATACCATCTCGGTCAAATCAAGACCCTCTCAGTACTTGGTAATGTCTTGAATGATATTCTGTTTCTCAATTTAATTACTTTCCTCTTACCGGGATTCCGTTTACTGCATTGCCATTTACCACTTTGCTGTCCATTTCAAATCATGAGAGCTAATACCAACATAGTACCACAATTCTTGCACTCTATTTTGCCTTGTACTGCCTTGTTGCTCGTTGGCTAGTATATGGATTCCTTTACTAATCTGCAATCCAGTTTCAGATTGGTCAAAGCAAAGGAAACAACATAGAACAACAATTCTGACTGGAGGCACTGGAATGGAGATTAAGGAGCACAGGGGAGAGGTTAACGGGTGGGCTATTTGCACAATGATTGGTCAGAAATGCAGAAACAACAAACCCAGAAGTAAAACAATACCTTCAGCAATCTGATAAGCAGTAAATGAGCAGTATGTGGTAAGCAGTGTGTGGTAAATGATAAGTGGAAAGTCAATAAATCAGGATGAACTCTCACAATATTATGAGAACCGAGAAATAGAATTGGCATTAGGAAATGATCAGGAATCAGTCCCAGTTCCTGATATGGCAACATTTTTCATGAGCAGCAAGTTAGCTGTTCATTTCAGCCCTAGTTGGAAGCTGTGCAGCTTGGGGAATATGGCCTTATGGTACCTACCTATATAGTTTATAGCACTAATTCCTGCCTTACTTTTTGAGCACCAGCATCTCATTTCCCCTATTTGATTCAGTAGCATATTTCTTGAATATATTACTACAAATCTAAGTGGTATCTATTATAGTGCAAGCATATGAATGACATTTTATGTAATAACAGTTTTCTGAAAGCTGTGAAGCCTGATGTTAATGTGTTCTAAGAATTTGGAATTAAAGTACCTAGAAAAGCCTACTAGCTATTTAGATATTCAAACTGAGAAGAGGTGTCAAGTGGGATTCCACATGGATCATTCCTGTAACTAGTGCTGTTCAGTAGGGGTGGGACACCAGGGAGAATACAGGATACCGGATGTACCGGTATCGGATCTTCCTGGTACTGGATTTACCGGTATCGGCATACCGGATTCTTAACATTGGCCGCGGAACCAGATTTTTTACATTGCGGCTATTGACTTCGATTGATTGATTGATTGATTGATTGATAGATTGATCGATCGGATTAAGCCAATACACCCAAATACCGGCAATATCGGATCTTGGGAGAACCGGAATTCCCACCCCTACTGTTCAGTATCCTCATTCAAGACTTTGATAAAGTTGTGGATAATATATTTATCAAATGTTCGGATGATACAAAACTGAGGAGAATTACAAACTTCTAAGAGTTTGAAATGACCTAGATAGATTGGAAATCTTGGCCAAAAAAAAAAAGAATGAAATTCAACAGACTAGTGTAAAGTTTTGAATATAGGAAAGAAAAATAAATAAATGCACAAGTATAAGATGATAGATAACTAGCTAGGCAACAGCATTGTTGGAAAGATCATGGGGTTATAGTGGATCACAAACTGAACATAAGTCAACAATGTGATGCTGTCACAAAAAAGAGCAATGCCATTTTGGGCTGTATAAATAGAAACTTCATATCCAAGACTCAAGAAGTTATTGCACCGCTATATTCAGCACTAGTAAGGACTTTTTTGAAGTACTGTGTTCCATTTTTAGCTCCATATTTTAAGAAACATGTTGACAAACTGGAAAGAATTCAGAGGAGAGCAATAAAGATGATCAAGTGTCTGAAATACAAGTCATATGAAGAAAGGCTGGTGGTACTGGACAATGGACGTGCCTAGCCTAAAGAAAGGAACATTAAGAAGGAACTTGTTGGCAGTGAGTTTTCCAAACGTATTCAAAGGATGCAATTAAAGATGGAGAACATTTTGTTCTCAGTTGCCTCCAAAGATGGAACAAGAATCTATCATTTTAAATTGCAGGATTACTTTTGTAAATTATCTATGATACTGGAGATTTTACGTTCTCTTCAGACAATCCGCTCTCGACACATCACTAAACAATCTATGTGAGAAGACTCTCTTCTCTTCAATGAGCATGAAATGAGATAAAAAAATTGCTAAAAAGTCAGAGCTAAGTCACACACGTGTGTGTCCAGAACTCTAAGTAAGGACAGAATCTTATTACACGCTTCATGCATGTCAAGAATAGAGCTGAAATAAGTATCCACAAAAACATGTATACTTGACGAATTTCTGGTACTAATTGGTACCCAACTTTGACCTGATTTGGGTACCTGAGGTCCCAGAATGTCCCACCATCTGAGCCAGTATGGAGGTTCTTATATTATTTTTTAACAACCACTTGGTTTCCTCTTTTTACAGAGATATTTTCAAAGGTCCTGGTGGCCTTTAGGTACATCATTTCTCTCACTGTGCCTAGTGCTGACTTTCATGGGCAGTGAGCACCTAATTGTTCAATGGGATTTTACAATATCTGCATTTATTTGCTCTCAATTTAAGTTATATTTCTGTGACACCTTGGGCTTCATCTGTTCACAGAGAGGGAAAGAAAGAGTTTTCATATGAGCACAAGGTATAAAGAAATGGAGAAAGGGAGCAAGGGGAAACCAATCCTCCTGGAATGATGCTGTGTAAATGTCAAGTAACTTCTAGCTAATCATTATTCCATATTTTTGGATTATCCTCAAGGAAATGAACAGAAGTTTGAGCTTAACCTCACTTCCCTTCCTCTCTTCGACAAACTCACAATTATGGAATAATTGTCAAATGAATAGTCTTGCTCTTCCCAAGCCTCAGAATCTAAAAATGTAAATTTATTTAAATTTAAAGTTGAGGACTTGTACATCAGCTGCTAGAAAGACAGCTGAGCTAACTATGGCTTATCAGTGAATCAAAGTAGCAGAGGTGCACATTGCTCTGCCACTGCTGAAATACCAAAGACAATGGCTGTACATGGCCTTTTAAACAGCCCCTGTCGACATATTGGTTCTAATACCGTAGCTAGGGAGAAAAGTGTCAGACTTTCAGGAGAAACAGAGATTTAATTGGTTTGGGGTAACCTGCCTTTAATTAAGCAACAGTTTAAAGAACTGTGCATTCCTTCAGGAATTCTGTATCACCATCTTATGACAGTAATGCCCTTATGGAAAAAGGATCTCTTGGGAATCACTTCCTTTTTTTTATCCTAGCAAATACATTTTTTTAAAGCACAATGATACATATTCAACCCTGCATGCTTAAAATATGCACTTTAATAAGCAGCCTAACCACCTCCCTGCCCCTCCTCTCGCAATGTACACTGAGTGCAAATGACTTCCATTGATTTTAAAGTGGTTGCAAGTGCTGCTCAATGTTTTTGGCTAATCAGGTCACCTATGGGTAGGGGTGGAGGCGCTATTATCATGGCAGCATCTTTGGTTAGTTTGCTATAGGAACCAGCCTAATTTATGCATTTTTTCTATTGTGAGCATAGCACTTGCAGAGATAGATAGATAGTCAAAGAAAGGTTAGAAAGAGGGGCTGTTATAATAGAGGTATTCCCCAATACATGGGGCATACATGAGGAAAAATAAAATAGACCTACTCCAAGTCTAACTTTGTTGATTGTTGCCTGGCTTCAATGAAAGTGCAAGAGTAAGGAATCATGACACACACATTTAGTGTGGGTACCTGGATTACAGGTATGCCACCAGGAGGAGAGCAGCCTCCTGTCTATTAGAGGATTTATGATAAAATCCAAATGAGCCCTATCAATCTTGGAAAGTAGAAGGTCCTTTAGTAGACAACAAAACAGAGTAAGAATTGGAAGTCATGAGTCGTGCTGAATCAAAAACAACTGTTCCAAAATCAGTAGGAACATTCAGGAACTTGCAAGTCTGGGACATGTTTCATAATTCTTGTGCTTTCTGGATTGCAGGGGATAATCTTTTTGCAATTTTTGGGGTACTTTCTGTATTTTCTTACCCTCACTTTCTGCTACCTACCATCATTTTCTAGTACATACTCTCATTTTTTTGTATTTTTATGTCTCAGTGTCATCACTTTCCTGGCCCCATGCCTTTTTCCCCTCCAAGTGCTCTTCTCCTAATCAGGAGGTGGGGGGAGTGGAGATGAGGGATAAGTGGGAGGAGAAGGAGGCTGTGCCTGCTGTCCTTGGTCTGTGAACTATACCTGCTCCTTCTCCTGCCAACATGCTGCTGAAAATGGTGGCATGTATCGAAGTACGAGAAGTTACTGAAAGTACCTACCAATTGGCGTTCTGAACAACAAACCATTGTGGCAAAAACCTGGAAAGTTTCTGCATAGCAGGGAGGCAGCAAATAGGCTGTTTTGACAAAAACAGCATTTGCTGTGAATCGTAATTTCAGCTCAAGTCATGGGTTCCATTCCCCACTGCCAGTGCACAATAAGTTCTTGGAAAGTGCTTTCTAGTTTATTATTATTATTATTAAACATTTATAAAGCGCCAGTTGCAACCTGGCGCTGTACAGAACATACAATCAGATGCGGTCCCTACCTGTGGCTTACAATCTAAAAGACAAGGAGGGGGAGACAAGGAGAGGGGACAG
>QEPC01015351.1:2957916-2992270 GCA_003113815.1 Sphenodon punctatus | reverse complement strand
CAGCCTGGGAGGGGGAGGGAATTAATATTTCATTGGTTTCAATGGGGACACAGCGCCCCATTGAAACCAATGAAATAAAACCGGTACCGGTTACCGGATTTAATCCGGGAATCCGGTTTTCTTAGAACCGGTAACCGGTAAATCCGGTAACCGGTAATGGGCCCGGGGTCCCACCACTAGTAAACAGTAAGGGTAAGCGATATTTTGAAAAATTTCTTGATGAAGAGCTTTGTTTCTTAATGAGATTTTACCAAGATCTTAGTGACAATTCTTGATTCTCTTGATATTACTTCTCGTTTTGGTGCTATAGAGAACAGTTACCATGATCTCGGCACATTCTCGGTAACAGTTTGAGATCTCAGCTAGAATCTCAGCAATGTTTACTGTCTATCATGATTTACTGCGTATCATATACCGATTTACTGTGTATCACTTACTATGGCCGTCTTTACATGGACGATGCCACGGGCCCAATGGGTGCAGGTGGGTGGAGATGGGTGGGTGAGCACACCCAGCAAACACCCAAGGGTGCCAAGCAGAGAGACATTTACATGGACAATGTCATGGGGGGTGGGGGTGGGACAGAAGGGGAGGGGCTGGCACACACTCACCCAGGGCCACAACAAGCAAACACCCATGATGTTTACACAGACTACCTGTACACCAAACGGAGGGGAAACCATGCCCAGCGATGGTATAACATGGCCGAGAGAGGACAAACGAAGTCGCAGCACACAGCACTGCCCCGACATTGCCGGACTTCAAGTAGGCAGGAGAGGAGGGAGCCAGAATGTCAGGAGATACAAAGAAGCAGTCCCAGTTAAGCCCCGAGACACAGGCCAGACAGTCAGGCACCACAGACCCCTCGGAACCCACACACCACAGTGCACACAAGCACACAGGGAAACCCAGTACGATGAGGGAGATGGGTGAGGGAGTCGGGACTGAGCACTGGCACCAGGAAGAACAGGTGAGCCCCAAAATGGGTGGGGACCACACCAACTGCCCCCACTGGCACAGACCACTGCCCACAGAACCCCTCAGACCCAGGAACAGGACATCAGGGTTGAGGGAAGCAGGCACCAAAGCACAAGCCAGAGCCAGGATTGGAGGCCACAGAGAGGACAGCAACTTCCCACAAAATACAAGCCAGTTGCAATGCTGCAGCAGCCAAACAAGCATGGACTGGGATGTACAGGGCTCAGGATGAGCCCCATACCATGGCAGCGAGGGGGGAGGACACGGGAACCACGCAAACAGTGGAGGGGACATGACCCAGATCACAAGGTAGCAAGGGGCCAAGCCAAAGAGGACCCAGAGATTCAAATCACAACCACAGAGAGGGGGGAACACAGAGCAAAGGACCCATGCCCTGCCAGACAACCACTCCACACACCAACCAGACATGGCCTGCACAGAGGGGTACAACAGAGGGAAAGAGAACACAGACACCAGGGGGAACCAAGCAAACAAAACTTTATTGATAAACCAACTAAAGCAAGAGGCTCACAGAAAACAGCAAACACCAACACTGAGTGGCAACAAGGTGGGACAGTGGGGCATATCCAAGCCCTCAGTAGCACCTTCAACCCCAGAACTGACTCCAGAAATCCGACAGGGTTTCAAGAGGTCCAAGAGGTGCACATGCTGCAGCACATACAGGAGAAGCTGCACCACCTCCTCCTGGTCCTCTCGTCAATCATCGCCTGCAATAAAGGAGAGAAGGAGAGGGGGTTCACCAGTAGGGCAGCCCACAGGCTGCAACATCCAGGGAGCCCATACCGGGGGGGAGGGAGGGACACAGACAAACACACAGGGGTAACTCACAGATCTCTTGGTAGACCCGGGCTGCAGCACAGAGTTCAGCATCCACCCTCTGGAGCTAACCGGCCATCTCCCCCAGCTGCAGCACCATCAGGAACACAATCACATCAGCTAGAAGGGAGGAGGAAGTGGAAGATGACAATGGGGAGCAGCCAACAGCAGGGGGGAGTGCCCTGGTCACCATGTGAAAGCACACAACAGCCCAACCATTCCCACCAGGCCCTCCCAGGCAGTGTCCCAGTGATGGAGCCCAAGGGACCGCACAGGAAGGCAGATTGCAACCAGAGGGCCACTAAGACTCATGGTCAGGAGCCCTCCGGCGACGGCTCTCCTACATGACTGCAAGAGTAGGACTGGTGGACCGATAGGGGGTAACAAACAAAGCACACTACAGGGTCAGAAACAAGGCCAACGCCTGGCCAATATGAACAGACAGTAGTGAACTGAGAGATGGAAGGGCCCTTCCCCATGCAGCAAGCAAAACTGAGAGGCAGTGGGTCAGAAGCAGCCAGGAACAGACCACAGAGACAGGTGGCACACAGGGCAACGACAGTGGGTACCTGGAGCCATTCACAACCACACAGCCACAATACACATCCGGCCAGCTGCAAGACTGATGTGGAATCACAGCAAAGACCTGAAATATGCCACGGGACTCACAGAGCCAGGGGAACACAGCTAGGGAGAACAACAACGAGTGGGAATCAACAGATAGTGGAGAAAGTGCACACTAGAGAGCCAAGAGCCCATACTATGTAACATCCCATATGGAAGAGGTAGGAACCACTCCCCATACGACTATTTGCAGGGATGCATGGGTAACCCCAACAGAACAGCACAGTACACATCCACACACTCCATGACCCCACCATCCATGGATCCCAAACCCCCAAACCAGATGAAGGGGGAGAAAGGCATGGCCCTGCAGCACATTAACACTCAGCAAAGAAGAGCCAGGAGCTGCATGAGCCTACGAGGTGCACAGGCACAGCACAGCTCTGGAGCTCTGAGGGTACCCCCCCCCCCACTCCCTCGATATGGATAGTTATAACAACAGCACGCCCAGCATGCCGATGACAAAGTGCCCACCTTGGAGCAACCATACCGCCCTAACAATACACTGATCCCCACAAGGCCTGACCCCCACAAACCACGCCCATGACACCAGCACCTACAGCAGCTGGGTGGTCAGACCCACACACAGCAAGAGAACAGAGGCAGCTATGCAAGGTCAACCTTTATTGGCACAGGGACTGGTAGGATTCTACACTGGACAGGGAGAGCTGATGCAAGGGACAGGGGGGAGCACCGCAGGGTGCACGGAAGGAGCAGTGCAACCAATCCACGGGGTCCGAGGGTTTGGCAGGCAGACCCAGCAGGAAAGTGGCTCTAGGTAAATCCATGGAATACACCGCAGGAGACAGATGGGGAAGCAGATGGGTCACACAGGTGAATAGAAGCAAGCAGCACAGCTAAGGGGGAGCAGTATCGCTGGACCATTATGGGGAGGGGGGATCCACGGTGAAGGTTGCAGCAATGGCTGAATCATGGTGCAGGTGCCTGGCACTCGGAATACAAGGACCCCTGGACAAGACCATCCCAGGAATAGAGGCCCCGGTAGTAGCTGCGGGTATGCATATGGGCATCCACCATAAAGCGGGACAGGAGGGGGTGTCCTGTGGCAGCAGCTGCCCCAACGCCTGAATAGATCAGCATGGCTCTCAAGGTAGCCCTCTAGAGCACTGTGGGCTGACTGGTCAGGAAGGGCCATCGACATCAGGCGGAAGCAAGGCAAGCTCCCCAAAGCGATCCTGGCAAGAAAATTGAGGGCATGTAAAGCCATGGACATGCAGGAGGGTACAGGCATAGCAGCTCACCATATATGACTCATTGGCCTGGAGGACCAGACCAAATGCATGTTGACCAGCCACCTTCCAAATAGCAGCAAGCACCTGGGGTTTCCATGGCAGCACAACAGCAGGTGGGGACCCACAGTCAGGTCGGCAGAGGGGTACAAAACCAAGCTCCATGGCACACCTCTGGCACTCCACACCCCCAAAGGGGTGCCCCAACAGCCACATGTAATGGGACAGGAGATTGAAGCCATCACCCACAGAAAGGGAGTCGCTTACCAACAGCTGGACATTGCTGCACTGCCACAGGGTTCCCAGCAGCATGGTGGCACACACCATCCACTCCTACCCTACCAAGCGATTGCTTCCATGGCCCATTCCACGGCTGGGCATGGCCTGCACGAGGGCTGCGAGCCGGAGTGCAACTGAAGTGGATGATGAGCTGCAGAGTCTGAGCTTGGATGGGGCCACAGCTGGCAGCTTTCTGGAGGGTAACCTTGGGTAGCTGATAGCGCCTGGCCATGGTGGGTCTGAGAACCACTATCCCACAGACAGGGCGAACCCATCCCCACTCGATAAGGCACAGGGAGGATGCACGGGCCCAGGGGAGGGAGTGATGGGAAACCATCAAGGTTTCCCATCTGCCTCCCATGCCTGGAACTCCCTCCCTGTCCACATCCGCGTTGCCCCCTCCCTTCATACCTTCAAATCTCTCCTTAAAACTCACCTCTTTCACTCTGCTCTGTCTGACTCTTTATTACTTTGTAAAGTGCCAGGTACACTGCTGGTGCTATATAAATGTTTGTTAATAATAATAATAATAATAATAATAATAATAATAATGAATTAATAAAGGGGTCACCGTAGCTGTTAACAGCACAGCAGGACAGCTGCAGACTGGACAACTGCCGTCCCTGGGAATGGGAGACCCACGATGCATATCACATGCCCACCATATGGTGCAGCTGCTCGGGCAGCTGTGGAGGGCACGGTAGGGCTGAGCTGGCAAGGTGATCCGATGCATCAGTCTTGCATACAACTGGAACCCAGTGCACCGTGAAAGCATCTCAGAGACCCCAGACAGGTGTGCATACTGCAACCATAGCACTGCACCAACTGCTGAGGCCCAGCAACCCAGCATCCATCCACATAAAGGAGATGGATTGACTGCTAGGGCATGGCATGTTGGGTGCGGTGGTTGTGGAGAGGAGAGAGTGCAGTGAGAGTGATAGAGGGAGCGGAGGGAGCTAAGTGGGCATGTGTGGAAAGTGATAGAGGCGCAGAAGGGCGTGTGACCATGGGCTGTGTGGGGGAATGGTGTAGGGTGTGTGGAGTGCTGCCTGTGGGTGAGAGGGTGTGTGCGAGGGGTGACAGCACAGGGCGGCTAGCTGGTTCAGGGTACCTGAGCACAAAGTGGGTTGTCAGGATGGGGGCTGGTGGGTGGTCACTGGGTCCGTACTTGGGTTCACGGGGAGAGGTCATGGTGGTGGGAGCAAGATGCCTGTCGTGGGAACCCAACACACACGGGATGACCTGATTCCCATCTTGGCAGCATGTTTCGGTCTCCTGGTGCAGGTGTTCAAGCAGATGGCCGATGTCCTTCACCTGCCCCCCCTGCTAGTATACCCGTGGTCTACACCACCAGAGAGCAGCCAACCTGCGACGAGTGGCAACGGTTCGATGTGTGTGGTGGATCAAGGCCAGGTGCCAAGCAATAGTGGAGACAGCAGAATTGTACCACATCTGCCTCGTCCTCTTCAGGTTGCCTCTCAACATGTATGTACATTGTGTGAACCTACCCACATGATGGATGGCCTGGACGCGATCTTGGAGCAATGACTGGTGGGATAACATGTTTGCGACCTGGACTGACGAGGAGTGGATCAATCACTTCCAGATTAGCTGCTCCCTGCTGACCCAGATCACCAAGATCCTTGGTCCCCACCTCCGCAGGAACGAAACCAACATGTGCTGCCCCTACCCCTGGTATGCGGGTTGGAATGGCAGTGTGGTGCCTGGCAACCCCCAATTCCTGCAAGAGCATGGGTGAGCAGTTCAGCGTGGGGGAGCGACCTGAACAGGGCACTCCATGATGTCAGCAACCTCCTAGTCAATCTGCTCCTGGAGTGGGTCATCCAGCTCCAGGACCCAGAGGTAGTGATCTGGGGCTTTGAGGCGATGGGCTTCCCACATTTCATCTGAGCCATCGATAGCACCCACATACTGATATTCCAGTCCCCCAATGCCAAGACCAATTACCTGAACAGGAAGCAAGTGTTCTCTGTGAACCTGCAGGCAGTTGTTGTCCACCTATGCCTGTTCAACGATGTGTACACAGGCTGCTCATGGAGGAGTCATGATGCTCGGATCCTGTGCTCCTCTCTATTCTTTGCCAGTATATTTGATGGAGAGATACCCTGAACATGGTCAGGAGGATCGAGGGTGTCTACATGGCTTCAGTTGTCATAGGGGATCCCGCCTATCCTCTGACCCCATGGCTGATGAGGTCCTATCCCGTGGCCCGCACCCCCAATTGGGTGCTCTTNGCTTTGCTTTAATGCAGTGCTGAGGAGGCGCTTCAGCGCGCCTCGTTTAAAAGCAGCCTAAGACTTGGCTATTCTGCTGAGCTTTTGGTTGGGAGACCGGTAGTGGGGGGAGGGGGTTTAGTTGCGGGGTGGGGTTTGCTCTAGTGGTTGTATTTATATTGTATTGACTTTATCTGTTTTTATGCTTAGATTAACTTATTTTGTTAGCTGCCCTGAACTGCCTGAGGCAGAATGGGGGCAGGTTATTAAAATTTTGAAATAAATAAATAATATTTCTGGACCAACTTACTGCCCACATTGTATAACCTAAATTTAAAATGACACATCCTAAGAGTGTGCATGTCGTTTTCATTATTACAATAACAATAATGAAAATTGTCATTTTTGTTATTGTTATTCCAATAACAAAAACAACAAATAATAATGAAAATAGAAACGAAAATGACTTTTTGTTCTTGAAATAAAGGGAAACAACTGAAAAACGTATTTCCGGCTATACCATTTTTTATTCTTACTCATTTCAGATAAGATTTGGGGGGATTGTACCCCTAATGTGTGCACCATTTTTTGAAAAGATTAGATAAAGGAAACCAATTTTGGAAGCAATTGAATGTTGTGATTTTAAGAAAATCTCCATACACATTAATGGCTACAACTACTTTATCTTCCATCTAATATGAATTAAACCTGTGAATCCATCCACAAGTTAAACATGCCTGCCAATTTTCAGAAAGATTGGATAAAGGGTCCTGATGTCATAAGACATTATCTGGAAAACACATTTCCAGCTGTAACATTTTTATATTCCATCCTGTTTATATTCCATCCTGTTTATATTCCTATTTGGCAGGAATGTATCACACATCTTCCCTGTCATCTCTGCCAAATCACAGGAAAATTTGATAAAGGGACCGAATTATATAAGCAATTGAATATGTTCCCTTGAAGACCATTATTCAGATAAATAGCAGCACATGCAGTGCCAGTCAGAGGCAGGCACCTGGTATGGTAGGGAGAGGGAGCCTGGGAGGCTGTTAGAGGGAGGATGTGGAGCAACCCAAAACACTGACAGACACATTCACTGGCCAATTACTGCATGCTTCCAGCTTTACAGGACCAAGCGGTAGTGGCTTCAAGGCAGGCATAGGGGGTGATTTGGTTTATACATCCAGGCTGGCCAATTATCATCACAATCACATCCTGCAGCACTGTGACAGAGGACATTAGAGAATCTCTACTGGCNCAATACTTGATCACACAAGCACGTTCATATTTAGTAAAAATAGTATGCGAAGAGTCACTCGAAGAATAACAGAAGGTTGCTACCTTGTAAAAAAGGTTCTTTGAGATGGCTCCAAACATTCTCACAAATATCCACCCTTCCAGCCTCGCATAGAATTTTTTCCTTTTATTTCTAGAAAGGGTTGAAAGGAACTGTCATTCTGAGGGGGAGCGCACTTTTTATACTACAGGAGCTGGAGACCATCATGTGACTATTATGTGGATAGGATGAGCATGCACAACACAGTCATGAGAATGTTAGATGCCATCTCGAAGAACCTTCTTTACAAGGCTACAACCTTCTGATCCGCACGTGGGGAGGAGCTGTTTGTAAACAAACAGCTTTATCTCCCAGTCCGATCGATTGCTGCTGCTGCTGCAGCGTGAGCAGCGGAGGTGGTGGAGGGGAGGAGGGGGCATGTGTCAGCCGGCAGGGGGGAACCAGGGCAGTGGGGGTGGGGAACCAAGCCAGGACAGGTGGCCGCCGGGGCTTTGCTACCAATGGGGGTGGGGTGGGAATTTAAATTGCGGGGTCTGACTCCATCTCCGAGGTGCGCGGCTCCTCCCTGGGAGGCTGCTGCGGGGACATGTGCCTGGGCACCGATGGCACATGCCTCAGGCCGGCCTTGTCCCCACTCCCCAAGACAGCAACACATTCCCTAAACCAGTGAATTCCTCCGAGCTAGACCCATGCCCCAATCCCCCTTCAAAATCCAGTTATTCTGCCTGAGCTACACTCATGCTCTGTTCTGCTATCTCCAAGCCAGCAACCCACCCCTCAAGCCAACCTCACATCCCATTATCCCCTCTCCCCAGCCAGAGACACCCCCCAGAGTCAGCCACATGCTTCTCTCCTTCAAGCCAGTGACACTCCTGCAGACTTAGCAGCAGTTTTAACAGCATTTTCCTTTCTTTATAGGCCTGCCATACTGGCAGAGCTTTACTGCACTTCTGTGCCAAAATAACCCATACTTAGGGACCCATGTTCACTGCAGTGCAAATTGGTGGCAATGGAAAAAACACAGTGAAAATGGAGAGAGATACAAATAAACACAAACATTAAAATAAATACAAATACTTGATCCTATGTACAGTCCTACCCAATCAGCAAAATGATGAACATTTGTCCCCCAGTCTCTAAATCATCTGTTATGATTCCCCTCTCTCCTAAATCAAATGCCATCAGTTGCCCAAGACTACACACCATTACATGCAATGAAATTCCCAGACACACACAAACACGCTTATGCATGTGTGCTAACTGTGGGACCATCCTCAGGCCCGGGCTTCTGGGGTTGGAATGGAGGGGGAAAAAATGTGGCTTCGGGAATCATAGGGCATCAAGATTACACAGTGATGCCCAGAGAAGCCACACACAGATCCCTTTCTATTGCCTTCAAAAGGCCACTGCTGTTGATGACTTGTCCAGTGGGAAGGCTGGCCCTGGAGCTATTTGAAGTTGAGAGTAGAGGTGTGCACCAGGGACTCATGTTTTTATTCATTTTCATTTTTTTGTTTTCATTATTTAAATCTTTCATTTTCATAAGTATCAAAATTTTGTTTTTGTTTTTGATTTCCATTTGTTTCAATGGAAAACACTTTTTCAGCTGTAACTTTCCCCCCCCCCCCATTATATTTGAAAGACACGAGAAGGGATTGTAACACCAATGGAAGGCATTATGCGTACCAAATTTTAGAAAGATTGGATAAAGTAATTTCTAATTTCTAATTTTATAAGCAGTTGAATTGTTATTTTTCAAAAAAAAAATGCATATACATTCCTGACTAACTTCTTTGTCTCCTATCTAAAGTGGATGTACCTTAGCAAGTTTTTACCGCTCCCCAAGTTGACTATCTATGCCAACTTTCAGAAGGATTTATAAAGGGTCCTGGTGGTATAAGCAATTAACTTATAAATTTATATCTGATTGTAACATGTTTGTCGTCCAACCAGAGACTTTGGCTGGTGCAGAACGTGGCGTCCGTTCCCCCAATGGGGACAGGGCGCTGGGAGCATATAACACTGGCGCTCCGTTCATTGCACGGCTGCCTATAGTCTTCTGGGCCTGATTCAAGGTGTTGGTTTTGACCTATTAAGGCCTATATGTTCTGGGCCCTACTTACCTGTAGGACCGCCTCACTCCTTGGGTTCTGGATAGGCCCCTGCAGTCAACCAGGAGTGCCCTTCTCAAGATCCTCCAAGTGTCTTGGGTGGCAACTGTGGAGAGGGCGTTCTCAGTGGCCACTTTGTGGCTGTAGAACCTCCTGGTGGAGGTTCATCTGCCCCCAGAGCTTTTCTCCTTCTGCCAACAGTGGGTGATTTCAGACGTTACGGGCAGGCGGTTCACCACAGTGAACCCCCAGGGGGCGTGAACAGCACAACCATGCCCCGGGGTGGAAAAATGACCCAAACAGACGTGATGGGACCTGGACCACGGCCGGGAACCGGGCCGAACCATCACGGACCGGGGAAGCACAACAGACGTGCAGCCGAACCCCCGCCGTGGTCAAAACGCCCAGAAGGCACCAGGCAGGGGCGGGACACAGACATGGCCGCCTGAGGGCCTGTCTCTTATACACATCTAGATGTGTATAAGAGACAGGTGATAGAGGGAGCGGAGGGAGCTAAGTGGGCATGTGTGGAAAGTGATAGAGGCGCAGAAGGGCGTGTGACCATGGGCTGTGTGGGGGAATGGTGTAGGGTGTGTGGAGTGCTGCCTGTGGGTGAGAGGGTGTGTGCGAGGGGTGACAGCACAGGGCGGCTAGCTGGTTCAGGGTACCTGAGCACAAAGTGGGTTGTCAGGATGGGGGCTGGTGGGTGGTCACTGGGTCCGTACTTGGGTTCACGGGGAGAGGTCATGGTGGTGGGAGCAAGATGCCTGTCGTGGGAACCCAACACACACGGGATGACCTGATTCCCATCTTGGCAGCATGTTTCGGTCTCCTGGTGCAGGTGTTCAAGCAGATGGCCGATGTCCTTCACCTGCCCCCCCTGCTAGTATACCCGTGGTCTACACCACCAGAGAGCAGCCAACCTGCGACGAGTGGCAACGGTTCGATGTGTGTGGTGGATCAAGGCCAGGTGCCAAGCAATAGTGGAGACAGCAGAATTGTACCACATCTGCCTCGTCCTCTTCAGGTTGCCTCTCAACATGTATGTACATTGTGTGAACCTACCCACATGATGGATGGCCTGGACGCGATCTTGGAGCAATGACTGGTGGGATAACATGTTTGCGACCTGGACTGACGAGGAGTGGATCAATCACTTCCAGATTAGCTGCTCCCTGCTGACCCAGATCACCAAGATCCTTGGTCCCCACCTCCGCAGGAACGAAACCAACATGTGCTGCCCCTACCCCTGGTATGCGGGTTGGAATGGCAGTGTGGTGCCTGGCAACCCCCAATTCCTGCAAGAGCATGGGTGAGCAGTTCAGCGTGGGGGAGCGACCTGAACAGGGCACTCCATGATGTCAGCAACCTCCTAGTCAATCTGCTCCTGGAGTGGGTCATCCAGCTCCAGGACCCAGAGGTAGTGATCTGGGGCTTTGAGGCGATGGGCTTCCCACATTTCATCTGAGCCATCGATAGCACCCACATACTGATATTCCAGTCCCCCAATGCCAAGACCAATTACCTGAACAGGAAGCAAGTGTTCTCTGTGAACCTGCAGGCAGTTGTTGTCCACCTATGCCTGTTCAACGATGTGTACACAGGCTGCTCATGGAGGAGTCATGATGCTCGGATCCTGTGCTCCTCTCTATTCTTTGCCAGTATATTTGATGGAGAGATACCCTGAACATGGTCAGGAGGATCGAGGGTGTCTACATGGCTTCAGTTGTCATAGGGGATCCCGCCTATCCTCTGACCCCATGGCTGATGAGGTCCTATCCCGTGGCCCGCACCCCCAATTGGGTGCTCTTAAATGAGGTGTGTGATGGAATTGACCTTCAGTCACCTCAAGATGAGATGGCGCCTCCTGCTTAACCTGAGGAATTTCGACCTGCAACACCCCCCACCCCCACCCCACCCCATTCTAGTTCTGGCAGCCCGTGTGCTCCATTACATCTGTGAGACTGGTTGGGATGCCTTGGACTATTCCCCCTTCCACTCCCCATACAGAGACGGTGCCTGGTGCCCCTGTACCAGTATGTTGAGGGTGGGGCCTTCAGGAGCACTGTGATGCACACTGCAGGTGCCTAGTTGCCCAAATGGTCAGGAACGGACGGTTGCCTATAGACTGCCCCAGTCCAACTGCCCAGTATCCATGTACACCATGCCCCAATACATTGTGATGTCTACCCTTACTCCTGCCTCTGTCTTGTTTGCTTGGTGATGTGTGGACCCCCACCCTGGTCCATTGGTCAATGTGGTGCTGCCATGGGTCCAGGATCTCCCATGCCATGGCAGGGCTGCCTGTTGTTGCACCCAACCAACTTGTTCTATGGACACCCTGTCAGACCTCCTGTGTGCTATCCCCTGTACTGGGACCTGATTGGCCATGACGGTATGTGCATGCTCTTGCACACCATTCCAAATGTGCTGTGATTGCATGGTATGGCACCCTGTTGTGTTCCCGGATCTCCAGCATCTCCAGGTTCCTCTCTGCACTCCCGGCAGCTGCTCCCATGGATGGAATGGGCTGCTCCTCTGTGAACAGGAAGGGTACCCGTGTTTATCTTGGGGATGGGGCCCGCCGCTGTTCATATGTTTTGGCTCCTGGAGATGTGCTGCCATATCAACCCCCACCCCTGGCCTCTCCCTCCCAGGCCCTAGCTCTGTTGTCTGCCTCCCCCTTCGCTCTCGTGTCCACTTGGACATGTGGTGTTGGACCACTCTCTGCTCCCCCAATTCCTGCTTGTGTTTCCCACCCATCCCCATCACGGCCTCATCTCCCTGTCCCTCCTCCACGGTCGTGTTCCCCCCTTCCCCTGTGCTGTCCCCCCCTTTGTCCTATAGTGTTCCTGGTCCCCCTCCTCACTGTCCCCTCGGCCTAGCCCTTGCTGTCTCTTGGGTGGGATTGTGGCCTGTAGCGCTGATGTGCCCCTGACCACCTTCCGTCACCCCATCGCCTCCCACCCCATACCCATATCTGTGTGTACCTACCATTGGTCTCCAGGTTGCCTGTCCCCGGTATGACCTCGGGTTCTGGCACATCCTCTTCTAGGGCTGCCACCACCTCCTCCTCATGCACTTCCAGGTCCCCTTGAGGTGCTTGAGCAGATACGATTTGTCAGTTTGGCGGTGTTTCCCGGTTGCGGCCCTTGTTGTTGTTGCCCCCCCACCCTGTGGTGTTCCTCTTACCTGGCTTGTATTCCTCTGCCTCCTGTGGGGCATCCTTGTTATCAGTCCACTTGTCTTGTGCCCCTGTCCCTGTGTGTTCTTACCCTGCGGGTTTCAGGAACTCACACGGAGGGCAATTTGCCGCATTTCTGTTTCCAGGGACGCCTCCTTCACCTGTAGGATGGGGCTGTCCCCTCCTGCATCCTGGCTGACCTCACCAGGGACTGAGGACTCCCCCCATTCCAGTTGTTGTGGCAGAGGGGGTGTTGTTAGTGCCCTCTTTCTGCCCCTGGTGAAGGCGGTGCCGTGGATGCGGGAGTCACAATGTCCCTGTCCATGTAGAGATCCTGCTGATCCTGGAATTCCATTGTTCGCATGGCACAGTCAGATTTGAGATTATTGCCCTTGATATGTTTATATTCAGACTTTAAGTCCTTTGCCTGCTGCATACATTGGGTGGCATCCCTATTGTACCCCAACTGCTGCATTTCGTGGATGATCGTTTCATAGACCTGTTTGGTCTTGTAGTTGCACACCAGGTTGTACTGGACCTTTTTGCCCCCCCCTCCTCCTCCCCACCATGCGTATGAAGTCCAGGGTCTCCTGCCTGGACAAGGGTTCCCCCTTTTGGGTTCTGTGTTTGTGGGGCCCATCCAGCTTGGAAGTTAGGGGCCTGCCCGGTGGCTGTTGTGACAGTGGAACAGGTGGTCTCCTGTTGGGGGAATGCAAGGGGGTGAGCTGTTGACCTGCTGCACCTCTGTTGCAGCTGTGTGGTGTTCCTTGACCTTCCCCTCACCCTGGGGGCCCCCCGCTGTTTTACCTGACTGCCACGGAGGCCATCCTCGGCTGTCTCCCTGGTGGTGCAGTGCATCTGGGTCTTGGTGCTCTCCCGTAGGGGAAAAAGTGTAGCTGTCAGCTGCCTGTCTGAGGTTTCCCCAGCGTGTGCTTGGGACTTTTCATCTCCCTCCCCCCCTCCCTCCCCTGGGTGGGTGGGTGCCCTTGCTCTTACCTCGCTCTCCGAGGCACTCTCCTAACTGTGCCTCATGGTTGTGGATTGGGGCAGGTTGCGGTTGGTGCCAGGGCTACGTTGCGTCCTCTGCCCTATGTTGGAAAGGGTGTGTTGTCAGTAGCCATCCTGCCCCCCCCCATGGTGCCATTGACCTGGGCCTTCCTCCACTGGGTGTCCCAGGGTCCCTCTGCTTACCCTGCTCTTTCCCGTGTGTGTCATAGCACTGGCTCCCTTTGTCTTGTTGTGGGCTTTTCTGCCTGACATGTTGGGAGCCAGCCCACCCATGTCCTCATGGACTTCTCCTTTAAGGGCTTCTGGGTGGGCATTGGGCATCTCTTCCAGTGGGTGTGCCTGCTTTCAGACTCCTGCGTGGTCTCTCTAGCCATGTCTTGGTGGTTTTGGTGGACCTTTCCCGTGGGTGTGCTTGTTTTGCTGTTTACATGGACGGGTGGGTATTGAACACCCATCTCCACCTACGGAGCATGCTGGCTCCTTCCTGGCTTCTCTGTGGGTGTTGGCGGGTGGGTCGTGGAAGCACACCCACCCACTGACATTTACACGGATGCTCCCACACCCATATGATGGGTGTTCATGGGTATTCATGGGTGGGTGGCGTCCATGTAAAAATGGCCTATATACTGCATTCATCGTGGTAATGCACATGCACAAAATATCTGCTGCAACTGTTCTGCACATGTGCAGCCTTCTTCCCAGATGGTAGCATCACGGCCATTTTTTTTAAAGGGCAGCCATTTTGCACATGCACATTACCAGGACAAATGCAGTACATGGTAAATCACGGTAAACAGTAAATCGAGAAAAATTCTCTACTGAAAAAGTGTTGAGAAATGAGGGTTTTCTCAATTATCGATTGTTGCTAAAAATGAGTCGAACTGTGATTCTCAGTGAAGATGAAGACAAAATTAAGATCAAGCAACAGCCCTAGTTGTGGGTGGAAAATAGTGCTGAAACTCAGTCCTCGGAAAACTCAGAGCATCGAGGTACTTGACTCAAATTTCTGAGTTCCAAAGTTTTAAAAAATAGCCACTGAAGCTTCGGAACTCTGAAAATCCTTGACCGAGTACAGGGAAGGAGTCCGGAGGCTGATTCTAGGCCCTAGATCCTGTTGGCCAGGGAGAGAATAGGTCAGCAGGGTACAGGAAAGGGCGGGGGGGCTAGCAGGGGCTGAGGGGGTAGAGTACTCACCCTCCAGTGACGCATTGCTTCCTCCGGACTGGGTAAGTTTTTTAAAAAAAAAAGCTTGGCATGCTCAGAAGGATGGAATGGCTCCTTCTGAGCATGCTCAGACCTTCCTAAGATGGCACCCGGATAAAATATAAGAAAACATATTAAAATATTAGTGTAGTGTAGAACAGAATAATATGCTAACTCCTATGTTCCTTAGTATTGAATCAATGGCTGAGATGCAAAAACATTGCCTCCATGCCAATTCAATTTCCTACCCACTGAACCAAAATGTCTGTCTGTAAACCCTAAAGAACACTTTCCTCCATACTGGTATGAAAAGCAGTTCTGAAGCCTTTACGCAGGCAAAGTTCCCAGGGCAGTCAGTAGGAACAAAGGCAAGAAATTACCAAGCAAGGACTGCGTGACTGAGCCCACTGTTCTTCACCCTGCTCACAGGCACCTTTCCTGACTTAATCATGTTCTAATGCATGGCATAACACCATTAACAGAGCACTCTAATGCGCTGTCTTTCTGGAGGTTTTTAATGTTCTAATTTTGTAATTATGACAACTGAAATTANCCATTCCGGCTGCTGTCCTCGGGGCATCGCGACCCGGCTGCAGCTGTGGGTGTTGTGCCTGGGCCGCCTCCCTGGTCGGGTGCACCCCTGTGCCCCCCTCCTCTGCCTGTGCCCCCTCCACCTGCATCGCTGCCCCTGCCTCCACCTCCTCCGCCTCCTGCCCCGCCAGTGTCGCTTTCTCTGCCTCCGCTCTCTTCCGCCTCCCTCCTCGCTCCATCCCGCCACGCTTGCTTGCTGCTGATTTTGCTTTAAATCTCCCTCCAGTGGTTGTGTTGTTGCCGGTTGCCCGGCAGCGATGCTGCATGCCTTGTCCCCGGCTGGGGCTCGTCTCCTTTGGTTCCGCCCGGGGATTGGCGTCCAGACATTACTTTTCCTTGGTTCCCGGTGGGGGTCTGTTTGACCACGCTTCGCGGGATCTTCCCCCGGCTAGCCCAGGAAGCATGGTTGAAACTGACCCCATGTGGGTATTGAGCGTGATGAACATCTGGTGTGCGCCGAACAGACGTTCCAGGCCCTTTGGCCTCACCGCGGGATTGAGCGTGGTTCACTGTGGTTGAGCGTGATCTCGTAACGTCTGAAAATACCCAGTGTAAGGCTGCTTTTAAACGAGGTGCGCTGAAGCGCCTCCTCAACGCCGCATTAAAGCAAAGCTGCCGGAAGTGACATTCTCCCCGTTGCCAGCAGCGGCGGCGGCTAGAGACACGGGGCTTTGGAGCGGCGCGTTCTTAAGCCTGATAATTGAAGTCTTAAGAACGCGATGCTCCAAAGCCCCATGTCTCCAGCCGCCGCCACCGCCGGCAACGGGGAGAACATAACTTCCGGCAACTTTGCTTTAATGCAGTGCTGAGGAGGCGCTTCAGCGCGCCTCGTTTAAAAGCAGCCTAAGACTTGGCTATTCTGCTGAGCTTTTGGTTGGGAGACCGGTAGTGGGGGGAGGGGGTTTAGTTGCGGGGTGGGGTTTGCTCTAGTGGTTGTATTTATATTGTATTGACTTTATCTGTTTTTATGCTTAGATTAACTTATTTTGTTAGCTGCCCTGAACTGCCTGAGGCAGAATGGGGGCAGGTTATTAAAATTTTGAAATAAATAAATAATATTTCTGGACCAACTTACTGCCCACATTGTATAACCTAAATTTAAAATGACACATCCTAAGAGTGTGCATGTCGTTTTCATTATTACAATAACAATAATGAAAATTGTCATTTTTGTTATTGTTATTCCAATAACAAAAACAACAAATAATAATGAAAATAGAAACGAAAATGACTTTTTGTTCTTGAAATAAAGGGAAACAACTGAAAAACGTATTTCCGGCTATACCATTTTTTATTCTTACTCATTTCAGATAAGATTTGGGGGGATTGTACCCCTAATGTGTGCACCATTTTTTGAAAAGATTAGATAAAGGAAACCAATTTTGGAAGCAATTGAATGTTGTGATTTTAAGAAAATCTCCATACACATTAATGGCTACAACTACTTTATCTTCCATCTAATATGAATTAAACCTGTGAATCCATCCACAAGTTAAACATGCCTGCCAATTTTCAGAAAGATTGGATAAAGGGTCCTGATGTCATAAGACATTATCTGGAAAACACATTTCCAGCTGTAACATTTTTATATTCCATCCTGTTTATATTCCATCCTGTTTATATTCCTATTTGGCAGGAATGTATCACACATCTTCCCTGTCATCTCTGCCAAATCACAGGAAAATTTGATAAAGGGACCGAATTATATAAGCAATTGAATATGTTCCCTTGAAGACCATTATTCAGATAAATAGCAGCACATGCAGTGCCAGTCAGAGGCAGGCACCTGGTATGGTAGGGAGAGGGAGCCTGGGAGGCTGTTAGAGGGAGGATGTGGAGCAACCCAAAACACTGACAGACACATTCACTGGCCAATTACTGCATGCTTCCAGCTTTACAGGACCAAGCGGTAGTGGCTTCAAGGCAGGCATAGGGGGTGATTTGGTTTATACATCCAGGCTGGCCAATTATCATCACAATCACATCCTGCAGCACTGTGACAGAGGACATTAGAGAATCTCTACTGGCTCTTTCCTAAACAGATGCTTCTGACTTCCCAGTAACAAGTGGAGGAGAGATGTTGGGATGGTCACAGCACAAAATGAGGATATTTGGTTGACATTTCTGCTGGCCAATTGGCATCACAAACCGATCTTATACCACAGTGACATGTAAGAGAATCCCTAGCATAGGCTCATTCTCTACATATGCTGTGCAGGCATATAAAATTGGGACCCTTTATCACATCTTTCTGATACTTGGCAGAGATGATAATGAAAGAGAGCATTTTTACACACACCTTAAAGTTCCAGATTTTTTAATCTTCTGGGTTTATTAGTTCACAAGTAAGTTCCGGATTCATTTTTCACACACACACTGCCCTGAAGCAGTTCCTGGATGCATTCTTCACAAAAACACGGCCCTGAGGCAGCCTACAGTAGCCACAGCTGTAGGCATGAGGGGCTGCCATGGAAACCAAGTGACCACAGTTGCCTGGAGCAAAGACGGTTACCAGGAGAACTTTTTACACACAAATGTTCTGGGAGACATTCTAAGCAGAAGTTCAAAGATCCGGATGTTTAAGATCTGGGTGAGTGATTTAAACACACAGAAAGTCAGGATGTAACAGCAAATATGCAGGAGAAATGTGTGTATGAAAACACCCAGTGTGATATACAACCCTTCCAAATTTCATGTACACTGGTTGGACTACAAAGATGTTACAGTCAGACATACATTTATAAGTTAATTGCTTTATTACCAGGACCCTTTATCCAATTCTTCTGAAAGTTGGCATAAATAGTACACCTGTGGAGGGGTATAAACGTACGAAGTTTCATCCACATTAGATGTGAGGTAAAGAAGTTACAGCTAAGAATGTATATGAAGAGTTTTGCAAAATAATATAATTCAACCGCTTATAAAATTGGATCCCTTTATCTAATCTTTTTGGAATTTTGTACACTTACTGCCTTCCATTGGAGATACAATTATTCCATGAACCAGCCAAATACAATGAAAAACAAAAAGTTTACAGCCAAAAATGTGTTTTCCATTGAACCAATGTGAAACGAAAATGAAAGCAAAAATGAAAACAAAAATTTGATATTTATGAAAACGAAAAGGAGCTTTAAATAATGGGGAAAAAAAATCACATGGGCCCCCTCTACAAATTCAAAAGATGCATGGAGCACATATAAAAATGGCATGCAAAGATAACCTGTCCATTTTGCTACCAGGGAAGGCTAGAGTAAAATGCTTGTATCTGGATTTTCCAATTATGAAGCACATTTAATAATTTCCATCAATTTATGAATATGAAAAAGTCAGTTGCCTCTGAGAAATATACAAATTTCAAACAAGAATCAATCTAGAGAAAGTGTGATTCTATGTTGGTCCGAAATGTGACAGATAGAGACAAAGTTCCGCAGATAATATCTTTTATTTGTCAAATTTCAGTTACTGAGAGGATTCAGGGTTTGGCATCACAAAGGGCCCTTCCTCAGGCAGTTTGGACTTCTTACTTACCTGAGGAAGGACCCTGTGTTGCCCCAAAGTTTGCACACTCACCAACAGAAGTTTGATAAGTAAAAGATATCAGCTAAATAATCAATGATCTTGACATTTCTAGCTAATGAGGGATTTAATGAACCTAATTATAAATTAAATATTAATTGTTCTGGAATATTAGCTTAGTTTTCAGAAATGTTCTTATCTAGGGCTAATCCTTTATCCTCACTGATGTTCACTGTTACATTCAGGTATGTAAGTTAAAGGTCCAAGGGGAGAAATCAGCTCAATGAGTTATTTCATCTTTTGCTGCTAAATAAATTATCAGTTTTTCTTAATCTTAATATATTCTTATGTATACAAAAGATTTAGTACGGCCAGCCTTAATCTAAGCTGAGTGACATGACCTACTGGGACCATCGCTCTTGTGGGAGCCCATGATGACATTGTTCAGTATTTAGGTCAGAAGAAAGTTGACATGAGATAGGGTGGGTCCGATGCCCTGCCCACCACGGGGAGGACGAAAGCAGCTGCCACACTTTAGGATGGTGGGCAGAGCTGGACACATGATCTGTCCTGCCAAGGGGAAATGGGATGGATTGCCATTGGCAAAGGTCCTGCCACACCCCAGGACAGGCTGAAGAGCCACACATGTGAGTATGTGAGTGCCTGGCCCAGCTCCACCCCCACCCCCTGGTCTGCCTGCTGTCCCGCCCCTGGCTGTAACATAGCCACACAGGAATGGCGGAATGCGCCCACCACTCAGTGGTGCTGGCAGACTTCTCCTTAGGGTTGGACAGCACAGGGACCGACCAAAAGGGAGGCAGCACGTTATCCCACTTTGGGCAGCGTTATGTGGGATTGCCAAATGGGCAATATGTGTTGCATGTGCATGTGGGAGTACACATGCAACACACGATACATCACCAGCCTTCTTCGGTGGATGCATCACATGTCTTTAAGTGAAGGCATTTTCAGACCAACACTTATTCTGGGATTAGAGGATTATCACCGGGATAGTTTAAGAACATAAGAACATAAGAAGTGCCATACTGGGTCAGACCAATGGTCCATCTAGCCCAGCATCCTGTATCCGACAGTGGACAATCACCGTGGCTTGGGCGAAGCACCCAACATGTCACAATGGGGGATCCATTCCCTGCTGTTTCCCCCCACCTCCTGTCACGTTCCGCGATCCTGTGTGGCTAATAGTTGCTAATAGACCTATCTTCCTGAAACTTGTCCAAACCTCTTTTAAACTCATCTATAACACTGGCCCTTACCACAGCCTCTGGCAGTAGATTCCACAACCTAATTATACGCTGAGTGAAAAAATATTTTATTTTATTTGTTTTAAACTTGCCACCCATGAGTTTCATGGAGTGTCCCCTATTTCTAGTACTAACTGAGAGCGTAAANGTGTTCCCCCCTTCCCCTGTGCTGTCCCCCCCTTTGTCCTATAGTGTTCCTGGTCCCCCTCCTCACTGTCCCCTCGGCCTAGCCCTTGCTGTCTCTTGGGTGGGATTGTGGCCTGTAGCGCTGATGTGCCCCTGACCACCTTCCGTCACCCCATCGCCTCCCACCCCATACCCATATCTGTGTGTACCTACCATTGGTCTCCAGGTTGCCTGTCCCCGGTATGACCTCGGGTTCTGGCACATCCTCTTCTAGGGCTGCCACCACCTCCTCCTCATGCACTTCCAGGTCCCCTTGAGGTGCTTGAGCAGATACGATTTGTCAGTTTGGCGGTGTTTCCCGGTTGCGGCCCTTGTTGTTGTTGCCCCCCCACCCTGTGGTGTTCCTCTTACCTGGCTTGTATTCCTCTGCCTCCTGTGGGGCATCCTTGTTATCAGTCCACTTGTCTTGTGCCCCTGTCCCTGTGTGTTCTTACCCTGCGGGTTTCAGGAACTCACACGGAGGGCAATTTGCCGCATTTCTGTTTCCAGGGACGCCTCCTTCACCTGTAGGATGGGGCTGTCCCCTCCTGCATCCTGGCTGACCTCACCAGGGACTGAGGACTCCCCCCATTCCAGTTGTTGTGGCAGAGGGGGTGTTGTTAGTGCCCTCTTTCTGCCCCTGGTGAAGGCGGTGCCGTGGATGCGGGAGTCACAATGTCCCTGTCCATGTAGAGATCCTGCTGATCCTGGAATTCCATTGTTCGCATGGCACAGTCAGATTTGAGATTATTGCCCTTGATATGTTTATATTCAGACTTTAAGTCCTTTGCCTGCTGCATACATTGGGTGGCATCCCTATTGTACCCCAACTGCTGCATTTCGTGGATGATCGTTTCATAGACCTGTTTGGTCTTGTAGTTGCACACCAGGTTGTACTGGACCTTTTTGCCCCCCCCTCCTCCTCCCCACCATGCGTATGAAGTCCAGGGTCTCCTGCCTGGACAAGGGTTCCCCCTTTTGGGTTCTGTGTTTGTGGGGCCCATCCAGCTTGGAAGTTAGGGGCCTGCCCGGTGGCTGTTGTGACAGTGGAACAGGTGGTCTCCTGTTGGGGGAATGCAAGGGGGTGAGCTGTTGACCTGCTGCACCTCTGTTGCAGCTGTGTGGTGTTCCTTGACCTTCCCCTCACCCTGGGGGCCCCCCGCTGTTTTACCTGACTGCCACGGAGGCCATCCTCGGCTGTCTCCCTGGTGGTGCAGTGCATCTGGGTCTTGGTGCTCTCCCGTAGGGGAAAAAGTGTAGCTGTCAGCTGCCTGTCTGAGGTTTCCCCAGCGTGTGCTTGGGACTTTTCATCTCCCTCCCCCCCTCCCTCCCCTGGGTGGGTGGGTGCCCTTGCTCTTACCTCGCTCTCCGAGGCACTCTCCTAACTGTGCCTCATGGTTGTGGATTGGGGCAGGTTGTGGTTGGTGCCAGGGCTACGTTGCGTCCTCTGCCCTATGTTGGAAAGGGTGTGTTGTCAGTAGCCATCCTGCCCCCCCCCATGGTGCCATTGACCTGGGCCTTCCTCCACTGGGTGTCCCAGGGTCCCTCTGCTTACCCTGCTCTTTCCCGTGTGTGTCATAGCACTGGCTCCCTTTGTCTTGTTGTGGGCTTTTCTGCCTGACATGTTGGGAGCCAGCCCACCCATGTCCTCATGGACTTCTCCTTTAAGGGCTTCTGGGTGGGCATTGGGCATCTCTTCCAGTGGGTGTGCCTGCTTTCAGACTCCTGCGTGGTCTCTCTAGCCATGTCTTGGTGGTTTTGGTGGACCTTTCCCGTGGGTGTGCTTGTTTTGCTGTTTACATGGACGGGTGGGTATTGAACACCCATCTCCACCTACGGAGCATGCTGGCTCCTTCCTGGCTTCTCTGTGGGTGTTGGCGGGTGGGTCGTGGAAGCACACCCACCCACTGACATTTACACGGATGCTCCCACACCCATATGATGGGTGTTCATGGGTATTCATGGGTGGGTGGCGTCCATGTAAAAATGGCCTATATACTGCATTCATCGTGGTAATGCACATGCACAAAATATCTGCTGCAACTGTTCTGCACATGTGCAGCCTTCTTCCCAGATGGTAGCATCACGGCCATTTTTTTTAAAGGGCAGCCATTTTGCACATGCACATTACCAGGACAAATGCAGTACATGGTAAATCACGGTAAACAGTAAATCGAGAAAAATTCTCTACTGAAAAAGTGTTGAGAAATGAGGGTTTTCTCAATTATCGATTGTTGCTAAAAATGAGTCGAACTGTGATTCTCAGTGAAGATGAAGACAAAATTAAGATCAAGCAACAGCCCTAGTTGTGGGTGGAAAATAGTGCTGAAACTCAGTCCTCGGAAAACTCAGAGCATCGAGGTACTTGACTCAAATTTCTGAGTTCCAAAGTTTTAAAAAATAGCCACTGAAGCTTCGGAACTCTGAAAATCCTTGACCGAGTACAGGGAAGGAGTCCGGAGGCTGATTCTAGGCCCTAGATCCTGTTGGCCAGGGAGAGAATAGGTCAGCAGGGTACAGGAAAGGGCGGGGGGGCTAGCAGGGGCTGAGGGGGTAGAGTACTCACCCTCCAGTGACGCATTGCTTCCTCCGGACTGGGTAAGTTTTTTAAAAAAAAAAGCTTGGCATGCTCAGAAGGATGGAATGGCTCCTTCTGAGCATGCTCAGACCTTCCTAAGATGGCACCCGGATAAAATATAAGAAAACATATTAAAATATTAGTGTAGTGTAGAACAGAATAATATGCTAACTCCTATGTTCCTTAGTATTGAATCAATGGCTGAGATGCAAAAACATTGCCTCCATGCCAATTCAATTTCCTACCCACTGAACCAAAATGTCTGTCTGTAAACCCTAAAGAACACTTTCCTCCATACTGGTATGAAAAGCAGTTCTGAAGCCTTTACGCAGGCAAAGTTCCCAGGGCAGTCAGTAGGAACAAAGGCAAGAAATTACCAAGCAAGGACTGCGTGACTGAGCCCACTGTTCTTCACCCTGCTCACAGGCACCTTTCCTGACTTAATCATGTTCTAATGCATGGCATAACACCATTAACAGAGCACTCTAATGCGCTGTCTTTCTGGAGGTTTTTAATGTTCTAATTTTGTAATTATGACAACTGAAATTATTCATCCAATTTAATTTAGTTTCCCCCACCCCTTAGGCACCAGTGATTTATTATGTGTTTATTATGCTCGTACTTGCCTAATTTAAGTTACAAATAATTGATTTTTTTCTCTATTTATGCTTTTTAGTACTTGAATAGTGTATTTAATTTCAGATGGTACATTTTTAATAAACCAAAATCTTGTGTTTACTTGGTGCTTGGGACGGACCTGACTATATAATGCTGCTTGTAGAATCAATGGCTGCAAGAGTCTGTAACCTGGTTTGCAGTCAAGTATCACATTAAGATTTTTAGCACCTTTTCTATGAATTTCTGCCCCAATTGATAATTAATGCAGTTGTACAAAAGACAAAATGTCAGTAGTGATTGAAGTCTATTAAAAAAATTGCTCTGATCTTTCAATTGCTTTCAGGGGAGTAGAACCTCACCCTATATGGAACCCCATACAGCTGGCCCTTGCATTTATTATTTGTTATTGTTAGTTGTTTTTTTATTGTTGTTGTTTTATTTTGTCATCCTGGTCAAAATAAATATTGTCATCCATCCAGCTTGCCCTCCTCAGACAGCTATCCTATCATTGATCGTAAGGCTGTGCCTTCGGGTTTCGGTAAAACACAAATAAACAGAAACACCCTTTCTAGATGCTATATATTCAACACACAAGTACTAGGGCTGCGCATACAAGTTGTGAGTGAACACAGAATTTTCTCCAAAATGTGGTATCCTCGGTCCTCACATGGATCCCTAAAACTCTAGCACATATCCAGCTCGGAGCCAGGCTCAGTTCCAACTCACAACTTAGCTGCCAGGGTGCCTGTAGTGAGCCTTCCCTACAGTATCCAGAACTGCAGCCCGGTCCAGTCCAGTGGAGCTCAGCCCTGCAAGGAAGAAATGGAGAATTCTTGGCAGACTCATTCCCCACACAGGGCCGGCCCAAGGGTTTGAGGGGCCATGTGCCAAGCCTTGCTACGAGACCCAAAAGGCTTGCCGGTCTGCTGGCAGCTTTGCCACCGGCGGGTTGGCAGAACCTTATGCCTGGCAGAGCTCTAGGGAGGGGCTTGTCCATTGTAGGCAGAGCCTCCAAAAATCCAGCAACAAAGAGTTTTCAGTGTTAAGATGTGATGGANATATTCTTATGTATACAAAAGATTTAGTACGGCCAGCCTTAATCTAAGCTGAGTGACATGACCTACTGGGACCATCGCTCTTGTGGGAGCCCATGATGACATTGTTCAGTATTTAGGTCAGAAGAAAGTTGACATGAGATAGGGTGGGTCCGATGCCCTGCCCACCACGGGGAGGACGAAAGCAGCTGCCACACTTTAGGATGGTGGGCAGAGCTGGACACATGATCTGTCCTGCCAAGGGGAAATGGGATGGATTGCCATTGGCAAAGGTCCTGCCACACCCCAGGACAGGCTGAAGAGCCACACATGTGAGTATGTGAGTGCCTGGCCCAGCTCCACCCCCACCCCCTGGTCTGCCTGCTGTCCCGCCCCTGGCTGTAACATAGCCACACAGGAATGGCGGAATGCGCCCACCACTCAGTGGTGCTGGCAGACTTCTCCTTAGGGTTGGACAGCACAGGGACCGACCAAAAGGGAGGCAGCACGTTATCCCACTTTGGGCAGCGTTATGTGGGATTGCCAAATGGGCAATATGTGTTGCATGTGCATGTGGGAGTACACATGCAACACACGATACATCACCAGCCTTCTTCGGTGGATGCATCACATGTCTTTAAGTGAAGGCATTTTCAGACCAACACTTATTCTGGGATTAGAGGATTATCACCGGGATAGTTTAAGAACATAAGAACATAAGAAGTGCCATACTGGGTCAGACCAATGGTCCATCTAGCCCAGCATCCTGTATCCGACAGTGGACAATCACCGTGGCTTGGGCGAAGCACCCAACATGTCACAATGGGGGATCCATTCCCTGCTGTTTCCCCCCACCTCCTGTCACGTTCCGCGATCCTGTGTGGCTAATAGTTGCTAATAGACCTATCTTCCTGAAACTTGTCCAAACCTCTTTTAAACTCATCTATAACACTGGCCCTTACCACAGCCTCTGGCAGTAGATTCCACAACCTAATTATACGCTGAGTGAAAAAATATTTTATTTTATTTGTTTTAAACTTGCCACCCATGAGTTTCATGGAGTGTCCCCTATTTCTAGTACTAACTGAGAGCGTAAATAACTGTTCCTTGTTTATTAGTTCCACACCACTCATGATTTTATAGACCTCTATCATATCTCCTCGGTGGAGGGAAACTGACTGCATACCGGCCGAGGGACGCGGTTGGGGAGACTGCCCCCCCTTGAGTTCATCACCATGCCGTGAGCTACCTGTGCGCTGACACACTTAAGTCTCCCTACCCTGAGGAGCGAACCAGCTGTGCCTTAACTGTTACTTGCTGTGATTGGCCCCATCCCCCAGCACGGGGATTTAAAATGCCAAGGCAGCCCAGGTGTGCGCTTGTGGAGGGAAACTGACTGCATACCGGCCAAGGGACACGGTTGGGGAGACTGCCCCCCCTTGAGTTCATCACCGTGCCGTGAGCTACCTGTGCACTGACACACTTAAGCCTCCCTCCCCCGAGGAGCGAACCAGCAGTGCCTTGACTGTTACTTGCTGTGATTAGCCCCATCCCCTGGCGCAGGGATTTAAAATGCCGAGGCAGCCCAGACATGCGCACTGTGGGCGTGCGCGCCTAAGGGTTGCACACACAAGGGCGCGCCCTTTTGCGCGCGGTCTTGGGTGCAGGCCGGAGGCACCGGAGGTTTCAGATTTTTTTCTTTTTTCTTTTTTTCTCCTGTAACTTAGATGGAAATGTCAATGGCAAGCAACAAGAGAGGCCGCAATGATCTGGCAGATTCATCCCTACCAACGATAACCCAGGCCAAACAGAGGAAAATTGACGCCTTCCTGCGATGTATCCCTGCTCCTCCTGGTGGAACTAACAGGCAATCTTCTTCCCCCCAGTGCGGTAGTCCCGTCGTAACCCTGGAACCTTGCCACTCGCTGTCCCCGTTGGAGCTCCCTGGCCCTTCACAAACAGCTTCTCTGGTTCCATCGCCTCATAAAGGCACCCAAAAGAATTTAGTATCCAAAGATGATTCTGTATTTTTGGCTAGTGATCAGCTAATGGATTTTTTATCAGAACATGTTACACTAACAACCAAGACTTTACGTTTCATGTTCCAACAGATGAACCAACTGAACGGGAAAATGGATACTCTGATACTGCATAGGGGTTCCCCCATTGTCCCTATATTACAATCTAGGGTCCCCCATAATACTAGGAGTACGGGGGGGGGGGCGTAAGTAAACAGTTATTACAACCAAAAAATTTAGACCCTGTTGCTCCCCCAATCCTAGATCCTGCCTTAGCTCCAGCTACATCTTAGCCCACCTTAACAGTCACAGGGGATTTTTGAGCTTTTACAAACAAATCTTAATTTCACAATTTTCCCTCCACTAGGAGGGTGGGTGCCCCATTGGGATACCCCATTGAATGTAGCTGAGCACCTTTGGGTCCTCCTGAATGAGCCAATTACCCGACATGACATCTTCTCAGTAGATGTCCTGGTCAAGCAAAAAACTAGACACCTGGTAACTGTTAAATTCAATTCAGAAGTATGGGTCTGTTTTGTAATGGCAAACTGGCTACACCTGAATCAATCTGCAGTATATCCATCTAGAGCATTCATGACCCTTTCTGGGCTGATTTGCCAGGAGGAAGTCATTCCCCTTCACGGGGACCCCTCTCCTTTGTTAAATATTAGACCATCAGCATCGAGAGACAAAAACCCTCCTCCCAGGCTTAAATTTAAGGACACAGACCCCAGCCAACCCCCCAGCGAGAATGGTGTGAACTCAACCGGAATGGAGGTAGATTTGCCTAATAATCCCCCTCAACCAACTCTTGAACTGCCAACTCGAGTGATGGAGGGTATGGCCGTATGTGCTAGATCAGACGAGCCCTCTTAGGTACTATTATCACAAGGGAATTTAATGTCCCGCCTAGATCAGGTATGTTGCCAAGTGAGGGAACTAAAATATCTTAGGGTTTCCCCTCCAAAGAGCAAGCGACGTGGGGGGTCGCCTTTTATAATGCCCCAAAGTAATAAATTGTCCTTACCAGTTTTTTATGATTGTATTTTTTCACAAGAGATCTCAGCCCTGGTTCATGAAATCATGAGCTTTTTTGATGTGAAGAAAATCTTTTTTGTTCAGTCCTATCAGTGTTTTCCAAAGTTGCATAAGTCTCAGGTCAAGCCATCAATTAGGAGAGAAACAACAAGGTCCTTAATCTGTGTAGATGAAGGTTCATGGCTTGACCCAAGGAACGGCAGGTTACAGGCTGAGTCCTTTCTCCACACAGAGGACCCCAAGGGGCATTCAACGGGAGTCAGTATTTCTGGCTGCTTACAGGAGCAACTAAGGGGTCAGTTTTCTGAATCAGCGGCCCATTCTTCCCCCAAATCTGGGGGCGGTTCCCAGGAGGGTTTTCAGGGGACCCCCCTAGCAGTTTTTGAAGAGGGGGCGTGACAGCCAGTGGCTACCCCAGTAGGTTCAGCCATTGCTTCCTGGAACATCACGGGTTGGTACTCCTGTCAATTGGACAGGGATTTTAATGCCTTTATTGCAGGTCTTGACGTACTGCTTGTGCAGGAAATCTGGAGCTTGCATAATTTTAATTGCAAGGGGTTTGATGTGTACTGTATTCAGGCCACACCATCAGCCTCCTCAGGTTGCCCCAGTAGGGGTTTGGCCTTATTAGTCTCACAAAAACTCAAAATTAAAGTGGAACAAGTGGGTTCTTTTAAATCTCATTTAGCAATTTTTTATTGTTTGTTCCCTCAGGGTCAGGGTCTGTTAATAGGTATCATATATCTACCGCTGCCATCGTCGGTTTTTTTCCCTGACAATTTTTAGGATATAGCCGCAGAAATGTTTACAGATGCAAAAAACTTATACCCCCAGGCTATCCTTATTGTCGGAAGTGATTTTAATATAAGAACAGGTAATTTGGAGGTAGGGCTGGCCGGTCCCCAGCTGGACGAATCGTCGGAATTTATGGAATTGGCCCCAAGATCCTCACGGGATAAGGTGATTAGTCCAGAGTCTAAACGTCTGTTTGACTTTTGTGACATTTTTGATCTGGCCTTATTAAATGGCCGGCTAAGTGGAGATTTGATAGGTAACTTTACCTATCATTCCCATATAGGCTCTAGCGTAATTGACTATTTTTTGGCCTCTAAGGCCCTTTTGTATAACATCCAATTACTTAAGATCAGCCCCAGAGAGGAGTCTGATCACTCCCCGCTAATTCTGTCAGTGCTGGGTATTACAGTTTCTCCCCTTTCGAGGGGTTTAAAATCTAGAAAGGCTAAGTCCCCCCGTTAAAAACCCTGGCCCGGGTTAAATGGACCAAGGAGGTAGAGGCCTGTATACACCCTTTTCTCCTAACTACGTAGGTAGAGGCCTGTAAAAAGGGTATTGAGGGTATGGGTAAGGACTGCACTATGAAAACTTAGCTAAGATGCTGGCCCCAATACTGTCAGAAACTAAAAAATTATACCATAGCAAACCTAATTTTGGCTGGTTTGATATAGAATGCCGTGCAGAAAGAACGTCACTCCAGAAAGTTGTAAAGGCCGTTAGTCAAAATCCAACAAGGGACCTTCGTTCCCAACTCCAATATTCCAGGTCCAGGTATAGGAAGTTATTGCTTAGTAAAAAATGTGAATTCTAGCTCAAAAGCTGGGACAAACTACAGAGAGCTGCAGGTAAGGGCGATTCCCGTGAATTTTGGGAATTGATCCGCTTTACCGGATCACGAGGGAGACCCATGGTTCGTCCTCAGATTCCCTCAGAACAGTGGGTACAGCATTTTGCAGTACTTTTTTCTTCCTCCTCACCCTGTTCCTATAGTATTCCCGTTAACTCAGGGGACTGTTTCCCGCAATGGCCGCCAGTTTCCTCGGAGGAGCTTGTGGCTTTAATTTCCCATATTAAACCAGGAAAGGCACCAGGGGAGGATTTTATCCCCCCGGAATGTTTGAAATGTGCTCCTGACTGGTGGGCGGGAATTTTGGCCCCTTTATTTACGGCTATCAATGAGTCTGGTGAGATTCTGGCCTCATGGCTAAGTAGTATTGTCCACCCTATTTTCAGGAAAGGGGACCCCGCCTTACCTTGGAATTACCACCCCATCAGCTTGCTAAGCGTGGTGGGGAAATTGTATGCCCGCTATTTGCTAGCCAAACTCCAAAGGTGGATGGATTTTTCTCACCCTATGGAGTTGGAGCAGGCGGGCTTCCAAAAGGGCAAATCTACTACGGACCACCTGATGGTCTTGTCAGCCCTAATAAAGAAAGCCCTTGCCCGACGACAGGATTTCTTTCTGTGCTTTGTTGACCTCCGCATGGCATTCAATTCAATCTCTCAATCCCGGCTTTGGTATAAACTTCAAAAGACCTCGATCGATCCTCGTTTATTATATCTAATAATGAAGTTACATGCAGATAACACCCTTCTGGTCTGATGCTCAAGCACTAGTGGTCTGACTCCAAAAGTCCAGGTAACCTCTGGAGTGAGCCAAGGTTGTATCTTGGCTCCAGCGCTCTTTAATCTTTTTTTAAATGACGTTATTGCCTTTCTAAACTAGGGAAACTAGGGACTCGCATGTACCGGTTGTTGGAGACAGGCCTATTCCCGCTCTCCTGTATGCGGACGATGCTGTCCTGATTTCTTATTCCAGGGTAGGCTTATGCCGAGCAATGGACCAATTTGGGCTCTATTGCCAAAATGAAAGCCTCGTGATTAACTACAAAAAGACCAAGGTGATGGTAGTGGGGCATCCCAACCGTTACAAAAAACATCAGTGGTTAATGGGAAGCACACAGATTGAGCAGGTCACATCCTTCAAATACCTGCGGGTGGTTTTTTCGGCCTCAGGCACATGGAGGGTGCACTTCGACGCTGTCAGAGTGCAGACTAAATGCACTATAGCTGTAATACTGGGTTTCTATAGGGGGTCGAGAGGGAAATTGGTTCAACCAGTATTGCGCCTTTTCAAGGCAAAAGTGTTCCCACAAATACTATATGCAATCCTGGCCTGGGGTTTTGCTTTCCTGCAGACTCGAGGTGACCCAAAATGGGTTTCTGCGGTCAATCCTGGGTTTACCCAGGGGCACCCCCCGGTGATATTAAGACCGGAAACCTACTGTGGCACGCTAAGGCATATAGTCCTGTGTGCCATGTTAAATTATTGGCTGCTGAACTGTGTGTTTCCCGGGAAGGATAGGTCGCTGATCGCATTAATCGTGACCCATAATTTATTAAATTCATGGGACCTAGAGATGCTGAAGGAAATCCAGAAGCTAGGTTTCTCACACAAATTTTTATGGCAGATAGGCTATGGGGCAGCCAAATCCTTAATTACCAAGAGGTTGGCGGACCAAGAGATACAGGAGGAGGATGCCCTTTTAAGGGTTCAGTGAGCAGTTCAGCATTACTTTCCTCCACCTTTTATATCTCTAAAAACTTATTATCTAACTTCCTGGGGGGATGTCTTAGCCAGACAGGCTTTTACCCGATTGAGATGTGGTGCCTTCTCCATGGAATTTATAAAGGGCCGCTACGCGGGTCTCCCCAGAGAAAATAGGTTTTGCGTTCTCTGTGATTCCCAGGAGGTTGTCTCTCTTGCCCACGTTCTCCTTTATTGCCCGGCTTTGGCAGCCCCTAGGAAAGGACTACAGGACTTTTTTTTCCTCCAGCTGTTAGCAAACAACGATGTCTCTATCTTACAGTTACTATTAAACCCTGTTGACACTCAGGTATCTCGTCAAGTGGCCCATTTTGGGCTGGTGATGGACCGTAGGAGTAAATCACTAGCGACCCTTAGAACCCCTGAGTATCAGCAATCCACCCAAAGCAGAGGATGCAGTCATGAGCAGAGTGGGCTATGGGGCAAAGGAAACATCAATTTATGATGGTTTAAATACAAGTTTTACTTTTATTTGCATTGAGACAACTGTAGAATTCTGGATATTGTTTTTGGACTGTAACAGCCAATGGCCTCACAAATAAAATGTATATTATATCCCTGTTAGAGCAGGGACTGGGTCTGTGTGTTCGGAGTGGCTCAAAATTAACTTGTCTAGCATTATAGTTAGGCGAATTCTAGAGATTTGGGTGATGTCGTATTATGTACGGGAGCTTTTGACTCTGGTCTATTTTATTTTTTTGTATTGTTTATATTGCTTATGACTTGCAATAGCCTGTGGCTATGCAAATAAAGAATTTATTATTATTATTATTATTATTATTTTATTATCATATCTCCTCTCAGTCATCTCTTCTCCAAACTGAAGAACCCCAACCCAAGCCTCTCCTCATACGGGAGCCCTTCCATGCCCGTGATCATTTTTCTTGCCCTTCTCTGTACCTTTTCTAATTCAGCTATGTCTTTTTTCAGATGGGGCTACCAGAACTGCACACAATATTCGAGGTGTGGTCGCACCATTGATTTGAATAGAGGCAATATGACATCCTCAGTTTTATTCCCTATCCTCTTCTGAATAATTCCCAACATAATTCCCCCCGCCCCCTTCCCTAATGCATTCAGAACCCGAACTTTGTTTGGCCAGTTAGGACAGGGGTCATTTTGGATTCAGGGTGTTCACGAATGGGCCAAACACCCCGAGTTCGGACCGAACCCCAAACTTCCGAACCGCATTTGCACATCCCTACCCACTGCGTTCTCTGGACCAGAAATGAGCGAAACCATTCAAGAACAGTTCCATTCACCCCGGCCTGATCCCGCAGCCTTGCCACCAACAACTCGTGGTCAACGGTATCAAACACCACTGACAGATCCAGTAAGATCACAATTGTAGATCTGCCCTGATCTAATTCATGGTGCAGGTCATCAATCAAGGCCACTAGTGTAGTCTCCGTGCCAAACCCGGGGCGAAAGCCAGACTGTGAGGGATAAAGAAAACCAACCCAGTCCAAGTGCTCCTGTAACCACTGGGCCACCACCCGTTCAATAACCTTCCCTAAAAAGGGAAGTTTAGAGACAGGCCAATAGGTGGCCGGGGAGTCAACGCTCAAATATGGCTTTTTGAGTAGAGGCCATACCACTGCCTCTTTAAGATGGCTCGGCACCCTTCCCTCCCTAAGGGAGGCATTGATCACCCCCACCAGCAACAGCCCTAACGTCTCCCGGCTGGCCTTCGCCAGACAGGACGAGCATGGATCTAATTCACAAAGGTGGCCTGGACTGTCCCAAGAGCATACTCTGCATTAGCGGGTGATGCCCACTGAAACTGATCCCACAACCACCTACAGGGTGGGGCTTCCTGTACCTCTGATTTATCCAGTGTCATTAATGCAGCATCAAGTTTGTGGTGAATCAGAGCAATTTTATCTGCTAAAAAGTCATCAAACATGTCATAGTGGGCACTGGAAGATTCCAGTTCTGGGCGGAGAGAGGCCGGACTGACCAGCCACTGCACCACCCAGAAAAGCTCCGCTGGACGTGACTTTGCAGACGCAATAAGGGTATCAAAGAACTCTTTCTTTACTCCCTGTACTGCAACAGCATAAGCTCTTAAACTAGCTTTAAGCTGCAATCAGTCAGCTTCAGCACGAGTTCGATGCCACTGTCGCTCCAACCGCCGTGCATCCTGCTTCATTCGGTGGAGGTCCTCCATGAACCACGGTGACCCCCATCATCGGCTTTCTGGAAGCAGATGCTTGGGAGCCTTTCGATTGATAGCCTCAGCCAAAAAGCTGTCCCAAAAGGAAATGAGGTCATCGAGTGAATGATCATCAAGATTAGGAAGCATTTCCCCAAGAGCATTCTGGAACCTCTTTAGTTCTATAAGTCTCTGGGACAATCCCATGGTTGTAATGGTGTCCATGAACTCATGCCCTGTTCCCCCCAATCCCGCATCGGTGTGGATATTGAAATCCCCAGGACCACAGTCCTCAGGGATTCCAATACCAGTTCTGCTAGAGCATGTAGAGATGCTGTTGTACAGGTAGGTGCACAGTATACCAAAATCAGCCCTAATCTGTCTCCTGTACATTAAACAGCACCGGTCCCAATACAGATCCCTGAGGCACACACCACCTTTTACCAGGAATGGGCGAACGCGTTTTGGAAGTTTGGAGTTTGGCCCGAACTCAGCCTGTTCAGACAACTGAACTGGAACCCAAACCCACCGAACTGAACCTGATTCTGAACTCTGAAACGACTGAACAGTTTGGTCAGTTCGGATCGCATTCGGGTGAGTTCGGGTAACAAAAATGTGTCACTGGAAGGCAAAACATGACAGGGAGGGAGAGTCAGCTGAGGAGCAGACTTCTAGGCACCAGGGGTGGAGAGGCTTGGAGTAGCAGCCAGCCTGCCCAATCACCATTCCTTTTCTCCTCAGACCACTGGCTTCACAGTCTGCGATTGGTCACGGGCTAGGCTTCAGGGAGCCAATGGGGCTTGCGGTGAGGCTGGCACAGCAAGTAACAAAATTCATTGCCCTCCCCCCTGCCAACACCTTCTGAGCTAGTCACTGTTCCTGAACAGCAGGCATTTCAGAAGGCTACCTCTCCCAGCAGTTTTGTTCTCCTCAATCCATTGCAACCCTCCTATTTCACCCAT
>QEPC01015351.1:2925764-2945076 GCA_003113815.1 Sphenodon punctatus | reverse complement strand
CCTGGGCGAGGCGGGTGGCCACCGATGTTAGATCTTTTTCGGTGGCCGCCCCTGTACTGTGGAACTCACTCCTGGAGGAGGCTTGGCTAGCTCCCACTCTCCTGTCATTTCAGCGTTTATGTAAGACCTGGCTGTTCTGCCAGGCCTTTGGCGAGGGGTATGGATAGGGAGGGAGGGTTTTTGTTCCCTTGTATTGTATATTTTTAAAGGTTTAAAATAGTTTTATTGTTTTTATACTGTTGTTAGCCACCCCAGGCTGCCCTGTGGGCAGGAAGGGCAGGATATAAATTTTATATAAATAAATAAATAAATAAATAAATAAAATTAAAAAAACTCTGGGGTGAATGTCATCTGGCCCTAGTGACTTGTTAGTATTCAGTTTGTCAATTTGCCCTAGAACAACCTCCAACATCACATTGATTTGTAACAGCTCTTCCAATTCCTCGCCCACAAAGCAAGGATCTGGCGTGGGTACTTCCCCCAAATCCTCCGCATTGAAGACTGACGCAAAGAACTCATTCAGGTTCTCTGCAATGTCCTTATCCTCCCTGAGTGCCCCTTTTACTCCCTTGTCATCTTATGGCCCAACTGATTCCCTAGGAGGCTTCTTGCTTCTGATGTATTTGAAAAAGTTCTTGTTGCTTGTTTTTGCCTCTTTAGCAAGTCTCTCTTGGCCTGCCTTATTAACACTTTAAATTTACGTTGCCAGTGTTTATGCTCTTTCGTATTATTTTCATTGGAACTAGCCTTCCATTTCTTAAAGGATGCCTTTTTAGCTCTAATAGCCTCCTTCACCTCCCCATTTAGCCATAATGGAAGACGTTTGGTCTTCCTGCTTACTTTTTTAACTTGCGGGATGTATTTAATCTGGGCTTCCAGAAGGTTTTTTTTAAACAGCCTCCATGCTAGTTTGTCCATCTAAATGTTGTAAACAGTGATTATTATCCCAGGATAACAAAAATATCAGGATGTTATAAAATCCCAATTGCTGGGGTTTATAATAACCGGTTGTTAAAGTATCCCTGGATAAATCCGTCTGAACGACATATCTTGGGATAGTCAACTCTTCTGGTGATTAGCACCACAGCGTCTAACGGCAAGGTATTTACTCAGAAATGCTCAGAATGCTCAGATGCACAGAGGACGTGATGTTGCAGAGAAAGCATGTGACATTTGAGTTCCAGAAAACACTAAGCTGAACTTAGCAGAAAATCTCTGTGGGATTTTTAATTCATCCCAGAGACTCTAATCACAATGTATTGTTCACATGGACTATCCTGTAATTCAGTTATCCCAGGATAGAAATGTCCATCTAAACTGGTATCATTTTTTATCCCGGGATAACAATCACCGGAGATTATTCAAATATCCCGGGATAGTTTGTCCATCTGAAAACACCATGAGATAACACTGTCCAAAGTGGGATAACATCTTGTGTGGCCTCACCCACTGTCATTTAAAATCTATTCACAATATGTATTGGTAACTGTATGAGTCCTACTCCTGCAAGAAGTTTTGAACAGGCAGATCTTTGTACTATCATGATTTGTTGGAGGTCTGGTGCCACAGTTCCTGCAAAACTTCTCATAATGACTTAGTTGCCATCAAAACATCCATCACACACACAAAATCTAGTTGTCCTCTCATTAAACATTGGGGGGAAATGTATTTTACTTTCCATTGCAAAATATCGGGAATGACAGAATATGATCATTTGAGAGGACTAATGTAATCACTTGTACTCTTCCAGAGCAAAGCAGAAACAACATTATAAGGTGAAGCTTTTCCAAAGAAGGCAATGCAATTAGTAGAAGCATTGTATCCAACACACGAGAATAAATTATACTGCTCTACTTGGCACTGCTGGGGTATTTTGGTCACCACTTTTAAAAAAGAATGGGGATGAACTAAAGAGGATTCAGAAGAGAGAAACAAAGATGTTAAAGGGTTTGGAATGCAGACCATAAAAGGAAAAGTTGTAGTATGTTTATTAGCATACTGGAAAGAAAACTATGCAGGGATGCAATAAGGTTTTCAAGTACTTAAAATGCTACCATAAAAAAGATGGAGAACAATATTTCTCCTCTGCCACTAAGGGCAGGACAAGCCGCAATGGGTTTGACTTGTGAGTTAAGCATTAGAAAGAATTTCCTAACTGTAAGAACAGCTGGGCAATGGAACAAGCTGTTGAGGGTGATTTGGAATTGCTTTCACTGTGTTTTTTTTTAGATGAGGCGGGATGAAAATTATCAGGGATTATTGGGTCTAGTTAATCTTGTCTTAGTGTAGGGAATGAATTGATTATGCTTGAGGTCTTTTCCAGCCCTATCATCCTATCAGGAGAGAGCTATCCATGGATTCTAGTAGCAGAGATTTATATGTCATAATGTAACAGATTTAAGGATCTTTTCCATCCCCTAAACAAACTGTTATTGCCCACCCCTTTCTTTTTATTGACTGGAACTCCTACAAAGAATTTGAAAGGGTGGCTCTTTAGTTAATTACAGTTGAGGGGAATGTGTGTGAATCATTCACACAAAGCATTCCATTTTCCAGCAAGGTTAATGGGTTTTAACAACTCCCCCGCAATGGCTTTGACCTAGGTAAGTATATGATTGCACAGTATAGCTTTGGCGCTAGCTTTGGCATAACCAGATGGGCCTGCAGATGTCACAGTCCTGACACCTTCAAGATGGAAATAAGAATGGAAGGCAATGGTTACTAATGCTTTCTTGGCAGAGGAGTGACACAGAAATTTTTTCACATAATTAGTTTATGTACCAGGAGGTAGCTCAATTGAGTTTCTGGCCCTTCAAGGAGCTTAGTGCCAGCAGGAGGGACAGGAACTACTTGAGGTTCAGGCACACCTAAAGTGGAGGATCACAGCTGATTGCCTAGCACCTGAGGCTGGGTGGGAGAGTAGCAATCCTCAAGAGCCCAGTACAGACCTCAGTACAGAGAAGGCTGCAAGAGAGGCAGAAGCTGGACCTGAACTCTGCCTCAGACGTGAGCTGCTGAGAGCAATTAGAAAGACCCAGAGGAGACAGGAGCCTGGGGTGAGCTCTAAGAAGAGCTGGGGTATGCAAAAGACTGCACAAATCCTATGTGAAGAGACTATGCCTGGTTAGCAGGGTCTGAGAGAGGGACCCTTTGACAAGGAGGTATGAACTTTGAATGAGGAAGCCAGAGGGGGTTGCCTAACTATGTGTAGAGGACTGCTAATGTGGGAGTAAATACTATGTAGAACTATGTATGGTAGAGAACTGTGTACTATGTAAATAAAGGATGGTGAAGCTAATAATTCCCCAAGAATGTAATTGGTTGGCCCACACCCTGAAGAGACCTACCTGGGGCATAGCCATGCCCTTTTACAGTTTACACCTCCAGACAACATAGGGCATTCTACACGCACCTGATTTCTCCCGGACCTCAAAATCCGGGTTAGGTATACTCACACGTGGGGAGTTTAGACGTTCCCCCCGCTCCCAGAAATCACTCAGGCGCCATTGCAAACAGCAGTGCATGTTTCAGGACCCAAAGTTTTAAGTCCCTGGTAGCAGAGGACTTACAAGCCCAGGTCACGAAACTTGTAGTCACCGGGCATCAATGTTTACAACCGCACTTGGGCAAATTCTGGGAAGTGGAGGACCATCTAAACTCCCTGCATGCAAGTATACTGAACCTGTATTTTGAAGGCCAGAAGAAATTAGGTGCATGTAAAACTGTCCATAGTATTTGTTTGGGGCAGAATCCTGTATGAACTCAGTTGGTGTGGTAAGGAACCAATGTGTAAAGTAAACCAAGTTTGGAAGTCTCAACTATGCCATTCAGATGCTGTCTGGGTTTGAAGTAGTTAGTTGTAGTTAGTTACTCTGCTGCCAGTATCATCTACCTCGCCAGTCGCTTCGACCATGTGCAGCCCCTCCTCTCTTCGCTTCACTGGCTTCCCCTTCCTGAACGAATCCTGCACAAGCTCCTAGTCTTCACCTATAAAGCTCTTCACAACCTTGCTCCCCCCTACCTCTCTGCACTTATCGCCCTCCATACTCCAGCCCGTGCACTTCGCTCCTCCTCTGTCCCTTCTCTCACCCTTCCACGCCTTCCCTGCTCCCCTAAGCGCCTTCGTCCCTTCTCACTTGCTGCCCCCCATGCCTGGAACTCCCTCCCTGTCCACATCCGCCTTGCCCCCTCCCTTCATACCTTCAAATCTCTCCTTAAAACTCACCTCTTTCGCTCTGCTCTGTCTGACTCTTTATCCTGCTGAGCCACTATTCCTATACCTACGATCGGTTTACCCTTATCCTTGCAACATGGACCTGCCTGCTGTCATTCTCATCGTAACCAAGCCAAGTACGTGCACTTGAGACCTCGCATCTTCATGAATGTTAGACCCCTTGTCTCTCCCTCTGTTCCCCTTCCTAAGTCTCTCCCCCAGCTCCTGTCTCTCAGATTGTAAGCCCTAGGGGCAGGGACCGTGTCTATTTTATTACTTTGTAAAGTGCCAGGTACACTGCTGGCGCTATATAAATGTTTGTTAATAATAAATAATAATAGTAGTACCTTTGCCTACCTGTGTTTTTGTCAATATGTAAGATGAAGATATCTGCTTTCTGTATTTGGAGACAGATTTTGCAGTTTTGCAGTTCAGAAACTGATAAGCAGTTTCAGTTTCCTGGGAGTTGTTTGTATCCAGGGGGCAAAATTCAACCTTATATGATATAATTTTAACAACCTTTAATCTTCAAAAAAGTCTTTTATGTTAAGCATTCTTAATCATATTTTATGGAAGGAACCCTGGGTGTTTTTAGATGGATCTGGGGGTGGCTACTGTTGGGTCTGCTCCAGGGGGCCACCCTGTAGAGGTGTGCATTTTGTTTTTGTTATTATGCTAACAAAAAAAAAACTGTAACAAAAACAACAAATAATAATAATGAAAACAAAAACAAACACAATTTTTTGTTTTTGAAATAATGGGAAAACCTGAAAAAAGGAATTTCTGACTATATTTTTTTGTTTCTTATTCAATTCTGATGAAACTTGGAGAGACTGTACCCCCAACAGAAGGCACAATGTGTACCAAATTTAAAAAAATTGGATAAAGGGAACCAATTATAGAAGCAATTGGATGATATAATTTTAAGAAAAGCTCCGTACACTTTCCTAGCTACATCTTTTTTTATCTTCCATCCAATTCGCAACCTGGGAATATTATATCCCTCCACTAGTGTACCAATCCTGCCAAATTTCAAAAACATTGGTGGAAGGGTCCTGATGTTATAAGCTATTAACTTGAAAATACATTTCCAGCTGCAACATTTTATTTTATTTATTTATTTATTTATTTATTTATTTATTTTATTTATATAAATTTTTTCTCTCATCCCTCCTGCCTGCAGGGCAGCCCGGGGTGGTGAACAACAAGATAAAAGAATAAAACAATAAAACAATTTCAAAAGTTAAAAATTCTAATATGCAGGGGGAAAAATACCCCCCCCCCAAACCCCGTACCCCTAACCCTTGCCGAAAGCCTGGTGAAACAGCCAGGTCTTACATAAACGTCAAAATGACAGGAGAGTGGGGGCCAAGTGAGCCTCCTCCGGGAGCGAATTCCACAGCACAGGGGCATTTTTATATTCCATTCTGCTTACAAGACATTCAGCAAGAATGTATCACATACCTACCCTGTCATCTTTGCCAAACTACTAGGGATGGGTGAACGCGGTTCAGAAGTTTGGAGTTCGGACCAAACTCGACCAGTTTGGTTGACCGAAGCGAACTTCCGAACTCAACTCAATTTTCTAACCGAACCGAAATGAATTTCCGAATTCGGATCTGTTCGCCCATCCCTAAAAGATAATATTCCATTTAATTCAATGGGGTTTGAATTTCTGAACTTTGTTCGGAAGTTTGGTCCCAACTCAAATAGTTTGGTCGACCGAACCAAACTTCCGAACCGAACCAAATTACCGAACCGAACCAAATTTCCAAACTTGGTTCTGTTCGCCCATCCCTAAAAACTACAGGACAATTTTATAAAGGGACCTAATTTTATAAGCCTGCACAACATATGCAGAGAATGAGCCTATGCCAGGGATATCAAGTCCATCTTGGGTCTAAGTGACCCCAGGATAGATACTAGTGGTGTGCACCAGTGACCAATGTCATTTTTCATTTTCGTTATTAAAAACTATCATTTTTGCTATTGTTATTAACAAAATTTTGTTTTTCATTATTGTTGTCATTATTGGTATTGGTAGCAATTTTGTGCGACAGCAAAGTTTTTGTTTTTGGTATAGTTTTCCGTTGTGGGCTGCCACCAGTGATAGAAGTGAGAGCAGACACCTGCTTCAGACTGGTAGACTTGGGAATTACAAGATCAGTGGCTATCTTTTGTTAACTTGCTATTTCTTTAAGGAGTCTGCATCCCAGTCAGTCAAAATGATGTACTCTAGGCTATCCTAAGTTATTTATTGTTTTCTGTCTGGTGGACTTCTGAGGTGATCTTGGTTATATTTCCCCTTGTGGGAAATGAGTCAATCCTCTTGATGTAATTTTTATACTAATTTGTCTTTCTGTCTTATTCTATATTCTAAGACAACCTTTTTCTTTTTAATTTAAGCTTGAGGAAATGTTGTTCTTTTGTTAAATTGTGTGTATTAATATGCAATTTACTCTTAGCATGTTTTGGATTTTATATATGTGTAAATTGTAAATTGTAATAGCCAAGGTTTGAGGTTTGAGACATGACAATCATATCATCTGTATAAAGCAGCAAAGGAAGTTTGCAAGTTCCAATTCTATGGAAATGGAATTTATCAAAGAATTTTAAATATCATTAATATAGAAGTTAAATAAAAATGGAGCTAATACGCATCCTCATTGAACTCAATTCAATTCAATTAATTTTATTGCGGCACTAGCTTAACGCCATGGCCAAACAACTAAAAACATAAAATAAGGTACAAAATACAAATACATACATAAAGATAAAAACAAACTGAAACAGCGCACGGCGAGCCACATTACGCAAAAGCATAGGTTGACAGCTCAATACACAGGGAAAATAATCCACATACATAGATAAATTAACGATTTACTCTTCAAATACCCTTCTCCAAGATAATCATCAACTCGGCTGTACAGCCTCAGGCAATTCATAGACCCTTCCTATATCAGCATCTTTCGCGGTACTGTTCTGCTAAGATGACATAGGAAGCAACCATCTTTAGCTTCTGACTGTCGCTGGTCGTATACTAATGACTTTCCCCTTATCTGTGGGGGGTTCTNGTATACTAATGACTTTCCCCTCATCTGTGGGGGGTTCTCTCCTGGCCCATAATGGCTTGAGCCAGGCTTCCCTCAAGCTCTCATGGAACGAACAATGTAGCAAGAAATGTGCTAAATCATCCACCACCCCCTCTAGACAGTGACACACTCTGGATGCATATGGAATGTTATTAAAGCGCCCTTGGCGCACTGCTGAAGTAAATAACTGGAGACGCAGTCTCAAAAAAGCTCTACGTTGCGTCGGGTTTTCCAGCTTCTTTAAATAGGACTCAACTCCGAAGCATAATTTAATCCTCAGAAAATAAGGGGCCACCTTCCAATCCCTCAGGCAAGCCATATCTTCTTGCATGGCTATATCCTGTAATCAGTCCTCAATCATACTTCTTTGTTGGTGCTTGCTTTTCCCCCAAAAGGAGGCCATTGACCACCCCATAGATTGCACATCGGTCATGACCTGCCTTATCCATAAGTATCCCCACGGACTTTGACATTCCAGTTGTTCCCATAAACAAAAGGAGGGGGAACTCCCTTGTTAATTGGAAATCAGTTATTTGACTATAGAAAGAAACTTTTGTTCTTGTATTTGCATACAATTTTTTTTAATGAGGTAAATCAGATGAGGATCGACTCCATAATTATAAAGTTTCCCCCATAGCTTATCCTTATCAATAGAGTCAAATGCTGCCTTTAAATCAACAAAGGCAATGAAAAACTTGCTAGATCTAACTATAGTAGGAGGAGGTGGTCATGCTGCACATGGAGGAGGTAGAGGGATAGCAGCAGCAGCAGCAGCAGTAACAGCCAGGACAGGCTGCCCTGGACAACGACCGGGCCGGGGGAGGGGGCACCCCAGAAACAGGTAAGAGGACCAAAGGGAGGGGATCTGGCGGCACAAGGGCACCCAGGCCGGCTGGCTGCAAGGAGAGGGGGGACGGGGACGGGTTGCGGGACAGGGGTAGCACAGCAATCAACCACCACCCCTATGTCCTGCAGACACGGAAACAGGCCCGGGAGCCCGAGTCCCCAGAGGAGATGGGCACAGCCCAGGTGGATGAGGAGGAGAAAGCGGAGGAGGAGGAGGAGGAGGAGGAGGAACCAGAGGGACCACGGGGGAGGCAACCCTACCACAGAGGGGGGCAATGGGGGCTCAGGGAGACCCAGGACTTTATCCGCATCTGGGGGACCCTGGAGCATCAACTGGAGCTCGTGCTCAATCAGCGCAATGAACACGTGTTCTGGGAGATTGTGTGGGAAATGGAGGCGGTGGGGCATCACAGGACTGTGGCACATTGCCGGTTGAAGGCCAAGGAACTCAAGAGGGTGCAGCTGATCGGTGTGCCAGTGGTACCACTTGGGACAGAGTGCTAGCTGCATCCTGCAAGCACCCAACCAGCCTTGCTCCATGGTGCTGTCTGGTCCAGGTGGGGTGCAGCCAGCCACGTTATAGGCTGGGGCACATGTAGGCCCGCCCTTGGGTCGTGACCCAGCGACCAGGAGGGGTCACCTGTGTGGGTCCGGGGTGCCCCCCTGGCTGGCCCGGGTGGCTCCAGGTGTGCGGGAGGGCCGGGGCAGTGGGGCCGGTCCATTGGGCTCACCTGCTGTCTCTGCATGGGGCCTTGCACACGGCCCAGCGTACGCCTGGGCATGCTGGTGGCAGCTGTATTCCTGCTATCATCACCTCTCACCTCTCTGTGTTTGCAACATTGTGTCGTCATGGGCCTGATTAGTGTGTCAGCTGTCCTGTCTGTGTGCTCAGTTCCTGCAGCTGTTCTGGGTCTGCACCCCATGCCTTGCTTGTTTGCCATGCCTTGTAGTGGCCTGTGGCCTTATCGCTTGGCCTTGGGACTCCCCTGCATCCCCTCCCGCCCCTCTGGGGAATGTGGCCCCCCCTTTCCATGGTACCAGTCCTCCTGGATTGTTGGATCATGGCTGGCTGAACTTCCACCAGGCTCCTGACTTCCGGCTCCCATGGGGCCCCCCATACGTGGAGCTTCTGCGAGACCATGGCCCTGTGCGACCTGTGGCATACCCTGGCTGTGCAATTGCTCCTGAACTGCCTGGACAGCTGCCGGGTGCCTATGCAAGCCTGAGCTCTGGCCTTCGTTACTTTGGCTATGAGGCAAACACCCACGATTGCCGGCTGCATGCTGAGATGCTGGGGCTGGTTCCCTTTCCTGATGGGCGCATTCCAGAGATGAGGTGCTCGCATGTGGGGTGGTCAGTGGCGGAGACTGTGTCTACTCTGTCTGTGTGCAGCCTGGCCGTCTACATGGTCTGTCTGTCAGAGGGGGGGGGCTGCCTTGGCCGTGTCCTACTTTGGCTGCGTTCATGGGGTCCGTGGGTACCAGCGCTCTCATGGGGTATTGTATCACTGGCTGTTGGAGCTCGGTCACCTTCCGTGGCCTCCCGCTTCTGCATGTCTGAGTCCACTGCTGCGGAGCTGGCGGCACTGTCAGGTGTGTGGTCCTGTTCCGATGTGCAGTTGGGGCTCTCCATGCAGGATCCGTTCAAGGCATACTACCCGATCTCCCACCACATGCCTGTGTTGGGGTACCGCCGGGGCATGCTTCATTGGCCGCACTTCATTCACCTGGTGGGCCACGTGGCCCCTGGCTCCCTTGTGGTCACCTGCAGCTGGCTGTGAGTTCCCCTGTGCCTTCTGGGCCCCTGTTGCTAGCCCCGCTGTGAGCTCCTGCCTCTGCCCTGCTTCCGTGGTCCACTGCCTGCTCCCTCCTTGATGTCCCGCCCATGCTGCTGTGCTGGCTGATTCCCGGGGTTCCGCTGCCCCTGCCTCTGGCTCCGGGGTCCCACCGCCCCCCCGTCTGCCTCCGCAATTGTTGTTCCCCTCCATGGCTGCCTTCTCCAGTGTCTGTGTCCAGATCTCTGAAGCACCCCCAAGCTCCCCTGAGTGCTGCTGACCTTCCTCATTTGCCTGTGCTCACTCGTGCATCCCGGCCCCCCTTAGGCACCTGTGTGACCTTGGGGTTCTGGGGCCCCTGGACTGCCTCTCCAGCTACCTCCCAGGGGTGTGTGTTTGTGCCTTTGGACTGGCTGCACAGTTCCGGCTCTCCTGCCTCCCATCCATTGCACCCTCGCTGGCACTTGGGGTTCGTGTGTGCCTCCTGGACCATGCCCGGGCTGCTCCCTGTTCCATGTGGCCTCCTCCTGTGCCTGTACCCTGACCTTTCAGGTTCCCCCCATTCCAGGACTGACTGTGTATCTGTGGGGGTGCCCATGCGGACTGTGCTGTTGGGGGTGGTCTGACTCCCGTTCCCCGTGCCCAGTCCTGCCCCAGCCCCATTCCCCCCTCCCTGTCCCACTGCCCCCCCCCCCCCTCCCCCCTGTGACCATTGTGCCGTGTGTGTTGTCTGTCCCGCTGTGTCCCCCCTTCCCTTTCTTTCCCATGTGGGTGTGAGTGCGCTCGGGTGTGTTTTTGTGCTGTGTGTTCCGCTGTGCCCTTGATGTCTCTGTGTCTGCTGTGTGTGGTACCTCGGTGGCTCCTCTCCCTCTCCCACCTCCCTTCCCATTTCCCTTGTGTGGGCATTCCCTTTTGGTGGTTTTGGCTTCCTTCACCCTCAGCCGGCCATGTCTGTGTCCCACCCCTCCCCGGTGCCTTGTGGGTGTTTTGACCACGGCCGGGAATTGGCATCATGTCTGTTGCACTGTCCCGGGCTGTGATCTGGTGGCCCAATTCCCTGCTGTGGTCCTGATCCCGTCACATCTGTTCAGGTCTCTCCTTGACCTCGGGGGGTGGTTATTCGGTTCACCACCGCTGGGGATCCACTGTGGTGGATTCGGACCGCGTAACATCTGAAAACACCCTTTGTATATATGGACTGAATTGGACAGACTGTAAATAAAAAAGGCTCAAGTTAATTCCCAAAGAGCCTGTTTGAGTTGGGCTAGGATCCTGTAAAGACTCACACACAGGCAAGTCTTTCCCTGCCTCACTGACGAAAGCTCATGCCAAAATAAAGAGATTTTCTTGTTAGTCTTTAAGGTGCACCAAGAGTCTTTTTTGATATTTTAGAAATATCAAGTAAAGGAAACACTGATTTATCATGTATTGATGAACTGAACGACGAAAGGGATAAAGGACTAAATATCAAAGTATTGAATTACCAAAGTGATGAATTTCAAACTAGGGCTATACACGAATGTGGGTATAACTGGAAACAAATATCCAAATTGGATTCATGAATTTGAAAAAAAATAATTATTCCAACCTAGACACCTCTTCCTGGAGAGAGCTAACCTAGTCCCCTTGGCAACTCTTTATTACTCATGCTAGTCTCTTATATTAGTCACTTTCTTTTATCTGTTTGCATATTCCACTCTTTTTCTCTCAGTTCCTAATTATCATGTGTAGTAGGTTCATATTAGAGATGAAATGCATACAGAAACTCTTCTTCAAGGTTGTTGTTCTCTGGATCCAATCAGTAACTGAATTTTCATGTCAGAGTGGAGCTTTGATGCGCTTTTGATCAGATCTGTTCAGCTTTGGTTTGCTTTAGCTCAATGGTTGGTCCAGTTTGTGACATTTGGTCAGGGTTGATCCAGTTTGTTTTTGGCTAGTTTCTGAGCGTGTCCAGTTTGTTCAGTCTTGCCTGCTTCCCCTGTGATACAGACAAGTCGTTAGAACAGGAGAGGGGTGACTGGACTGAAGGACAAGACCTAACCAGATGAAATGACTCGACCAAAATAGAAGAAACAAATCAGATCAAAGAACAATTGAACCAAGCAAAGGAATAACTGGACTGAGTCAAACTGAATGATGGCCAGACCAAACCAAACATAACCGAACAATATCCAACAGCAGAACAGGTTGCATATCTGTGAATTTGGATTGGAGCACCTGAATCCAACAAAGACTTAATTTGTATTGGATATTCCTTTCAGTTCTAGTTTATATTTCCCCTTTTATTATTTCTGACCATGCATGACTCAGTCAACATCATCATTTAGTTCAGGCCAGGCTTATTAAATTACCATTCCTCTCCTGCTTCTGAACAGAGGCGTCACTAGAGTGCAATGGGCCCTGTTGCAGAAGATGGAATTGTTTTTGTGTCCCCATGTCCCCCTTCTCAGTGGCCAAAGATACAGCTGTATTAGGGAAAATGTCTTTCCATCTCCCCCCCACCCAAGCTTGTGGGCCCCATGCAGCTACACCAGCTGTTCCTATAGAGCTACACCCTTGCTTCTGATCTGAGAAGGCAGGGGATATTTTCAGACGTTACGAGATCACAGTCAACCACAGTGAACCACAGTCAACCCCACAGCAGGGCCAACGCGCCCTGAACATCTGTTTCGTGGGCACCAGATGTTCACCACAAAATTAACCACCCTTCCGGAGCTCCGGCCCGGAACATCTCCGAAAGCGTGGTCAAAGCGATTCCCACCGGGAAACAACAAAAAGTAACATCTGAATGGCAACCACCAGCCAGAATCAAGCAAAATTATTCCCAGCTGGGGACAAAGCACGCAGCATTGCTGCCAGGCATCAAGCAACAACACAGGCTAGGGAGGGAGATTTAAAGGGCACACAGCAGCAGGAGGATGTGGCAGGACGGAGCGAGGTGGAAGGGAGAGGAGACCGGAGGGCAAGAGAACGAGGCAGGAGGAGGAGGAGGTGGAGGAGGTGCAGGCAGAGGAAGCAGTCATGCTGCACAGGGAGGCGGTGGGAGCAGCAGCAGCAGCAGCAGCAGCAGCAGCAGCAGCAGCCAGTATGGGCCGCCCTGGCACCTGCAACCAGCCCAGGGGATGAGGCACCCCGGAAACAAGTAAGGGGAGCAAGGGGGGGAACAGCCAAGGGGCACCAAGGGGGGTGGGCTGGCTGGCAGGTAGGGGGTAAGGGAGAGGGACACGGGGCTGCAGCAACCCGACAACCAACTGCCCCCCCTACAACCCTCAGACACAGAAACGGGCCCAGGAGCCCGAGCCCCTGGAGGAGAGGGCCGGAGGGCATGCGGAGGAGGAGGAGGACCAGAAGGAGGGGGAAGACTGCAACCTGGAGGGTGCCCATGGGAGAAGGCCATACCACCGAGGGGGGGAATGGGGGCACAGGAAACCCAGGAATTCATTAGGGTCTGGGGAACCCTGGAGCACCAGCTGGAGCTAGCTGTGAACCAGCGCAACGAGCATGTCTACAAAGAGATCGTGTGGGACATGGAGGCGGCGGGGCACCACAGGACAGTGGCACAGTGCTGATCCAAGGCCAAGGAGCTCAAGAGGGGGTACAAGGTCATCAAGGATAACAACAGGTGGTCCAGGCACGGAGCCCAGACCGCCCCCTACTATGATGCCCTGGACCGCATCCTGCACATGAAGGGCTCCATTGTCACCCTGCATCTCATGGGGAGTGCCATAGTCCAGGGCAGGGAATGGGCCAAGGTACCCCCTCCCCTCGCCTCCCCCATTGAAGGCACTGGCTCCAGGAGCCCCGCCCCCCCCAGAGGAATGCCCCGGGACTTTGGGGACCAGCAGGCCCAACTCACACCCAATCCCAGATAGCCCCAAGCCAATGTTCACAATGGGATGATCCAAGGCCGGTACACTGGTCACTCTTGGCCAGTGGATGCAGGGGGATCTCATCAACACAGAGGGGCTGGCCTCGGAGGGCTCTGAGACCAACATAGAGGGTGAGTAAGCTGGTGGGATGGGACAGGGACTGGGAGGGAAGTCCCGAGGGGGGGAAAGGGGGCACACAGGCCACGGGGCCACCGTCAGCAACCCCCCAACCCCCCAGACCACAGAACCGGGGCCTGGAGGCCGCCGGGGGACATGGTCATCCAACCCCCACCTACCCCTCCCCATTCCCACACAGGTCACGGCATGCCCAGGCATCTGTGACAGCCTAGCAAGGGAGACAGAGATGAGCAGCCCCAGGAGCACCCAGAGGGCCCAGGTGAGGCAACACGACATGTGGGGGGGGGGAGACCCAGGGAGGCAGTGTGGGGGGACCGACCCTGGGGTGGGACTGGGCGCATGGGGAGGCCGGGGGAGGGCACCCTCTGCACTCTAGAAGGGGGGCCCAGTGCCCCCCACCCACGGCATGGGATAGGGGCAGGTGGCTGGGGCAGCTAACCATCCCTAACATGCACCCTAACAGGGCTACCCGCCGGGTCCCAACAGGGCGGCCCCATGACCCCGGCCCAGAGAATGAGGGAGCACCAAGCACGGGTACGGCACTGCAAGGTGTAGCAGGCATAGGACATAGTTCGCTCCACCACCAAGCAGGGCAGGCGGATGATAGCGGCCATCAATCAAATGGAGGTGGCCACTGAAAGGGCAGCGCAGCAGGCAGAGGCCAGGGGCTGGAGGCTGCAGGTGGAGGTTCACCTTGAATGGAGATGGGAGCGCCGGGAGCACACCAGGCAGGTGGAGGTGTTCGGGCAGATGGAAGAGGCCATAGACCGGATGGTAAAGAAGCACTCAGCCAAGATGGACCGGTCCCATGATATTGGTACCTCGCTGCTCCTACACGCGGGTACCATGAGTGTTTATGTGATGGCAGCCACCCTGCCGGGAAACCTGCCTGCCCCAACCCTGATGCTGGACCCCTCTCTGCCCCCACTGCCCACACCACTGCCCCAGCTGCTGGCACGGTCGCTGGGCCCGCGCTTCTGTCTACTGGTCCCTGTGGGCCTCCAGAGGGAGAAGCCACCCAAGGAAGACCCACCGGCCCTGGGGCCACCCACCCACCACCGTCCGACCCTCAGGACACCGAAGCCTCTCAGGACACTGTCGGGGACATGTACAGTGGGGGGGGAGCACCCAGAGTTCCACGGTGTCCATTGGGTGGCCGAGAAGGAGGCCCCGGAGATGGGGGGAAGTGGGGGAAGAGGGGAAGGGGGAGGTAGCCTGATGGGGGGCACTGGGAGGTGGGGCATGGGGGAGGTGGTGGGAGAACATGTAGAAAGGAGATACAATAAATGCATGGGCACCAAAGTCGCCTCCGTGTTTCTGTTCATGGGCTCAGGGCTGGGGGTGCAAAGGTGTGTAGGGGCGCTGCCAGGGTGCTGCTGGGGGCTCCAGGGTGGTGGGGAGGGAGTGTGCGGCCTCAGTCCTCAGTCTCCTGGCTGATCCGCCTTGCCAGGGCAGCACGGATGCGCTTTGCGTAACGGTACTCCCACGGGCTCTCTGCGTTCACATAGAGAGGCACAGGGCTGGGAGGGCGCCAAGGCACAGGGTAGTCGAGGGCAGTCCCATTGGTCTCACACACATTGTTCAGTACACAGCAGGCTCCAATCATGAAGGAAGTGGTCTCCACCGTGTAGTCCAGTCAGCCCGCAAGGCTCCTCCAGCACTGCTTGAGGGCCCCGAAGGCTCTCTCAACCATGGTCCTGCTCTCTCACAAGCGGGTATTGTAGAGAGCCTCCACGGGGGTCCTGGTGACCAGGTATGCCTTCATCAGCCAGCGGGTGAGTGGATAGGCCAGGTCCCCCAGGATTCAGGGGGGCATCAGCACTCCCTCGATCCGGGTCATCCCCATGTCTGCGAAGTCCCCGCGGTACATCCAGGCATAGAAGGGAGAGATGGTCATGATCTGGGCATCGTGGCTGCGACCAGAGTGGCCCGTGTAAATGTCTATGAACCAACCCCAGTGGTCCACGGCTGCCTGCAGCTGCAGGGAGTGGGTACCCATGTCGGCTGACATATTCCGAGGCCTCTCCAGCAGATGGGCAGAGGATCCCTATGTGGGTGCCGTCCATGGCACCCATGCAGTTGGGGAATCCCCCAGCCACAAATCTGGCCATCATGGCTTCCTGGTCCACCAGCTGGATCGCTCAGTCCAGGAGCACGCCGTCCACCGCCTCCCAGACGTCCCGCAGGATCCCAGCGACGGCGCTCACCCCAATGCTGAAGTGTTGTGAGACAGAGCAGCAGGAGTCAGGTGTTGCAAGGGCTCTGACCCCAATGGCCACCTGCTGGACCATGGGAATGGGGGCCCGCATGGGGGTGTCCTGCCTCTCCAGCCAGGGCATTAACAGCTCGGAGAGTCGCAGGAGGATGCGCCTGTCCATTTGAAAGTGTGTTCTCCAGGAAGCCTCATCCCATTGGGCCAGTGGCCTGGGCCACCACCCCTGTTCCCGCTCCGAGACCCATACCCACCAGTCAATGGGCATAGTGAGCAGGGCTGTGTGCCCCATGGTCTCCCTGAGCCACTGGAGCTGGCTGCCTGCCTCGCAGAGTGCAGCAGCCCACCACCAGGCATGGAGGAGGGCCTGTCAGGCTTCCCCCCTTACTAATGCGGGCTCCAGGCTGCCGCCAGCAACCCGGAGCCCGCACCAGCAGGTGCTAGGGTGATCCCTGGGGTGGGGTGTGGTTTAACACACACCCCACCCCAGGGATCACCCTACCTCTCCACCCAGGAATCGCCTACTTTTGGTGCTCCGGGCGGCGGCACTCCGGGCAGCTTCAGCGCTGGCTGTGGCTGCTGGATTCAGGGCTTTCTAAGCCTTCAGGGGAAACCTGGAAGTTCCCCAGAAGGCCTAGAAAGCGCTGAAGCCGGCAGCCACAGCCAGCGCTGAAGCCGCCCAGAGTGCCGCCGCCGCCACCCGGAGCACCAAAGATAGGCGATCCCTTTGTGGGTTAGGTAGGGTGATCCCTGGGGTGGGATGTGTGTTAAACCACACCCCACCCCAGGGATCACCCTAGTACCAGTACACCTACCTGCTGGTGCAGGCTCTGGGTCGCAGGTGGCAGCCTGGGGCCTAAACTAGCAGGAACTTTGGGGGGAAAATTTTTTAAAAAAAATCCAGGCTGGGCAGGGTGGGTGGGGGGTGTCCCCCCTTCCACCTGCGCAGCCTGGACTGGGGAGGGAAAGTGTTTGGGGTTTGTTTGTTTTTCTTTTTTTACATTGTGGCCATTCATTTCAATGGTCGCAATGTAAAAAGATCCAATACCAGTACACCCCAAATACCGGAATAATCCGATACTGCCGGTACACCAAAATACCAGCAGTATCTGATACCGGATGATCAGAACTTCCCACCCCTAGTGAGCGGTACCACTCCAGGCAAATGGCTAGGTGCATCCTGCAGGTGCCCAATGATCGCAGCTCCATGGGGACCGTTGCCCCGGGTGGGGTGGAGCCACACCTGTTATAGGATGGGGCCTGTGTATCCCTGCACCCTGGTTGTGCTCTGCCAACCAGGCTCGGGCCCCACGTCGCCTTGACTGACCCCCAGGCCAGCAGACCCAGCTCCTTCAGGGCGAGCAGGGCGGGGAGGCCATGGGGGGCCCAATGCACACACCTGCCTTCCCTGCAGGGGGCCTGGTGAATGGTCCTGCCTTCGCCTGTGCATGTGCGGGCAGCAGCTGCATTCCTGCTGTCATCACCTCCCACCTCTCGGTGTCAGCTGCCTTTTGTCCTCGCCGCCTTGCTTAGTGTGTAGGCTGTCCTGTCCATGTGCTCTGTTCCAACAGCTGGGCTGGGTCTGCACCCCACGCCTCTCTCTGTAGCCGTACAATGTTGCACCCTTTTCACTTGGCCTTGGAGCTTCCCTGCTTCCCCTCCCATCCCTCCAGGGATTGTGGGGCCCTCCGTTCCTTGCACTTAGTAGCCGCCGCTTTCTGGACCATGGCTGGCCACTCTTCCCCAGGGCTCCCAGGCTGCAGTGCCCCTGGGGTCCCCCATAGCTGGACCTTCCATGAGACCATGGCCCTGTTTAACCTGTGGCTTTCCCCAGCTGTGCAATTGCTCTTGAGCTGCCCGGACAGTCTCACAGATGCCTACGAGAGTATGAGCTCCGGGCTGCAGTACTATGGCTATGTGGTGAGTGCCTGCGTCTGCTGGCTGCATGCAGAGATGCTAGGCCTGTGTCCCTTTCCCGATGGGCGCATCCCAGAGATCAGGTGCCCGCATGTGGGGTGGTCAGCAGCGGAGACCTTGTCCGCCCTCTCTGTGTGAAGCCTGGCTGCCTACACGGCCTGCCTGGCAGAGAGGGGCCCTGACCTGGCTGTGTCCTTCTTTGGCTGTGTTCATGGGGCCCAAGATTACCAGCTGTCCTGTGGGGCAATCTATCACTGCCTGTTGGAGGTGGGTCACCTTCCGTGGTCCCCAGCTGCTGACTATGGCTTGTCAGAGCCCTCTGAAGCGGAGGTGTTGGCGCTGACTGGTGTGTGGTCCCAATCCGATGTGCAGGTGGGCCTCGCCATGCAGGATCCCTTCGAGGCATACTACCTCGTCACCCACCATATGTCTGCACTGGGGTACCATCGGGGCAAGCTTCAGTGGCCCCACTTCATGCACCTAGCGGGCCACCCAGTCCCAGGCTCCTTCATGGCCCCCTGCAGCTGACTGTGAGGCCCCCCCTTTCCTTCCAGGCCCTGTATGTTGGCCCCACTGAGAGCTCCTGCCTCCACCCCACTGCCACGGGTCACTGCCTGCTCCCTCCATCATGTCCCTGGCTCGCTGTTGTGCTGACTGATTCCTGTGGTCCTGCTGCCCCTGCCTGTGGCTCTCTGCCCCCTCCGTGGGTCCCCCCTGTCTGCCTCTGCAACTAGTGTTCCCCTCCATGACTGCTGTCTCCTGTGGCTGTCTTGAATGCTGAGCCTGCTCCCAGCACCCCAGGTGCTGCTGTCCTTCCTGGTCCAGCCTCGATCCCTCCTGTGCCCATGTCCCCCATTCCCCCTTTGGTGACTCTGTGACCGTGGGGTTCTGGGTTCCCCAGACTGCACCTCCCGGTGTCTTCCTGGGGGAGGGGGGGCTAGTTCGTGGATGGGCTGCTCTGCTATTCGGCCCCGGCTCACCTTCTTCCCGTCCATCGCACCCTAGCTGGCACATTGGTTCCCTGACAGCCTCCTGGACCATTCCTGGGCCGCTCCCTGTTCCATGTGGCCTTCCCCTGTGCCTGTGTTCTGCCCCTGGGGGTCCCCTCCATTCCGGGACTGCCTGTGTAGTTGTCGGGGTGCCCCTGCAGGCTGTGATGTTGTGGGGGTTCTGGGTGCCATTCCCCGTGTCCTGCCCTGGCCCCTGGGCTGGTCCCCCCCTCCTCCCTGTCCCTGCCCCCCTCCCTCCCCC
>QEPC01015351.1:2860134-2892483 GCA_003113815.1 Sphenodon punctatus | reverse complement strand
CCCCCCGGTGTCCAGGCCTAGATTCCTCCCTCTTTGTTTCCCTCTCCCCAGTTCCGTCCCCTGGAACCTGGTAATTCTGGCCTTCCTTGTCCCTCCTTGGTTTCCCCCACGGCTCCGTACCTCTGAGCCTGACAGTAGGAGGTAATGATCTGTCCATGAGAAGGGTGTGACCCTCACCTCCCCCACTACCGGATCACCCGCCCCAAGGCCAGAACAGAACACCAGGTCGAGGGTATGCGTCCCCCATGGGTCAGGCAGTTAACAACTTGGGACAAGTCCATGGTTGCCATGGCGGCCATGATCTCTTGCTCCGCTCCCACATGGCCACTATCGGCATGGACATTGAAGTCCCCCAGGACCAAGGTCCTGGAGGAGTTCAGGAGCTCAGCTAGAGCAGCAAGGGATGCTACTGGGCAGGAAGGGGCCCAGTACACCAGCAGCACCCCGAGATTGCCTCCAGTCAAATCAAACACCACATGGAGGGCCTCGATCCTTGGAATCTCCTGTACTGGATACCTGCTAACAGGCCATGCATTTCTAAAAAATAATAGCTACACCACCTCCCCGGCCCCCAGTGCGGGACTGGTGCTGCACGGCATACCCAGCTGAAATGAGATCTCCTTGTCCAGCCAGGTTTCCGTAACACATACAAGGTCCGCCACTGTTGATACAGCATGGAGTTCTTAGTCTGTTTCTCCTGGACACACCCCTCTGACATTGGTCCTGCATGCTCCTGTTCCTATTGTCTTTGGCCTGTAGACGTCTCCACCACACCAGAGTCTCTAAGATGTCTCTAGTCTACCCTGGCTTCTCACTGCTAGTGCCCTTTGATGATTATTTCCCACCCAAACAGCTACACCTGGGGTAGCAATCCTAGCCCCCAATCATTAGGGCCTCCAGCTACTTGCCCCAGCTAGATCTCTGATGGTCTTTTAGTCCCAGCTCTGCCTTCCCTTGCCTCCCTGTCCTGAATGCTTGGCCTTTAACCAAGTTCTTGACTCTTTCCCTTTTGGAGGTGGGGTGATATTCCAGTCCCCTAGCCCTCCTTCTGTGCTAACATCTCACTGGGGGATTTCTTCCAATCTTGCATTTGGTCCCAAGTAGCACCCTGTTGCACTTCCAGGTAGTCCTCCCTTAGCTGGGAGTCTACTGCTTTTAAGCCCAACTTCCAATTATCTAACCTAATTACTGTCCACAGATGGGGCAATTAATTCCACCAATTAAACTGAGGTGGGCAGTAGCAAGGTGTTAGCCACCCATGGAATTTGTCCTGCCAGATCTTAACCAAAATAACCTGCAACAGGGTATTTTTTTAAAAAATATTGTTTTCGAAGATAGCAACGAGAGAAGCCCAAGACAAGTAGTTATTCTGCTTAGCAGAAAGAAGTGCATTTGGTGGCAGTGCACATGCTTGAACTCCGGGGGGACTGTCTATTAAGTATGCCGCCCTGAGTTAGTAAGTTATATCAATCATGTATCCCCTGACATACATATTTAATACCTGGAATGTATAATAGTGTGATAGTAAGAATATATTTGTATATGTCAAATATAGAATGTTTACTTCAAGGCAAGTGATTAGGAACTTTTTTGTTTTTACATCTCAGAACTTTGGGGTGGCATGAAGACAAAGATATACACTGTTTACAAGGAGAGTACAAGGACATGGAAGGGAACCTGGGAGTGAAACAGAAAGGAGCATAACTATACAGGATATGGAGGCAACAAAGAGGGATGATGGGGAAGCAGAACAGGCAAAGATGGAATTAAGTTGAGGATGATATGGACAGAAAGGAGAGAGAGGAAGGCAAGGAAATTTTTCGAAGATTGCAATCATCACTCTGTTGAAGTCAACAGGAGTTTTGCCATTGACTTCATTGGAATGTAAATTGTACCCAATGACAGCTAGTGACTGTGTACTAAATGATTTAACTGGAGAAGCAAACACATCCATGTGATGTTACATGTGGCCAATACCTCTGCCTCTCCCATTTCACAAATGTTCACAATTTTGCTAACCCTGCTATCAGCCCCCTTGATGCATGACATAGGCTATGGACTGTCACAGATGGAATTTTCCAGGCCAAACTTTAGGCACTATTTTTCCTCAGACCCAATTGCCCATAGAAACTTTATTTTCTCTGCTGAAAAAGTCACCACATATAATTACATTAAAGGATCGATTTATTCAACTGAATAAATTATTGATATATTTATTGAATAATGATTGTATAAATGATCAGTTTATTCAATCGTTTTTTCAAACGAGATAAATGAAAAGTTCCGTATTTGGGGAAGAAAAACCAATACCTGACTTGGCAATGACACACAGGAAAAGGATCTAGGGATTGCAAAAAAAAGCTAATGCAATTTTAGGCTGCAGCAATAGAAGTATTATCTCCAAGTTAGCAGAAGTAATGCCTTTCTGTTTGGCACTGGTTAGACCTGTCCAGTTCAGGGCCCCTCATTTTAAGAAGGACATTGACAAATTGGAGTGGGTTCAGAATAAGGTGAAAAAGATGATAAAAGGTTTGGAAAAGAAGTGTTATGATGAAAGATTGAAGGAACTGGATATGTTTAGCCTAGTGAACTGAAGACTAAGGGGGACATTATAGCAATCTTCAAATATCTAAAGGGCTGTCACCAAGAAGATGACAAGGAACATAAGAAGATAAGTAGTGCAGTACAGGGTCAGACCATGGTCTATTGAGCCCAGCACCTGTCTCCAACAGTGGTCAATCTCAGTCACTTGGAAGAAGTACCCAATAGGTAGTAGTCATAGTAGTAGTAGTAGTAGTTTATTAAGAGATTGTGAGGCCAAAGGCCCATTACAACCATTTAAAACAATAGCCATATAATCTGGCTCCACCATATAAAATCAATAAAATTACATATGGCTATAGACAGCCCTGAGCAAAACCATTAACACAAAATACATAATCGGTTAACCATTCAAGTACTACTAAACCCCACTTATAACAATCCGGGCAATACCACAATGATTAATGGCCAAGCTAGGAGGACGGGCTCAACAACTTAATGTCGCTCCAGCTGGTACGCCCACTTTGCCAGATTAAGCAGTCCTGGGAGGGTCTTTGACTGCATACATAGTTGAAAAAGCTGTAGTGGGGGCAAAAAAAGACGATCACAAATCCAAGCGGGCAAGTACAATTCCCGCCAATAAGAGGTTAAAGGGCACTCAAACAGAACGTGCGGAAGATCTTCAGCCACTCCCAGATTACAACAAGTCCGCTCTGCATATGGAATTCCCCTACGCCTGCCGTCCAATACCCCAGTGGGGATAAGGTCGAACCGCAGCAGGGTCAAGGCCCTTCTCAGAATGTGGTCAGTCAGTTCCATCAGGTACGGCTCGCACAAAGAGTCATTCTTGATGGCGTGATACATTGGAGCACAACGCACCAGCTGGGTAGCCCCTAGGTCATGTTGAACAGCTTGATCTTTCAATTGTTTCAAAATTAGTCTGGCCCTCCCCATGGCTGGTAGCCCTGCCACCATCTCAGGAGACAGTCCCAACTTTAGCAGTTGTAAACGAACCTTGGAGCACCACAGGCTAGAGGCAGACCACACTGAGGCCTCCTCCAAGCATAGACGGGGCAGCCGGTCCCCCGGCATGGTCATAACCTTCAACCAATACCTTAATGGGTAGAAGGCCAACTCGGTGCTTAAAGGTAGAGAACCCGTTTCCAGTCTCAGCAGACAGGCCGGGGTACTGCTTGGTACTCCCAATATAGAACTCAGCAGAAGATTTTGAAATGCCTCCAACCCGGTGCCTACGAAAGGAGCCCAGATTTCTGCCCCATAGAAAGTACCAAGTTTATATTTTAAATTAAAGAGTTTCAGGGCCGGAGGGATATACCGGCCTTCATGGGTTCTCCAGAATCTAAGAAGCCCCCCTATTGCCTGCCTCAACTTAAGGCAGACACCTTTCAAATGGAGGGACCAAGATAGCTTGCTGCTGAAAATCAACCCCAAATACCTATAAGACCCTACCTGCTCTAACCTAACCCCATCCATCAGCCAGGAGTGATTCCTCAAACCCCTTCCTGCCACCACTACCTTGGACTTGTCGTAGTTAATCTGGAGCCGTGACTCCCTACAAAAAATACCTACCACTTGCAGCATTCTATCCATTCCAATCGCCGAAGGTGATAATAAAACCATATCATTGGCATAAAGTAGGATTGGAACTACTAGCAGGGAGCAGGGAATCACTGTGTAATCTGTCGACAATACCATTTACAAAAAAATTAAATAAGAACGGGGCCAGCACACAACCCTGCCTAACTTCATTTGTGACCCAGATTGGCTGAGAAAGCTGGACACCACCCCCTAGTCTAACCCTAAGGATGGAATGGGAATACAAAGCCTGAATCAAAAAGATCAACCGCCGGTCCATATTGGTGGCGAACAATCTGCTCCACAATATGTCCCGATTAACCAGATCAAACGCCGAGCGGAGATCCAAGAATGTCATTACTAATCTGCCAGATCGAATTTTAACATTCTTCTCTAGCAAGTGCCACAACGTAAAGGCATGATCCACGGTTGAACGACCCGCATGAAAACCTGCCTGCCCCTCTGGGAAAAAACCTGCCCTCTCAGCCCATGCCTCCATCCTAAGAAGCTACCCAATAGGTCATAATGGGGTGATCCATTCCCTACTGTTCATTCCCAGTTCTCGACAGTAAGAGGTTACATTCCCCAAACCTACCTGGCTAATAGCTGCTAATGGACCTTATCCAGAAACATATCCAATCCTTTCTTAATCCCAGCTATCCTACAGTTCTTGACCACATCTTCTGACAACAAATTCCACAATTTAATTGTGTGATGAGTGAAAAAATACTTTATTTTATTTGTTTTAAATCTGTTACCTGTTAATTTCATGGAGTGTCCCCTAATTCTATTACTATTTGAGAGGGTAAATAACCATTCCCTATTAACTTGCTCCACACCACGCATGATTCTATCATATCCCCTCTCTCATCTCTTCTCCAGGCTGAAGAGCCGCAACCTATCCAGCCTCTCTTCATAGGGGAGCCATTCCATACCCTATATCAACTTTGTTGCCCTTCTCTGTAACTTTTCTATTTCTACTATATCCTTTTTGAGATCAAGGAACCAGAACTGCACGCAATATTGAATTTGCGACCGCACCATAGATTTATACAGTGGCATTATGATATTTTCAGTTTTATTCTCTATCCCCTTATGAATAATTCCTAACGTTCTGTTTGGTTTTTTTATGGCCGCCCGACACTGGGCTAAGGATTTCAATGTATTGTCCATAATGACTCCAAAGTTCTTTTCCTGAATGATAACTCCTAATTTAGAACCCAGCATTGTGTACATATAGTTTGAATTGTTTTTCCCAAAGTGCATCACTTTGCACTTTTCTGTATTAAATTTCATCTGCCATTTAGATACTTAATCACTCAGTGTCGCAAGACCCTCCTGGAATTCTTCACAGTCTGCTCATGTTTTATTTAACTATCTTGAATATCTTTATGTCGTCGGCAAATTTGATCACCTTACTTCTTACTCCCCTTTCCCGACCATTAATGAATACATTAAACAACACTAGTCCCAACGCAGATTCCTGGGGAAATCCACTATTTATTTCTCCCCATTGTGAAAACTGACTGTTTAGTCCTACTCTTTACTTCCTATCTTTCAGCCATTTACCAATCCACAATAGGACACTGCCTCTTATCCCATGACTTTTTAATTTCCTCAAGAGTCTCTCGTGAGGGACCTTATCAAATGCTTTCTGAAAATCTAGGTACACTATATTAACTGGCTCACCCTTATCCACACCCTCAAAATATTCCTGTCAGGTCTGGGGCGTGAACCCCTGCCCTTTGGGAGATGGGAGGGGCACCTTAGGGACCTGCACCACCTTGTGGACCTGATAATGCCCTGCATTCCCCATTCTTATGCTTTCCCCTGTCTCCTCACCCCTTGTAGGTCCACACCTTTCCCCAGCTGTGGCTTGTTACCCAGTCTTGCCTCCCAGCTTCCTGATTGGCCGCAGATGGTATTTGAGCCCTGGTGTGGCCTCAGGAAGCTGGTGGAACAACGTCTCTTACTTGCCTTGACCCTGCTTGTGTGTACTGTGGCAGTTGTGTCTTGTTCACTGCTTCAGTAGTAAGTGCCTCCCCTTAAGTCTGTGTTCTGTGTATCTTGGCTCAGTTCCCCACTTCCCTGTTCCCTCCTATATCCCTTGTGTGCTGTACCCCTCTAGTGTGCTGTATATCCCTTGCGAGTTGTACCCCTCTAGTGTGTCATATGTTCCTTGCGTGATGTGATCTGTGTGTATTTATTTATTTACTTATTTGTCACATTTATATGCCGCCCCCTTATGCCTATGGCATCTCGGGGCAGCTTCCTTACAAAAATAAAACAATATTTAAAACCAGAATAAAATTTACAATCAACAATTTAAAACCCCCATTTACACCCCCCCCCCACTCCCAAAGGCCTGGGAGAACAGCCATGTCTTACATGCCCGTCGAAAGGCCAGTAGACTTGGGGCCAGGCGGGTTTCCTCCAGGAGGGAGTTCTACAGCTGCGGCTCTACCACCGAGAACACCCTCTCCATTGTGGCCCCTTGCTTCACGCGGGGGACCCCCAGGAAGGCACTCCCAGTGGACCAAAGGGGCCATCCTGAGACGCAGAAGGCAAGGTGGTCCCTGAGATATCTGGGGCCAAGACCGTACAGGGCTTTATAGATCAAAGTCAACACCTTGAATCTGGCTCGGTATGTTATAGGCAGTCAGTGCAGCGCACAGAGCACAGGTGTCATCTGCTCTCGTCAACCCGTCCCTGCTAGAAGACAGGCCGCTGCATTCTGCACTAGCTGCAACCTCCAGGCCAGAGTCAAGGGAAGCCCCACGTAGAGTGCGTTACAGTAGTCCAGCCTCACCTTGGCCCAGTTCCCACTTCCCTATTCCCTCCTATATCCCTTGTGTGTTGTACCCCTCTAGTGTGCCTTATATCTTGGTGTGGGGTCTTAATTCTTCTCCCTGACCTCAATGATGAACTAGACCCTCTCTAAACCTGGGCCCCCTGGCCTCAAGATGAGAGTAGTCTCTTGGGACTCCAAGGTATACTGAGAGGTCCTTTCTTCCGTGAGCTGCCCTCCCCCCCCATTACCGGGTTCCTTCCTCTTCCCTTCCCTCAGGGGTGTGTGTGAGGGCTCTCCCATCCTTGTCCCCCTGACCCCCGTGACAATTCCAATAGATTAGTGAGACATGACTTCCCTTTGCTAAACCCATGTTGACTCTTCCCCATTAAGCCATGTTTATCAATACACCCCATAATTCTGTTCTTTATAATTGTCTCTACTATTTTCTCTGGAACAGACGTCAGGTTCATTGGCCTGTAGTTTCCAGAATTGCCTCTGGGGCCCTTTTAAAATACTGGCATTACATTTGTTACCCTCCAGTTCTCAGGTATAGTGGCAGATTTTAATGATAGGCTACAAATTACCAGAAGGAGGTCTGCAATTTCATATTTTAGGTCCTTCAAAACTCTGAGGTGTATACCGTTCGGTCCCGGTGATTTGTTACTATTTATTTTGTCAATTTGCTCAAAAACCTCTTCCAGAGTCATGCTGATCTGCGATAGCTCTTCCAATTCACCACCTACAAAAAACAATTCTGGCATGGCTATCTCCTTAACATCCTCTGAAGTGAAGACCGAAGCAAAGAATTTATTTAGCTTATCTGCAATAACCTTATACTCCCTGAGAAGCCCTTTTATGCCCCCTCTCCCCCCAGTCATCTAATGGCTCAACTGACTCTCTAGCAGGCCTCTTGCTTCTGATGTACTTTTTAAAGTTTTTATTATTACTTTTTGCCTTTTTAGTGAGTGTCTCTTCAAATTCTCTCTTGCCCTGTCTTATTAATGCTTTACATCTAACTTTCCAGTGTTTATGCTCTTTCCTATTAGAACTAGCTTTTCATTATTTAAAGGACACCTTTTTGTCTCTAATAGCTGTCTTCATCTCACCATTTAGCCTTGCTGGCAGGCATTTGGTCCCCTTGCTACCTACTTGCTGCCTAATGTTACAATGGCATTACCTAGTTTTTAAACAGCCTGCCCGCACTGAGACTGCTATTTGTAAGTAGTTTTATTCGGTGCATGAGGATGTTTTTTGCTCCCTGTTGTGGTCTTGACTTTTACAAGTTTCCCATTGACCTGTTAAAGTGAATCTCCATTTATTAGACAGCTACAAGCGAGGATTCCCTGTGCCGAACATAGCTTCTGCGCAGCTCTGATTTTTCATAAAAGCTGAGGCGTGATCACAGGAGATGTTGTGTGTGTACGTGTAAAATCTGAAAGCTTGTAAATTGCTGGCAAGAGACTGAATGCTGGTTTTCAGGGCTAAATATAACCTCCTGTATGCAGCATGTTTTTACTAAATTTAGAAACTATCAGGTACCAGGTGGGAAAAGATCTGAAACATTGATGAGCGCAATGAAAATGTACTAAAAACTGTAGGAAATCTTTTTTTTCCTGACTTGCGAAGGATGAGTGTCAAAAATGGACAGTTCACTGGAATGTGTAAAACATCAAGGAAAAACATTCATGAAGTGACTGCTTAAAAGCAACAGAGCTGTTCACAGTATTCAGATTAAGTGTGTACATAAATGTTTGCAGGTTTGAGGATATTTAATTCATTTATTATATTAATGTTTATTATTTATTATTATTAGAGAGCATCTAGACTAGAATAGAATAGATTGAGTCAATACAATGGCTGATCCTCTTGGGGGAAGACAACACTGGTTATGTTCCGTTTGTGGGTGGGCACTTGGTCCTTCACAGTCGGGGCAACAGAAACCAGTTCAAAAACACAGTCACTCAAGCTACTTCCAACCCTTCCAGCTCCTTTATTCATAAAGAACAAGATTAACGCAGCCCATACCTTACACTTTTTGGGCCAGCTTAGTTCCCTCCAGTCAGGACCCCAGAGAGCTTCTAGTCGTTTTTATATGAGCAGAATTTCTCCCGCAGTTTAAACATGCGGTGCTGGGAAACCTCCACGGGGGGGCTTTTAACACTCCTCCATGAACCGGAAGTCACCCAGGTGCCATTAGAAAAAGCGCTGCCGCACAACTCTGAGTGTTTTGAGACGTGGCATAGATAAGACCTTGATTTCGAGGCCTTATCTACTTTGTGCTATAGACTGCTATAGACTGCCAGAGTGACTGATCTGCTGTGGATGGAAGGGTCTGTACTGGAAGCATACCAGAGGACTGGCAGAACCGGCCCCAGGATTTGTAGGACCATGTGGGGTCATGTGCAAAGTCTTGGTATGGGGCCTAATTTGCATAATTTAAATAATTTGCCAGGGCTGCCACCTCCTGGCAAGGGGCCATGTGTGACTGAACTTGTTGCACATGCCTAGGGCCGGCCCTGAGGACGAGTTGTTTGGCCTGCATATGACTGCTTTCATTTCTCCCTTGTTCTTTCCTCTTTTATTCATCTGCTTGCCATAGAGTAGCGACTTTATTCCCTACAGCCAGCTTTCCGTGGATGGTGACTGGATCCTCTAGTGTCTGGCTGGCACCTCCATGTACTGGCAGGGTTGCCAGGGGCTGTTTCCCTGGTCTCCACCCCCATCTGCCCAGAGTACTGTGCAAAACAGGCAGACACGGCCGCTGCGACTTCTTTTGCCTGCAGTTTTCCATGGCTGTGTACATCACATCAGGGGTGCTAGGAGTGGGTTGGGGCCAGACGCCCACCTGTGTTTGGTTCCTCCATCCTACCCATAGCATGGGATGGTGGGATGGCCCGCCTGGGTTCACCTGCATGTTTGTTCTGCTCTGTATGCTGACCCAGGGAATAGCAGCTGCAGTGCCTGGGGAGCCGGGGAGTCACCGTTTCATTTGGTTTCACCCTCAGTCCTATTCAGTGCTCAGCTTGTAAACACTGAATTGACAGGGCTCAAGCCTGCCCCAGAAGCCACTGCTTCCAGCCCAGAGCCTGTCAGAGCAGGGAAACGAACCCTGTTCTCCAGCTAGCAACCCAACCTGCCTCTCTGCAGCTGAATATAAAAGAGGAGTTCCTGTGATTGAATCTACAGTAGATGATGGCTAGCGCAGGGGGTGGGGCAGGAAAGTCATTTGTGAAAACCAAAGGTTTTCATCCAGGTTTCTCTGGCTTTTATTTCCAACTCCCAAATGGCCAATATCAGCCTTTTCCTGGCCTTTTGCCTTTTGAAGTGCACACTCTTACTAGAAACATTTCCCAGGGCTCAGTCCCACTCCCCGCCCTTGAATTTAATTGCTGAGGCTGACCCCTGGCAAGTCCCCCTTAGCAGAGGAAGTCCTGGTCCTGTCCATCTTCAGGTTCCTGAGCTGCAAGAGCAGTAAATGTCAAAGAGGAAGCAAATGTACGTAGACTAAAAGTAATCTGAATCGCTTCAAACTTTCAACTTTTTTCTTTCTTTCCTTTTAAAAAAATACAATAAAAATCCTTCTGGTTCACAGACAGAAGAAAATGCCAGCTGAAAAACACATCAGTTGCCAAGCTCTTTGATTTGCCTGAGTTTTGATTAAAGCTTGTGTTAAGCAGCCCTCATTAGGGCTTCAGGAGAAAGAATTGTGCTTTATATCAAATATATAGCATGTGTACTTGATATGAACACTGGCACCACTTACCCTACTACTATCATTTCAATTATGTTGATAAATGACAACTTAAACTGTAATTTATAAGAGCTACATTTTTGGTTGAATATACTGCCACTTATGTTGTTATTGCAATTGAAAACCAGGGTACTAATGAATCAAACAATAGCTTAATACCAAATTTCTAATTTATTGAAGAGACAATAGCATCTTTGGATTTTATTATGAGAAACATTTGTTTATTAAGGGAAACATTTGAAAAGAAAAGGAAAAAAACTGAAGTGCAGGGGGGAGCGGAGAGAGGATCATGTCTTGGCATTACCAACAGCTAGATGTAGGAATGAAATAAAATAGCCAACTTATGGTGTGACTGACATGTAAAATGGAAGAGGCTGGGCAAGTGTATTGTATATGCCAGAAAGATGTAGCAATGGCATTTTTGTGTGTCAGTCAGGGTAGTTACTAGGTTATTTGCCATTGGAATAGTTGGCCAAGTGGCACAAAGCATTCAGCTGAACTTCATGGATTTCTTATGTTTCCCTGTAACGTAACTTTTGAAAACAGCATTTGATCAATTTCAAAATTTCAAGGACTGTTCTGGACATCAACAAGCAAAAGCATATTTATTTTGGTGGAAATCAAACCAACAAGTCAAAATGACTTTATTTACACAGGGAGGGGAAGATACTCTAAACCAGGGATGGGGAACTAAGGCCTGGGGGCCAAAAGTGACCCTTGGCTAGGTTTTATTTGGCCCCTTTCCATTTCTTGGATCTGGCCCCTGGCTCCAGTTCCCACCCTCAAACAATGATAGACTGATCTCAGGGGAAGAAAGTAGAGATGAGGGCATGCACAAGGATAGGGGAGAGGGGACGTCATCCAGGGCACAAATCCATGATCTGGACCCTTCTCTTCCTGAATGCACCTCCACCCCAACTTCTAGGTGGACCTTAGAGCATGTATTTACTTTCAAAGTGGCCTCTGGGAGGACAAAGTTTCCCCACCTCTGCTCTAAACTAACACCAGTGAGCAAGGGAGGGAGGAGGCCCAAAGCATTTGACGGCAGTGGCAGGCCTACAATTTACTTAGAGATGTATGAAGGTAGCATGTTGCCATAGAAACAGTGGCTAGCAGGCACGAAAACATACATAATTGCTCCACCACCTACAAATAACTTAATTTCAGATTTATTTATTTATTTATTTATTTATTTATTTTTGCAATTTGATCTTGCTCCCTCCTGCTCGCAGCAGCTCGGGGTAGCTCACATATAATAAGAATAAAATAATATTACAATCATAAAATACAATATAACCACCATATAAAATCAGAACAATCTAAAACCAATCCCAAGTAGCGGAGTCAAAAAACAACCCCCACAACTAACCCCGCTACTCATCTCCCCCACCAAAAGTCTGGTGGAACAGCCTGGTCTTGCACTGTTGTTGAAAGGAGGAAAAGTCTGGGGCTAGACGGACCTCCACCGGGTGGGAGTTCCACAGCCTTGATGTGGGCACCGAGAATGTCCTCCCCATAACTGCCACCGAAGAGACTTGGGGGACCTTGAGAAGGTTTCTGCCAGCTGACCGGAGGGGTCGATCCAGAATCCAAGGGGTGAGGCGCTCCCGCAGATAAGTAGGACTCAACCCATATAGGGCTTTATAGATAAGAACCAACACATTGGATTGGGCCCGGAAGACTACTGGCAGCCAGTGCAATGAACAGAGCTCCAGTGTGATGTGCTCACGGCGACCCGTCCCTGTAAGGAGATGGGTCGTCCTGTTCTGCACAAGCTACAGCCTCCAAATCATCACCAAAGGTAGCCACATGTAGAGTGCAATACAGTAGTCCAGTCTTGAGGTGATGAAAGCATGGATGATAGTGGCAAGGTTGGAGTCTGAGATATACAGCTGAAGCTGCCACACCAGATGCAATTGGCAAAAAGCGCTCTTCATTAGGACTGATGCTGCAACAGCTGTTACTGTGCCATGATTCCATTCCGCCATTTCGGAATTGCCTGCGCCACACCGCAGCTTTTCTGCTGACATTCCGCTAATTCTGCTGACATTCTGCAAATTCAGAAGCTTAAGGAAAAATTGTGGAATTGTCAGAAACTGTCAGAAAATTGCTGTTCCGCTATTTCGTGGCACTGGTGGAATGGCAGAAGTAGCTAAAATGGCATGTTTCCGCTATTTGTGAAGCCTGTGGAAGTAGCGGAATGAAATTAGTGGAACTGCAGAAGTAGCGGAATGAAACTAGTGGAATGAAAGCCTCTGCCATGCCGTACCACTAATTGCGTAAACGCTGTTTCCGGCGGAATTAGCTACCGCTGCGACTTTCTGCTACAGCCCTACTTCTCATCACAGCCCCCACCCGAACATCCAGGAGCTGCCAAGATTTTGGGGGGAATGAAAGCAGCAGGGGCTATGGCTATCACAGCCCTTTCCTTGTTCATGGGAATGATCAGAAGTACAGAGATCAACTGTTAGTACAGCTCTTCTCTCATTTGGGCCGAAGAGAAGCACCAAAGGGAATGCATGAGGGCAGAACAATGAGTTGCAGAAGCACAGGAGTAGCCACTGTCAGAAGATCCTTTTCTCACTAGAATACACATACAACAAATTACCTAGTACTGGAAGACTCAAAAAGCAGTATCTTGCTTTCTCAGAGCACATTCACACATACATTAAATCAGCATTTTTTTCTTTCCCCCACATATTAGAATGATGTGGGAAAGACTCTTCTGCACTTATTTAGGAGTTCTCCCTTTTGTTTTTCCAGTGCATTGAGGGGCATCCAAAAGCTACCTTTACAAGCGCGTATTTGAAATGATCCATATAAATCCTCTTGTCAGAATGTCAGTGTCATGTCAGTTACACAGCGCCTCACTTCCCCGGCTCTCGGCTCCCCTCCTCTCCCCTCTCTGGGAGCCGACAGCTGGGGAAGCAGGGCGCTGTGTAGTGACATGATTAAAATGCTGCTTCCTAAATGCAGTCAATTTCAAAATGCACTTAAATAAACCCATATGTGACTAGTACATGGGTTTATTTAAGCGCATTTTGAAATGGACTGCATTTAGGAAAAGCAGTTTTTTAATGTATGTGTGAACGCACTCTTAGTCTACATAATCAGTAAAGCATATGATCTGACTCCAGTACAGAGATGAGAGAGCTCTGGTGAATATTAGGAGTGGGCATTACAGATTCAGATTAATCTGTAACTGCATGTAATGGGAATTTATGTATTAATCCGTACTGAAACGCAACTGTGGCAAACACACCCATTGCAGTTCAGTTTAAATCTATAAATAAAAAAATTAATTTGAAAAATCACTATGCACACACAAATGACTGCCAGACCATTCTGTACATGTGCACCCATTTCTAAAATAGCAGCGGCAGCAGCATCACCATTTGAGAAAGGGGCAGCCAGTCTGCACATGCACAGTTGCCATTTTGCACAGTTTCCCTTTTCCAAAAAAGGGTGGCAACATTGCTGCCGCTATTTGAAAAAGGGCACGCATGCACAGAATTGTCTGATGGCCATTTTGCACATGCGCATTGATTTTTTTATCTATTTATTTTTTTATTATTGTATAGTTTTAATTGATTTAAATATTGATCCATAATACAAATCTGGAAATTTGCAGATACAAACCACAACTGAACTGTATCTGTAATTTCCACCGCAGAAGCACCCCTACTGAGTATACTGTGAAACTGAAAATATTGAGTTACATCTGGTGCAACAGCTTTGACTGTATGTCTCAGACTCTGACCTGGCCACCATCATCCATGCCTTCATCACCTCTAGACTGGACTATTGCAGCGCGCTCTATGTGGGGCTACCCTTGGTGATAGTTCGGAGGCTGCAGCTGGTGAAGAATATGGTGGCCCATCTTCTTACGGGGACAGGTTGCTGCAAGCACATTACACCAGTGCTCCGTTTTCTGCACTGGCTGTCTATAGTCTTCTGGGCTGTGTAAGCAGGAGGATGCGAAATATAGGACTGCTGAAATGAATATAAATAAATTAATTGATACGATTTGCTTAAAGCAACCAGATTTTGAAAGGCTATTCTATTATTATTTTTTATTATTATTTTTTCTATTCATTTATATCCTGCCAGCATCCTGCCCCCAGCAGCTTGGGGTGGCTCATAACAAAAGTATAAATACAATAAAACTGTGATAAAACACACAATTAACATCCATAAAAATCCTCAGTACAAAAAATAAGGTAGAATGTGTAAAAAATCTAAGAAAACCCACCCACCCCTAAACCTCCCCTTACCCCTCACCTCCACCAAACGCCTGGTGGAAGAGCCATGTCTTGTACTGATGGTGAAAGGCAGTGAGAGTCAGGCTGAGGTGGACACCCACTGGGAGGGAGTTCCTGTCAGTCCCCATCCAAAGATACTGGGAGACCTCCAGAAGGGCGCTCATCGACAACCGCAGGAGCCACCTCGGGTCCTGGGAAGTGAGGTGATCCCTCAGATAGCTAGGGCTCTGGCCATTTAGGACTTTATAGGTTAACACCAGCACCTTGAATCGGGCCTGGAAGATTATAGGCAGCCAGTGCAGAGCCTGGACCACAGGTGTAATATGGTCCCAGCGAGCTGTCCCCGTAAGGAGACGGGCCACCGCATTGTACACCAACTGCAGTCTCCGGACCATCACCATGGGCAGCCCCACATAGAGGGCATTACAGTAATCTAGCCTCAAGGTGACAAATGCATGGATGACTGTGGCGAGATCGGAGTCAGAGACATATGAATAGAGCCGTCTCACCAGATGTAACAGCCAGAAAGCACTCCTGGCTACAACCACCACCTGGACATCCAGGCGCAGCTGCAAATCCAGGAGTACTCCCAAACTCTGCGCATGAAATTCTAACACTGGGCGAACTCTGTCAATGACGGGGGACACCTTCTCACCCAGAACACCGACCCCACCAACAAACATCACCTCTGTCTTGTCGGGATTCAGCTTCAGGAGGGATGTGCAAGCGCGGTTCGGAAGTTCGGACCGAAGTAGAATAGTTCAGTCAACCGAACCAAACTTTTGAACTGAACTCAAATTCGACCGAACTGTTCTGTCAAATTTGAACCAGTTCGGAAGGCCAAAAAAACTGGTTTTCAATGTACGAACTCGGTTTGGAAGTTCGGAATTCGACCGAGCTCAAATCGTTTGGTCAACTGAACCGAACTTTCGAACCGAACTCGATTTTCAAACCGAACTGAATTTTCGAACTCGGTTCTGTTCGCACATCCCTAAGCTTCAGTCAGCTAGTCCTCATCCAATCCCCCACAGCAGCCAGACACTGGGAAAGCATCAAGACTACAGGTCCTGGGTCAGATGAAAAGGAGAGGTACAGCTGAGTATGAGGCTGCACCCATTAACTAAATTTGCATAAAGTAAAATATTGTTACAAACTGGGCCCTTATGTCCTGAGGGCTACAGGAAGACCCCCAATAAGCTGTGAACAACTTACAGGAAATGGCTGGCCCCTTGGTAGAGCACCCTTCTCCAGTGACCCTGGTTGTCTGGATCAAATATTGGAGTCTGGAGACCAAAGGACAGGGGTGGAGCTTGGGGGCAGTTAGCAGTTAGGGCTGAGCCAGGCTGTGGACTGAGACCTAGCAGCAGCAGCAGCAGCAGCAACAACAACAACAACAATTCTCTGGCAGAATAATAAAGCTGGACTTTGTTACATCTTGAAGTAGCCTCCTGCTTATGATTTCCTTTCCCCACCATCCACATTGCAACTAGGGATGTGCAAATTGTTTAGTTTTTATTAGCTACTATAAAACTAATGGAGCCCCATTTGTTTTAGTAACTAATGTTGTTGTTATTATAATAATTATAAGCATTTATATAGCACCAGTGATGTACCTGGCGCTTTACAGAGAATATGATAGACACGGTCCCTGCCCAAGAGCTTACAATCTAAAAGACAGGGGGAGGGAGACAGGGAAGGGGGAACAGAGGGAGAGATAAGGGATGCAACAATCATGAGGATGCGAGAACTCAGATATATGTTCTTAGCTTGGTTACAGAACATTAGGAGTTTGCAGATAACAGGAGGGGGATAATCCTTGGTGGGGATGATTAGCAGGAGTTAGGAAGGGCAGAGCAGAAGAGGTGGGCTTTGAGGCGGGACTTGAAGGTATAAAGGGAGGGGGCAAGGCGGATGTGGGCAGGGAGGGAGTTCCAGGTGTGCAGGACAGCGAAGGAGAAGGGATGAAGGCGCATGTGCAGACTGTCTGTCTTTTCCGAAATCATGGGTCTGGGAGCATTTTAAGGTGGTGCAGGCAGATGATCCACAGGAGGTGCAGTGCACTTTGTGCAATAAGGTGGTGAAACGTGGGCAGGTGCTTCCCAACCTGGGGACAACTGCCATGTCGAGGCACTTGAAATCATGCCACAGTGCTGCAATGTGAAGCAGGGAGGCAGGGTCAATGGATCGGAGTGGATTCCCGACCCAAGCAGCCAGTCATATGCCTCCTTCATTGGGCTACTGTCCTGCTCCAGCGGCTGTGTCTAGCAGCAAGAGCAGTATCACTGCTAGGGGGGAGCAGCAGGAGAAGCAGCCTCGCCAGCAACGTCAGCGCACAATGGAGGAGCTGAGGTGGGGACACATGCCAAGGTCATTGGCTGCTTGAGGACGGTATGGCTTTCATGTGCCTGTTGGGCGAGATGATCACTGTCGATGGCCAGTCCTTTTCCATTGTCGGGGACACCGGGTTTAAGCGGCTGATGGGGTTCCTAGCCCCACAGTTTAAGCTTCAGTCCCGCACCACCCTGAGTCGTATGGGGTGTCAGCCCTGTACAGGACTTTGAAGGAGTGGGTGAAGGAGCAGCTGGCAGGGGCTGGGGGTGCCACTGTCCATTTCACCACTGACCTGTGGTCCAGCTGGAACGCTCATCACGCGTACCTGGTGGTGACGGCGCACTGGTGGCAGGACCCAGAGTCGGCATTTGACAGTGGCATGAGGGATCCTGAAGCAGGGTATAGGTGGGCCCTGCTTCCAGAGGAAGTCATGGACTGCCCCCACACTGCCCTGAACACAGTCCTGAACACTGTGGTGGGGGAGTGTGTCCCTCCAGGTGCACGTTCACCCCAGGGTGTGTGGTGACTGATAATGCGTCCCATATACTCAAGGCAGTCCATGATGGGGGCTTCACGAGCATCTCTTGCACCAAACACACCCTCTACCTGGTTGTCAGGGATGCTCTGGGCTTGGGGGATAAGCAGATTGAGGAAGACACACTTAGATCCCTGATCCAATTAGGGAGGGAGCTGACTGGGTTCTTTAATCACAGCGTGAAGGGCAACGGACTCCTCAGGACCAAGCAGGCAGAGCAAGGCCGCCCAGTGCACCAGCTGGTGCAGGATGTCTCCACCAGATGGAATTGCACCTTCCTGATGCTTGAGCGGCTTGTGGAGCAGAAAGATGCCTTGCATCAGTTGCAATTGGACACAGACAGCGGGTACCTCCAGGCTTCAATGGGGCAGAATGGGAGATCCTCTCCAAGACAGTCTTTGTTCTGCGACCGTTCCTGGAAGTGACGTATAAAATCAGCTCCTCCATGGCCACAATCAGCCAGGTGACCGCTCTGGCCCAGTGTCTCCAAAGGAGTATTGAGGAGATTCTGCAGGGGCAGGATTTCGGCCCTCGGGGCAAGAAGCTGGGGGCTGAGGTGGTTGGGCTGGTGCAGAAGCTCAAGACAGGCCTGAGTGTGAGGTTTGACGAACTCCTACTGCCCCTGGCCTACTGGGTCAGCATGACCGAAGTGTGGCCGGCCCTGTCCAAAGTGGCCAGGGGATTATAGTCTTGCCCACCAACGAGTATCCCCAGCGAGCGGGTGTTCTCTGTGGCGAGGACATTTGCTCCCACCACCGCCTGAGACTGGGGGCCAAATTGGTGGAGCAGTTGCTCTTCTTGAAGGTCAACCGTCCACTGCCGGGATTCCCTGAGCTGCCCCTGGACAACGAGTGATGGTGCAGTGGCACACGCCATCCCATGCCAGGGGCAGTCTTCGGATGGGCTCCTCCTCCTCCTGGGCTAGGGCTACTGCTCCTGTGCTGCTGAGGTGCTCTCCCTCCCTCCCAATGCCTGGCACCCACCCTGCCTTTCTCTCTCTCTCATACTAGACAGCCTCAGTTGCCTTATCTCACTGACCTCATGATTCAGGGTGGCATTGGGAAACAAACTGTAAGTCTGCCAGCCGGCCTATGGCTACACGATCTTGGCCCGCCTATGTGACACTGACTGACTCTCTCTCACGCTGCACAGTCTTTGCTAGCCTATCTGAGTGTCACAGTCTGCCTGCCCTACTGTCTCTCATGCCATGTTGCCTGTCTGCCCACCCAGATTGCCTCCAAGCTCAAAGCATGCCTCAGCCTGCCTTCCTGCCTCCCATGCCAAAGTGCCTGTCACCCACCCAGGTTGCTGCCTAGCTCAAATACTGCCTCATCACACCTTCCTGCCTCTCATGCCAAGGTGCCTGTCTGCCCACCTTGTCAACCCTGGGTGATGTGCCCCACTGGCCTGGTAATCCTGCTGCTGCTGTCTTCTGGTTCGTGGGTGCTCTGCTCTGGCAAATCCAAATGTGCACACGCAATCCTGCTGCTGCCATCTGTTGCTGTATGGGAGCTCTTCCCTGGCAAATCCTACCATTCTGACCCAGCTCCATGGGTTCAGCGCACAGGCAAATCCTGCCAATGCCATCTCTGCTGTTCCCCAGGTTCTGTACCTGGGCAATCCAATGTCTGCTGCTGCTGTCAATGCTGCTTCTGCTGTGCCACTGCATCCAGTCCTAGAACCAACCCTCGTGGTTTTGGGGACATCATTCTGCTCACAAGGCGCTGTCATTCTACTGTTTAAAGACATAGCCACTCCAGCCCTGGGACCCACCGTCAGGGGTCTGGGGCGTACGTTACCGGCAGGGAGGGCTGTGTCCAATATCCAGAAGCTGCACTCTACTCTAGCCCTAGAACCTACCCTCGGGCTTATGGGGGCCATCATTCCATGACATCAAGAAACAGACACTAAAGCCCCAGGACCCACTGTCAGAGGTCTGGGGCCTATGTTACTGGCAGGGAGGGCTCTGTCCAATATCTAGAAGCTGACACTCTAGCCCCAGGCCAGGACCCACCCTCAGGGTTCTTGTGCCCTGTCATTCAGCTCACAGGGTGCTGTCATTCCACCTTTTCTTTATGCAACCTGCTGTTCAGAGAGAGAGAGAGAGAAAGTCTCCCCACTGCTAGAAGGAGAGACAGACACGATCCCACCCATGCTGTCACCTGCACTATATGGCCAGAGAGAGAGAGGCTCCCTGCTAGAACAAGAGAGATGGGGGTGGAGGGGGAGAGGTAGGTGTATCCAGCTCAAGCTGCCACCTGCCAGAACCAGGAAGAACTCCCATCTGTGCTCATGAGCCCGATCAATGCCCATTGTCCACATCCAGCAGCAAACTTACCAGCATGAGATGGAATATAACACAATGTATATGTGCCTGCCTGTGTGCATTCCTTTATCTGTTGCTACCACCTATCACATGAATGAATGAAGTATGCCCAACCATGCACTAATTCTAGGGACATCATTAAACTCCCATAGGCATTGCATGGTACTTGAATCAGTCATACTCGCCCATCCCAGGAACCCTCAATGAGATTCTTGGACAATCATTCCAGTCACTGGGGGCTGAATTCCATTCCACTGCATCCAAAAACCTGGTGCCAGCATGCCAGACTGGCCCCTCCACCAGCCTACTCCTCCGCACCCACCTGCGGAAGCCAGCTGAAGCTGCTGGGGAAAAAAGCCCCTGTGACCACCAGCACCCGCCACCTGCTGCCCACTGCCAAGGAGCCTGTCTCTCTTTCTCTCTGGCACACCCACGCAGACACAAGCCCTGCCCCTCCTGGGGGACTGTCTTCAAATTGAGACCCTGCTTGCATATCTTGGGGGTAGCATGCTACATTTGCTGCTGTCAGGTAGGGATTTGACAAGCTGTACAATACAATGAGATTCTGCCACCTGCCAGAAGCAGCACAGAGGGATAAAAGATTGGAAAGTTAAAACAAAGCTGTAACAATAAATAGAACTTTTATAAAAACTTTTCAAAACAACACCAACAACACAGAACTGTATACAACCAAAACCATGCATATATAAACAGAAAGGAAAATTATTGATCCATGCTGGGCCTGTCCCCCGGAACTTGGAGGAAAGGCAGAAGGGCCTTATGTGTTCTGGGAGCAGTCCTGACATGCTTCTCCATTGGGTAACCGTTTTGGACGGCATAGTCCACAGCCCCTGACATGGCTTCCTACCACTTGCAGAGGGACCGTCAGAACAGATCCAGGTCATTGGACTCAGTGGAGACGTACTCGGAGACGTACTTCGATTACGCCTCCACCTTCTTTTCTCTGACCTCGACCTCCTTGAACCGATTCACCAGCCCATCTATAAGGGACTTCATTGGCCTCTTGGCTCGGGTCTGGAAAGCCCTAGCTGCTGCGGACTCTTCCTGTTGGGACTCCCCAGCTGAGCTGGCAGAGGGGGAAGGTTGGTGGTGGCGGACCTTTTCCTTCGCCTTCCCTCCCGTCTTCTGTTGAAAACGCTCCACACCAGAGTCCCACCGCCACACCACCTTCAGATTATGCCTGTTTTCGGCATGCACTATAATCCCCAAAGTGGTCCCCTGGCTGTGCAGATTCATTCTTTTTCCGCAGGTCTAAAGATAAAGAACATAAAAAGATAGGAACATAAGAATTGCCGTACTGTGTCAGACCAATAGTCTGTCAAGCCCTCCCTGCATTCTGTCCCAACAAGTGGTGGGTGGGTGGCCATTGGCCAATATCTCTCTGCAGAGGACTTCCTAACAGGTCATAGGGCAATCCATTCCCTGTTGTTCCAGCCCCCGTGCCTTACCTTACATATGTTTTTCCATCTCTTGTGAGGTCATACCACCTCCAGACTTCAGACATCTTCCTGTCTGACTGCAGTGGCTCCTCTGACCTGCACCTTCGGGTTTTCCGGGGACTGGCATCTCTGAAACCAGAACACATAAGCACCACATAATATCATGCATTTATTATGATGCCTCTAGTCCTCCCTCCTTGGGGTCACAGGCTGACACGTGCAAATCATGCCATTCCAGGGGATGCTCGTGGCTAGGGAGGGAAGCTGGAGGAAGAGAGACCCTTGCTAGGGATGGCTGGCAGCCTGGCATGTGTTTGGTTGGGTGCTTCCATTGGCTCGTGCCTGACTGCTGGAAGAGCCCCCCACACCCTCTCTCTCTCTGTGGCAGACACCTGCTGCCAGCCACCCGCTGATGCCCACTCTTTGTGCTGACTGCCAGTGCCCACCCCCACCCCCCAATGCCAGAGAGCTTGCTCTAAGGGATATAATAAATCTTCCTCTCCATTTTTTCCCCCGAAACTACCCACCACACAGTCACCAAACAACCAACCAGCCAACCTGGAAAACCATTAAAAAAACCCCACCAAACCAACCAAGTCAAACCAAACCAAACACACACCAGCCATCCACAGCACACACACACATGCTCACAAGCTCCCCACGTACTCAAATTTCTGGTTTCTGACGCGTCATGTGACCACTGAACTTTTGGCAGAACCGAACTCAACCGAACTGAACAGCCGAACCGAACTAAAATCCTGGGCCGAACGATCGAACGACCGAACACAGTTCCTGGGCCGAACGACCGAACATCCAAACGTCCGTATGGCGTTCTGTTCGCCCATCCCTAGTAAATCTGGCCTAATAAGAGTTACATTGGACCCAGTGTCCACAATTTCCAGACATTTAACCTTTTCCAGTTAACATACAATTACCAAATTCCCACAATCATTGTTTAGCTGCCTATATTTGCATGTTAGAAGTGGGGCTTTCCCTGTACCCTCAGCTTTGCTCCTTTAGCATGGAGGCATCCCATTTCCCAAACTGCATGAGGAGCCTCCTTTAGGCTTTGAGTGTTAATAAATGAGATGCCTGGGCCAGTGCTGAACCCACGTGTTTGCCCCAGTCCCAACAGATGTGGGCCCAGTTCAACCTTGGCGGGTTGGTGGCTAAGATGGAAATGTCCAGCCCATCCATCTAAAGGCACCCTGCAAGCAGTGCTCTGGAACATCCTGGAGCACCACCAGCGTTGCAGGCAAGTGAAACCCGGGGCACCAGCTTGAAGCTGTCTGTCTGATGCATGGCCCCATCCTGCTGCTCTGCTTCCAACCAGCCATTGCGTCACTCCAAGCCATTCCTGCCTAGGGCATCAGAGCAACTCTATGGTGCGGGGTCAGTGGGGGGATGCCGCACAGACAGACCGTGGCTGGGTAACCCATGGGATCCATCTGAACCCAACTTGGACAGGGCTGGACGCAGGCAGACCAAGGGCACGCTGCCTCCAGATCTGTGTGAAAACAAACTTTGTGACTAAAGCAATCAAGCCAGAGTGAACATTTTGTAACTGGCTTCACATCCAGCCCACTCATTTTGCAGCTGCTAGCCCAGCAAGGCGCTTACCTCCACTTACACTGGACCCTCTCCTCCAGTGTAGTCTGACCAGTGACACGCTGGATCTTTTCCACCAAGGTGGCCTGGCCTGACTAGATTTTTTCTCCCAAGGCATTCTGGCCACTCTGGATCTTTGTGAGCATCTCAACAATTTGCTACATGTTGCTTGAATTATATCTCACTCCAGACTAGGGTGGCCATACCTCCCCTTTAAAAGAGGATGCTTATGAAAAATACATGGTGCAGGGCTGCACTGGAACCAATGCAGCCCTGCAACGTGCGTTTTTCATATGCATCCTCTTTTAAAGGGGAGGTATGGCCACCCTACTCCTGACACCAGTTGTAATGTGGATGTGGGGAAAGGAAATCAGGAGCAAGAGGCTGCTTCTTCAAAATGCACCAAAGTCCAGCTTTATTCTACCAGGGCTTTTTTGTGTTGCTGCTAACTGTCCCCAGGCTTCACCCCTGTCCTTTGGCACCCAGACCACTGAGTCCACTGTAGAAGGGCAACCTTCCACTCCACCAGGGGGGCCAGCCATTTCCTGTAACTGTTCTGCAGCTTTTTGATGGTCTTCCTGTAGCCCTCAGGCCTTAAGGGCCAGGTTTGTAATATTATATTGTGTCTCACAGCACAGCCACTCAGATATAGCCATTCTGACATACAGCCAAACTCATAGCCACTCTGACACACACACAAAGACACACTAAACCACACAGTGACAGTTAGACTAAGCTCAGATGATTTTAACATCCAATAATGGGACTTTCCCCTTTTCATTTGGTCTCTCCCTATTTACGGATCTGATACTACAAACACACACTTGTGTCTGCAATTGCAAGACTGGAACCTGTGTGTGCTAACTGGAATCATGTATTTAACACCATGAAAACCTGGCATCCCTATCCTTCAAGCACAATGTCAGGGAAGTGCAAAGAAATCCTTGTTGAATCAAATACTTTTAAAGGGATTCAGATGGCAGATATTGGTTCCGGAATTCGTCATTGCAGAAAAGCAGGTGGTAGAGGTTCATATTTTTACCTACAAAAATTGTTTTGGCTATAGATAATTTTCTCATTTCCTTTCCGTGATCTTCTTGAAAGCAGCCTAAACAATGCAAGAGTAACAAGGCTGCATGGGGGTTGAATATGCATCTTTTAATCATTATTCATCACTGCAGAAGTATAACTTCTTGTGCTGCTTTAGAATTCAGGCATGCTGGCTAATGATCCTCTTCAAGGTAAACTGGAAAGAATTACCTTGCTTTTGTAATGCTTTTGCTAATTCATTCATGTGCTTTCAGAAAGTAATGTGTGCTTCAGTTTAACCTCCCTAGAACTCTTCTGAATCTTCATGGCCTCTCTGGAGAACATACACACACTCTTTTATACATATATACTGTACTCTATCCATTTGCTTGCTTATGAAAATGTAAACATCGGAGATATGTGTCTTTATGAAGCAGTGCTGTACAATGTATCTGAAGTAGAGACTAATGCTTTGATCAGAGCAGTGCTCATCTGTTTTAATTCAAGAGCCTGCCTGAATCTTCTTTTGCTCACATTTCTCAAACACCTATGTTTGATTGGACTTTGTCTTTTAGTTTGGGAAGTCTCCAACAACTCTAAACAAAAGTGAGTTGAAACTGAAAACTTCTTCCAAATTTTCAGTCCAAACTGTGATATTCCCCCAAAATGTATTTATTTTAGTTTTGGATTGGTTGTACTTTTTACCCTACATTGGGTACGTTCTCCCTACATAGAGTACACTACCTAAAAAGATGGAACATTGTTGTTCTCCACTGCCACAGAAGATAGAACAAGAGGGAATGGGACGTAAGTTGCAGCCAGTTTTCAGTTAAATAGCAAGAAAAGCTTCCTAACTGTAAGAACAGTTAGGCAATGGAATAGATTGTATTGGGAAATAGTGGAATCTCTTTCCTTGAATGTTTCCAAAAGTCATCTGGACAAAACTGTCTGTGATGCTGTAGGAATAGGGCATCCTGCCTTGAAGCAGAAGACTGGGCCAACTGATCCTTGAAGGTCCAAAAGGATCTGTCATTTCTTGAGTGAATTCTTTTCCTCCTTCACAATTTTTGATTTAGTATTGATCTGTTTCTTGTATGCAATCCCTTCATATCCAAAGACTCCCTAGGCCTTTTGCTACAGAAATGCAATTCAGGCCCTTTTCACACAGGCGCCTCCCCCCCGCACATGTGGGTGTGTTCTATTCTCTAATGATACATCCAGAGTGTTTAAGCTTTTAGTTCACTGACTGTACATTTGTCCTGTTCTAGTTTGTTTATGATGAGATCTGAGTTTAATTGGTCGGGATGTGCCACGCCTCAGTTATTCTGTGTCTGTCGGCTATCCATGTTAAGGGAATTGGACAACAATAGTTAGAAGTGGAGCTGTATAAGGACAACTGATGCAGTTGTTCAAATTAACATGAATCTGTGGTAGCAAAAAGTAGATACGTTTGGTGAACTTGACTGCTTTGAGTTTTGTTTAAGAGTATTTTGGTTAAGAGGAAAAACTTGCTTTTCATATTTTCCCATGTGCAAAGGTATGTCCTTTTAAAAATCTGTCTGACCACAAAAAGTAATTGAATAACACCAGTTTAGGGTTTGGGGCTGCCTAATCACTAATTTCCCCAGCATGTGCAAAGTGCAGTGTGAGTGTAATACTGTTTCTTGAACAGGAGACATTTAGAATGCCATCACTTTAAAACTCTAGTACTCTTAGAGCAAATTTGGATTTTCTGTAATGGAGACAGTTCCCTGCAGCCATAATTATAGCTTTTAAATGTTAGTGTGTCAAAGAAGGCTTCTTAAAAGTAAGTGGAAACCATTTTTAAAAGTTTTGTTTCATTCTTCCAGCGAGGTTACCACTTGGCACAAGAAAAGTGTTGCCAGGCTTAACTGTTCCAAAATCACAAGCTGGAATTTACAAAATCACAAGGTTGGCTTTAATATCATGAAATCACATCCAAAGAGTGGATTTGAAAGCTCTGCTTCCAAATACTAGAATCCTATTTGAATGTTTTCATATTTGTGGAAACTTTCACAATTTGTGACTCATTTGGCTTAGAGTTACAACTGTCTTTTAAAATGACATTATTTATAGCTCTCAGCTTGAGATTCCAATTTTCTGTTAATTAATTATGCACCTCTCACCTTTCAGCTAACTAAGGAAGCAGCAAGGACTACAAGTAAGTGCTTTCCTTAAAAGGAAACTGTTGTTTAAAGATCCATCTACTGACCGTAGAGACTAATCATCGCATCTCTAACATGCTTTTGGCAGACTTTGTTTCTAGTATTATTAGACCACCTCCTTACTCTGTTGACATGTTCTGGATATAGTCTCTTCCTTTACTCAATGTTTATTATAATCTGCTCCATAAAGTGGGCTTAAACTCCTGGATGAAAAGTGACCCTGATCCTTGGTTGCTTTTCTAAGAAAGGGTATAATAAGGGCCCCCAATCGGGAGGGGAGGCCCTGCTGTCTGATCCTTCTCTTGGCCACTCCACTGGCCCCACTTATTACACACGCTGATAAGACTATGGCCTTCTCTCGGCTTATTTGTGAAAGGAAATATCAACTCATATAAAGTAGGGTAGTCTGACCCTTGGTTAAAAACAACAGGTGAGATGCACAGAAATAAAAAGACACAACCAAAAATAGTGAGATTCAAAAACTCATGACCTCTTCTCTGTTTGCTCACACCCCCCACGTCTACTGGTATAGATATGCCAAGGTGTGTGTGTGGGGGGGGTCACTGTCTTGGCAGCTCAAGTGGTGAGTGTGGTTGGGCAATAGAGGAGATCATCACATACAATGCTACCCATGTATTGTGTTCCTTTAACTCCCATTTTGCACTATGTGTTTGGACAAACATGCAGGCAGGATGTACTGAATTGCAGGTGTCCTCCTGTCCTGCTAGCAGCATCTCTGGCTGAGGCACTGCCAGAAGACTGAGAGGACTCTACTGACAGCAGCTTTGTGTTCATTCCCACACCTTTAGCATCACATGTCAGGTAGAGAAGTCCTCATGTGTTGCTATCCACCCTTAGCTATGGGGTGGGAATAATGGGTGCTTTTAGATGGCCGCTGAGGCTGCCTGCCCCAGAGCTGCTCTGAGGGTGCACCCCCATGTCAACCTGCTTCCAGTCCCACCTGGGTCCACGTTAAAAGGATCTGGTGGGTTCCCCAGCTCACGGTCTGCCCGCATGGCGCACCTCTTCCCTGCCCCATAGAGTTGCGGGCAATCAAGTGATGTTCTAGGCTGACACCCACAGCTCTATTATGTTGTCCAGGACAACAGGCGGCCAGGAGTGGAGCTGCAGTGTGGTTCCGGCCATCAGATGGACAGCACTTCCACTTTCAGCTGCTGCCCCCACGTTTGGCTGGCCTGCTCCACCAGTGGCACTGCAGGATGTTCTGGATCACAGGAGGTGGGGCTGCCGCAGAGAAGGCTGTGCCTGCTCTGCCTGCACATCTGGCGGGGTGCTTTTAAATGGATGGGCCAATTCAGGGGTGAAGCAGGCTGCAACGGACAGAAACGGAGCTGCTCAATGCACTCAATGCACTCAATGGGTGGAAACACCCATTGTAATAGGATGAGTCCTGCTGGGACTGGGTTCTGTGCTGTATTTATAACTATCCTCAATGGGAATGGTATGCTACCAAATTCTAAGTCCCTAGGCATGTCAGCTTGGGGTTTCTAAGGCTCTTGGACTCTAAGTCTTAAGGCATGCTCAGCCAGCAGTAAGGTAGTTGTTGGAGAAAAACAGCCTAGGCATGCTGAGTGGGAGGCTTGTACTGAATATCCCCAGCCTTATATAAAGGGCTGTGCTCATTGGGCCTGTGGTGGCCATAGGATCAGGGCATAGTTACTAAGCTCTCTGAACCTAATGAAAGGACTGAAGTTTCACCTGGTAAAGATGAAGCTGGCGATGCCTGGATGCCAGACTGAGATGTGAGCCATCTCAGCTATAGAGAGAACCCTATTTGGGATGGACTATAAGCGGCTTTCACCCTATGAGCCCTATATGAGACATATTACACTTCTGAGGTATGGCTATTGGGGAGGATGGAGGCCAGGAACAGATACCCTATCGATAGTAAGGGCTCTGGAAGGACTTATCCTTGTGGGATTAGCATCCAACATGGAGGTGGGTGACGAGTGGTGTTGTACATGGTAAAGGGGGGAAGGTTTTGTCAATTCCCCAGTAACTGCCCAACGCTCCTAGAGACTCTGGAGGACCCCCTGCCACACCCATAGTTAAATTCACAGACAGCTAAAGGGACCCAGATCATGATCCTATTGTGTTAACTGCCAGGCATCTGAGATTGTCTATGATCATAGAACTGGAAGCAGCAACATCAACAGTGGTGTTTAAGTCAAGTTATTTCTTTGTATATAGGGCTTTTTCATTCACAAAGAGCAAACATGCACTTTCCTGTCTGAATGACTTTTCATTTAGAGGAAATAACAGAATTTTGTACACAGGGTGTCTTTTAAGAAAATACCGTGACTGAATCCTTCAAATCATATCCCATCTATTCAGTCTTAGCAAATGGCAGCAGCTTAGAAATATGAAAATAGGACAGGGAGAACAAAGGCTTAACAAAGAGTTAGGGATCCTATTTTTTGTCTTAGGGCCATGAGCATCATCACACCAAAGATTATGGAGAGATTTCCTCAAATCATCATATTTCCTCTCTGTGTTTAATCCATAGAGTTCAAGTTGTTTCATGTCAAAATAGATGCATTATCTGAGTTGGTAATGAGAAGAAGTTTGCAGGCCTAGGATAAGGAGATGTAGGGTAGTGTGGTGGGTGTGGCAGTGTACTGCAGGGAAGGCTTGCTGAGACAATGGATGTTTGGGTGTATGTATGCTCTGTGAATGGGGAGAAGGGAGGAAAGGAGAGAGTCCGTATTATGGATCTGACCTGTGGACCAAGCTCCTACCCTTGAGTGTACACCCTCATCAGTGTTGCCTCCCCTTGGCATGCTGCTTCAGTGCTTGGGGGTAGGGACTGAATCCAGAGACAAGGTCCAGGAATTCTAAAGGGGCTGAATTAAAGCTAGTTGTGGGTCAGGGGTTCCACACTTCTGTCCTCACAGTTATAGAGCTACATATATCATAGTGGGGAAGCTGTGGCATGTCAGAGTTCTGTAGGGCTACTGGGCCCTTAAGAGAGTGAGCACCAACACATAGGAAGCACGATCAGGGCTGCAGGTGCTCCAGTAGGAGAAGGACTATGCCTAATTGGGTCTGCACCTGCAGAATGGCACAAGCCAGCCCTTGGACGCTGAGCCTGCGGGCAGCTCAGTAAAGAGGAGGCTGCAGAGAAAAGGATCTCTGAGGAAGCTTTCCTTGGAGAAGGGAGCACCAGTGAGCTTATTGCAAAGCATGGACTCCTGTTTTAAGTGGGGAGAGCTGATGGAGAAGCTGAACTGAGACTGGAATCTGATACCAAACCTGGGGTGGGTTTGCTTGAACTGAGGGTGGTGTTTACAGAGGACTGCTTGACCTTGAAACCCCCAAGAGAGATTGGGATCCGCTGAGAGTAGGTCAGAACATATATACAGTCTACTGGTGGAGATATGTGTAAATAAACTGACGTACTTGAGGTAATACCCTAGAGAGACTGAGTGATTTAGGTCCTGATCCTGAGGGACTCGTGCCTAACAAGCCTGACACTGCTACAGAGGCAATAAGGGAATGGGATGCTTGTGCCTTGTTGCAAAAGAAGGAGAAAAAATATTATTGTAAGAGGATGGGGGGACTGAATGTGGCTGAATGCTTTACAAGGACTGACATATATTTAAGTTTAAATGTCGATCGTATCCTGAATTCCGAAATATTTAAACATGTTTCTCCATACACAAAAATCCTTTATTTTTTAAAATCAACGTTTAACTTAGAATGTGTGTATTCTAGGGTGTTTGACCATGTGTAGCAACCACATATTCTCCATTTCTTTTCCAGAGGGTTTGCTTGTCATTTGAATAGTGTGCTACAGAAACGCTTGAGTATATTTTAATAAAGTGACAGAGACATTTGGATGCATAAATAGGCAGCCCTTGTAATGCAGGCTATTTGCTATTTGCTTTGGACTACATGTTGCTAAATATGCAAGTTTCAGAGTGCAAAAAGATTAGTCCCCAGCTGAGAGAGAAATTATGGCAGGAATAAAGGTCAGGTTGATCTAAGGATTTGTGAATCTGTGCATCAATGCTCCCTACTGATAGCTTTGTCAATACAGTTCTGACTTTTACATGGCTGAGGAAGGGTCCTACATGGCCCAAAAGGCTGTATATTCTCAACATCAGAAGTTAGTAGGGATGGACGAACAGAACCGAGTTCAGAAATTCGGTTCAGTTCAGTTCGGAGGTTCGGTTTGGAAGTTCGGTTCGGTCGACTGAACTATTCAAGTTCAGTTCAGTCGACCGAACTTCCGAACAAAGTTCGGAAATTCAAACCCCATTGACCTAAATGGAATATTATCTTTTAGGAATGGGCGAACAGAGCCAAGTTCGAGAATTCAGTTTGGTTAGAAAATCGAGTTTAGTTCGGAAGTTCTGTTCGGTCGACTGAACTGGTCAAGTTCGGTCTAAACTTCCGAACCGCGTTCGCCCATCCCTAGAAGTTAGGGCATTTTCACACAAGACTCTCTCCACCCACTCACTTATACATGTTGGGGGCTGCAGTGTTGCACTATGAGTGCCCTGTAACATGTATAGTGGGTGGGTAGTGGGTGGAGAGTGTCTTGTGTGAAAATGCCCTTAATCTAATAAAATATCATCTCAACTATTTTGTCTCTGTCTGTCCATAGAGAGATGGAGAACTGTTTGAGAAATGGAGAAGCATGTTTAATTTTTTTCAAAACATATTTTTGAGGTTTTTCAGGGGAAAAGAGTTTCTTTCAAACCAACAAAACCCAGAATTTTCCATTTTATTGTTTCTCTTCCTCTTTTCTTACTTGCCCTTGGTTCTTTTTTATTGGGGGGAAAATGAGGCAAAAGAGGGAAACAGGAGGGGGAAAGAATCAAAATTTCAAAATTTGGGAATTAAGTCTTTAAATTTTACTCAAGTTTTGTTTTTGTTTTGGGGAGGACAATTAATTTTCCATTCAAAACTCAAAAAAGCATTCTTATCATATGTACCCATCTGCATGCTTCTGTTTACTGATTAAGGTTGAAGACTTCTGTTTTCCTTCACTAAATAGAAACCTGGAACTTTGGAACAAGAAAACTCAGTGAATTCTTGTTTGGGAACCAGATCAAATCAGGACCCAGAGTTTGAGTTGGATCAGATCAGGAAATGGAAGAGCATAGCTTAGAAAGTCACACCCAACTAGCAACCAACAAAGGAACTCATGGTGGGTCAGTAGCAGGTAGATCAAAGTCAAGTCAGGGCTGGAGGCATGGGCAAGAACCCTGCAGGACTAGGGTACAAATTTGAAAGAGATTGGAGCAAGGACACTGGGGACAGGAAAGAGCCAGGCATATACTAAGTTCCAGCTAAAACAGTCTATCTAAGTAGCCATTACATTGGGTGTTTTCAGACAGACAAATAGCCCACTGGAGTTGCTCTGTAGGCCCACTCCTGTGGCTACTACTTACCGCCTCCACCTGGAGCCACATCATATGGACCAGCAGTGTCCCTTGACCACAGTCCACCCATGCAGTGCCCATTCCTCTCCACCATAGAGTCACGTGTCACTGTAACAATGCTCTGAGTGCCTGTCAGAGTCTATGGGTGATTTCAGATGTGACGCGGTGAAATCCACCACAGTGAATCCCACCCAAATGGCTTCACCATGGGCCTGGGTGAGACGCGTAGCCCCAAAATACGTGACAGGGGTGGCACCACTGCTCAGGGCCAACTGGAGAGAAAACAGGCCAGGGGAACCCAACAGATGTGACTTGGTGGCGAGAACCACGGTGGGAGCCCCACAAGGCACCGCAGTTACACGGACGCAAACATGGGTGCCGGAGGGCAAACTAAGCCAAAGACGGTGAGGGCCCTGCCCAGGGAAGGGAGGGGGTGAAGGGATCAGCAGCGTGAGCAGTGCTCTCAAAAAGCAACCGCAGCATGGAAGGCGCGTGCACTTCAAAACGAGAAGCGCACACACA